>LR749548.1:3410799-3466476 GCA_902729485.2 Mus minutoides
CAGGCAGAGCCAGACAGGGATACTTTGTTTCCTAATAGCTTCTCTGAATGAGTAATTCTCAGGGTAGACGTCACTGCTATTATTTCTTCCAGGGGGAGAGCCTAGTTGTGGAATGACTATGTCTGCAATTGGTAATACATTTATAAAGACAAAAATAGTTTCCAGTATATTGACAAGGGATTCTTCTCAGCACTTTAGATCCATAGCTAGAAATTACAAGCTGTAGGTCACTCTGGAAAGTCGGTGAAGGCCCATGTGTTCTCCAGGGTGTGGTCTCCAGGATGAAGCACCAGTGGGAATTCACGGCAACACCTTGATGTGGCACAAAGAGCTGAGCTGAAATCATTTTAAATGTTCCAGTTGTGAGATCTAAGAAACGATGCTTTCTTCAATTTGAATAAGTACTTGACTAGGTTGTTAACTATATTTACATCAGTGTTAGAGTAAATTGGAGGAGTCAGGCCCCTTTTAGTGGGAGCAAAGTCAAGGATCCACAGGCTTCTCAAAAACCAAGCTCCCCTCCCTCCTTCCCTCTCAGGCCCCCCCACTTCCCATCTCCTCCAGATATTGATCCTCCTTTTCCCTTCAAGTTCATCAATGTTCTTCACTCTCTCTACACTCTAGCCCAAACACTTGCATTTCCCACATCTCATGTTATGTGGGATCTCACTGTTTGTGTAGTTATAGTTCAACATTGAGATTATGTTATACTTCTTTGTGGCTCTCAGAATCATCTTCCTGACATAACAATACCACTTGATCATCCATTCTGTTGCCCTACTCCTGAATCAAGGAGCCTAGGCTCATCCTCAGTTCTGCCAAGGTCTTCAACAATGACCTGATATACTATTACCATAGAAACTCATCTATTAAACCCTGCAAACAAGATGAATCAGAAGTTCAGTTTACAGGTTAGCAGGAACAGCTCCATGCATTCGCAAACACTTTGTAGATACACCAGCAGTCCAGTTCCCATTGTCTGGCTGGCAACAGCAGTGAGATGAACTAGCAGAGACAGCCAGGCCTCAGCCTCAGCACTGGGCAGCAGGAGGGACCTGCGAGGGACAAGAGAAAAACTTCTTGTCTGTGCCTCTCTCAGCAAAGTAAAGATAAGTGAGGATATAAGACCAACAAGCATTACAGCACTAGCTCTATAAGCAAGGCCAGCTCAGCCTCTATTATTGTCTGTTAAGTCCCATTTTTACCCTCCAAACTTTCATGTGTCCTCCTTGGGTCTTACCTCAGCACATGTGTCTTTCTCAGCTGACATCACTCTGCCAATCAGCCTAAGTCGGTGGAAGAGTCAAGAAACTGTAGCACACCACCAGAAGTTATTGATTGATTGATTGATTGATTGGTACCTTTCTGTCTATGGAATCCCAACAAACAGAGTTCAACTACACAAGGTAAGGCCAACAATACATGCCTGTTGTTAGTAAGGAATCCATCGCGTGTCCTTTCACTGCTTGATTATTAGAACATTCTTTCTCCTGTTTCTGCTTTAGTCAAACATACCTTTATGAGTCTGCCTTAGCCTTTTACCTGTGTTCACTTCAGGACAAGACTCCTTCATGTGTATGTCCCAGCAGAACACCAGCCAGCACAACTTTCCAAAGAACCCGTAAAGTTTCCACTTCACAAGTCAACATAAATTATTTCTTTTTTTATAAGCTGCCTTGGTCATTGTCATGTTTTATCATAACACCATAAAATTAACATAAAACATGAATTAAAAACATGAATGACAATAGAGATCTTTCTAGAAACATGCAAAATGAATTAGTTTCTTTTCTTCTAACAATTAACTGGAAATGCAATATTCAGCAATGTTAATAATAAGTTTAATTTCAAACAACCTTCTGTAACCAGAAAAACAAAAATACCCTGAAGTATCAAAGTATTGAAAAATCACAGGAATTTAACAGGAAATATACATCAAAAGATAAGACAGAAAAAAAAGGATAGAACAGACCATAGAGATTCTGATTCTTAACTGTAAATTTATATGGCATAAAAAGATAAGTCTTTTGCAAATTAATGTCTAAATTCAGTGCAGATATCTTCAAAATCACATTAGCATATAAAATTTTTAATAAGTGGGTTCTAGTTATAGGATAGAAATCAAGTAGTCTGAAAATGAGCTGTAGAAATAAATCATCATACTAAATAATAAATTCCATGGGACTGAAGAGGTTTCTTCATGGTTAAGCACACTTGCTAGTTTTTCAGAGGACATGGGTTCAATTTCCAGCACCCACAGTGGGAACACAGCAACCTGCAACTCCAGTTCCAGGAGAACTGACACCCTTTGTGGACTTCATCAGCACCTGGACATGTGCTGTACATACTGACATAGACACAAACATATATTCATAATTAAAAATTAAGTAAGCCTTAATGGAAGAATGGCCACCCAGTCTTGGTCTACAGTCCAAGTAGAGATACCCAGGAGCTCTCCCAAATTAGAAGCTGCTGGGAGTGACAGAACATGTTTATGTTACTCCATCCATTATCTGTAAACTGATAGTGAAAAATTGTCACACTATATGGGGGGGAAAAGTTGGATCCCATCTTCATGATTTTTAATTAAAGTAAACCCAAAGTAAATTAAATGCATACATTGAGGGACAAATCATAAAATGAGTGAAAGCATTTAGCAGATTATTTTTGCAATGTTAAGGTTGAAATAAAATTCAGTATAATCTTTGAGGAGAATTTGTGGCTAAGATTACTGGGCTAGAGAGTAGTTATATTTTTTTTAGGACTGGAAGTCAACAAAGGAACAGAGTTGCAAAGGAGATTTCTTCAAACTCTCCCATGGGAATATGCACTGGAGAATAAATGTGCTCAGAGGACTGGGAAGAGGGCACAGCCAGCAGAATTCTTGCTATGCAAGCATGAGGACCTAAGCATGGGTCCTATGAAGCTACAGAGTTGGGGGCGAGGCTGTGATATGTTCATGTAAACCTAACATTGGGAGTATGCAGAAAGACATATCCCTGAAACTCATTGTTAGTCAGGCTACTCAAATGAATAAATCAATAAAAGAATAAATCAATAAATCAACCAAATGTACAAGGAGAATGATTGAGGACAGGTATCCAACACTGGTTTTATCTTCTACAACTCCACAAGGTCACAGACATGCTTACACATGCTCAAACACACACACACACACACACACACACACACACACACACATGCACATGCATGCAAACATGTTCACATGTCCACACAGTAAACATACAACCCCTCTACACATGCACTGCAGAGAAAAAGAGAAGAGAGCATTGAAGTTTGTCACTGTGTGCCTAAGGCCAAAAGGATCTACACATATACATGTGAGAGTGATATTTCTAATCCTGGTAAGTTGTAAAAGCCAGCTAGCTAGTCTTTTGCCAGTGGATATGGAGAATAAAGGTTCCTTCAGCTGGAACAGTGACAGTGTAGGTTGCAGGTGTGTTGATCTCAAAACAGAGAATTTATTTTAGCTCTAAGTGGTGTAGGAAGGAAAATGTTACAATCATGGTAAAAAAAGAAAATATTCTCTTAAGCTCAATGATACTTTCCTGTGATCACAAAGGTTAGCCATAATTTAAATGTATGTTTCCAGCCTTAAGAGAGTCAGCTCATCTCCTCCATTTTGCTAACACAAAGTCCTATAGACAATATGGTTTAATTACCAACATTGTATGTCCCATGGTCTGCAGGCTGGAAATTCAAAGTCAAAGTGTCAGGATGGCTACCAAGTTCTTGTCAAAGGCTCCCTTCTCAATTTGTAGCTGGTCATCTTGGGTCCTCATCTGTCCAAAGACAGAAAAAGAAGTCAAGTCAATGCTTGTCTTAAAGTCACTAACCCCACCCTGGGAATCTACCCTTGTGAACTAATTGCCCCTGGAACACCTTACTTTTAATACTGTCACATTAGGGCTTAGGTGTGGTCAATCTTTATTTTCTTCAGCATTTCATAATGCATGTAATGTATTTTCAGCAAATCCAAACCTTGTTCTTTCTCTTCCATTTCCTCCTTTATCCACACTCCTCTCCCTACTTCACGCGATCTCTCTCCCTCCTCCCATTCCCCCTCCCACTGAGTCCACTTATGCTGCCTGAGTGTGCGTCTACCGGAGCGTGGGAAACCTTCCTGGTCCACATCCTTGAAGAAAACCGACTTTCCCTCTCCTAGCTGCCATCTTGTTAATGGCTCTTCAGCTAGAGGTGAGATTTTATGAGCCTCCTCCTGGTCTAGCCTAGGACTTTGTGGCAACATTTTGATACTGCAAAACACTGATGCCATCTACCAAAGTTTATGTTTGGGGACTATGCACACACACATACACACACACACACACACACACACACACACACACACACACACACACAGAGAGAGAGAGAGAGAGAGAGAGAGAGAGAGAGAGAACTGTTTTGGATTTGTGATTTTGAAGTGAGCTATGATTAATTTCTATTGTCTCAGTTTTGGGAGGCTGTGTGTAGGATCCACAATTTACAGACTGAACACACCTGGTGGCCTTGATGATATATTAAAATGATTGATGTTCCTCCCCACCCCCCACATACGCACAAGTATCAACAGCAGGTGCAGAACATTTAAAAGAAACAATCAAAAGCACATTCTAAAAGGATGGTTTTTGTAAAGCAAATGATGCACTAACCACAAAGCCCTGCACACAGTAGGAGCTTCTCGGGGTTTTCAGTTACTCTCTGGTCTAGAAGGGTGAATGAAGCTCCCAGGAAAGCAGAAGGGTTAGGTTTTGTTTGAGGATCTACTGTTTCCATCTCATGTCCCACTCCACAAGAGCAGAAACTTAGTCTTTTAGGAAATCCAGCTGCAAGGCTGAAATGGTGATCAGCCTTTGCTCCTGAAGGAACTCGACTTAGCCTAGTGACTCCTCTGCTTCTCTCCATCCTTTCTTCCTCTTGTTTTCCCATCAATGTGTGTGGGTTCCTTTCTTGCTGGGTGCAGCAGCTGTTTGGGTTTTCCAGCTGCCCACAGTATATCCAGTTTGGGAATATGACTTCCAGTAGGTTCTGACTGCTTGGATCTACTACAGCGAATCGAAGCCCATTCAGATGGTCTGAAGATGCCCACCAGAATGCAGAGAGGTCCATCAGTTGCCTTCAAACAGATCACTCCAGCACAAGGCAGCAGCAGCATTCTGGGGGAGGAGAAACCCCACTAAAGTTTAGAAAAAATGCCACCCAACTGGACCTCTGAGCTGGGAAGTCATTCTGATATATTTAGCCTAAGAATTGAAAGAAGCCTCAGAGCACAGAAGACAATACAAAGTAGCCATTTGATGGAGGAAGTTGAAGAGTAGTGTTAGCTTGGAGATGATCTCACTATGCTCCTCCCAGGGACTTCGATTATATCTTCACCTACCGTGACTACCTGCTGTCACCAGGTGCAGCCTGTTAGTAAAAGGACAGCCCAGATCTTCCTTTTGTTCCCTCTCACTCATATTCCTACATGTTCCTCACCAGTCTTCTTTCTCTCCCTCCACTCCTTTCTGCTCTTCTTTCTGTTCTTCTTTGTACCCTATTCTCTGTCCTCATAGCTCTGCTCCTGTCTTTGTGTTTCAACCCCTTCTCCAGGCCCTCATTCTCCTCCCTTCCCCCTAATAAATTACCTTTATACTAGATTTGTTACGTGGCTTGATTTCCCAGGGCACACCTGGGCATGGGCCCGCCAGGTACCTCCTCACCACCATTATATTTCATAAGTAGAGAGGTTAGGACCTTAAAGGAACCATATACTTAGAGAAACTAAGTTCTCAAGGCATGGTTTAAAGACTTGAAGAATAGACATAGGTACTTGCACAAATTCAGATCCCTGCTGAGTCCCAACAAGAAAACAAACGGAACTCAACCTGTTCATTGACCATTAGACCAAGACCTCAAAGAACCAGAGGCCCATGGTAATATAGAAGAGCTCAGGGATACGGGTCCCTCTGTTTCCTGTACCTCTGAGGCCAACAAGCAGAGCATATGCATTTCCAATGAAGTTTTCTTGGTTAATGCAGTGCTGACTCAGGTCTCTGTGGGACTCAGACTTGTTTAAAATGGACAAATTGATTTCTTAGGCCAGGAGCAGCACACACATAAAAAAGGGACATATGGCTTCTTTGACATCAAATAGTTTTTTAACATAACAAACTATTTTGATAAATTGAGTGCCTCCAAATCAAAGCCATATGGGAGGTGCCTGGACCAAAGGGCAGACAGACCATGGGTAATTGCCCACAGTTCAAACAGGAAAGCAACTCTAAGAGGTAGAAGCCGGAGCTGGAGGAGGTGGCTGGTTCATCAGCTGCCTTCTTCAGGCGCCACGAGGCTGTGCTGTTAAATTCTCATTAGTCAGAGTGAACATAATGAGACTGAAAGGAAAATTCTGGTATTTCCTAGAAAGGGAATTGTGCTTATTTATGTAAAATATCTAATGGGCCATATGCAACAAATATATGCACTTAATGGTTTAATGGGAAAAAGAAGAGCACTCCCCTTCCCAGCATACCCTCTTTCTCTCTCTCTCTCTCTCTCTCTCTCTCTCTCTCTCTCTCTCTCTCTCTCTGTGTGTGTGTGTGTGTGTGTGTGTGTGTGTGTGTGTGTGTGTGTGTGTAAGAGAGAGGGGAGAGGGAGAGGGAGAGAGAGATAGAGAGATAACAAGCTGTGGAGAATATGTGGTCAGCAATAGGACCAGAGCACAGGAAAGAGACCATATTCAAGGTTAAGTGAAGGAAGCCTGAAGCATCAGAAGATAGGCTACCTTGCCTCTAACTCCAAATTCCAGCCTGATTGCAAAATATGCAATAATAAAAGGGGAATTGGAAGGGTTGCAAAGATCATTTGTCAGTAAAGTGCTTATGCGTGTAAGCACAAGAGACTGTTTGGAGCCCAGAATACACAGAAAGGCCAGATGTAGGAGTGCCTATCTACCCTCAGCCCTGCTTAGGAGGAGAAATGCAGATTCCTGCAGCTCACCAGGCAGACAGTCTGGTCTGTAAGCAGGCTCCAGGTTCAATGAGATACCTTGTATCTAAAAGTAAGTTGTAGAGCAATAGTGAAAGACACCCAATGTGAACCTCGGACCTTCATGTGCATTTACACACATGCATGAATGAGTACATATATATGAGTAAGAACACACACACACACACACACACACATGAAAACACACAACAAGCAGACCAATCAACATGGCAACCTGTGTTATTTACTCTGTAGCCTGCTAGCTCTGTGGCTTAGTTTAGTTTTTCCAGTCTGCTGTCTCAACCTACATTTTAGTATTAGTTGCATCAACATATCTAGAGCCATTTAAAAACTTTTTTTATCAAAAAAATGGGAAATCTAGGATGTGGCCTCAGGGGTTTGACTTGAGAATCCTATATAAATCACTGCAAATGAATCACTCGGGACAGGGGCTTACATTTAGCAAGCCATCCACCAATGTTAGATATGTTTTCTAGTAAAACATTGGATGATGTAGATGCTGGGAAAATGCTTTTTATGTTAGTGATAATTCATGAGGACTTTTATTATCTCCATAAAAATGTTATTTTTAAACCTATATTAATACCACTGGAGGAGACATTCATCATTAGAGCCATCTACAAATCCACACAACTAGAATCTCAAACTTTGCACCTCACACGGTTTCAGCGCCCCTCCTCCACTGTGCTGTGTCTTCACGGTTCTCAAGTACTTCTGTCACAAAGTCCTTCCTAGTTTACACACGTGCAATGGCCCTCTCACCCTTAACAACACTAGCAATTGCAACATTCTTAGATATATGTAATTTATTTAAAAGCTGTGATGGATGCATTTGTGACATACTTACGTGTGACATTTTATTGTGAAAAGTGTCCCTGCAGACAGTCATCTAGAAAGGTGAATGTTTTGCATATTGTATATTTCCTTACTTAAAGTCTTTATTCATAGGAGAAAGCAAGAGTCTCATAATTCCCTCCTTTGTCTATTGAGATTGTGTCTTACTCTGTAGCCCATGATAGCCTGGTACCTGTTGTGGCACCGGGCTGTCCTTGACCTCCCAATGACTCTCCTTCCTCATGCTGGACAGCGCTGGGTCTTTAGGCACAAGCCACTCCCAGCTTCATAAGTCCTTTCTGGTCAGTCTGTTGCAGGGAGTCACATATGAAATAACTTTGCCCTTGTTAGATAGGTAACTAGAAAAGGAAGGGATCTTTCAATAATCTTTCTAGGTAATTAGTGAATATTTTTATTCCATTCAGATCTTTATACTCTTGAAATTAAAATAAATTGGTCTTTGCATTTTGAAAGTGTCTTTTCTTTTTGTATATGTCTTGGCACCATGGGCTCACTACTGCTATGGAAAACTCTTGGCTCATTTGGGTCACAAGCCCTCATAAATATTGACCCATTTTTATTACTCATTTTAATTAAAAAATGCTGAAATCACCAACAATTAATTAGAAAAATCTTTACTGGGAAAATGCATGGGGCACAGTGATCTGAGTTTCCTAAGATTTCTTTTATTTTTTTGATGAGTGAGGAGGGGAGAAGGAGGGGGTAAAGAGGGATGGGGGTCACAGGTGCCATAGGGATGTGTGTGTGTGTGTGTGTGTGTGTGTGTGTGTGTAACAGAGACAGAGATAGAGAGAGACAGAAAGGAGGGGTAAAGAGTGAAGGGGTTATAGGTGCCAAAGGTGTGGGTGTGTGTATGTGAGAGAGAAAGAGAGAGACAGAGAGAGAGACAGAGAGATAGAGAAAGAGAGAGAAATAGAGAGAAATAGAGAGACAGAGAGAAAAGAGGGGGTAAAGAGGGATGGGGTTATGGGTACCACAAAGGTATGTGTGTTTGTGTGTGTGTGTGTGAGAGAGAGAGAGAGAGAGACAGACAGACAGACAGACAGAGAGACAGACAAAGACAAATACAGAGACAAAAAGAAGAGAAAGAGGGGGTAAAGAGGTATGGGGTCATGGGTACTATAAGTGTGGGGGGGCGGTAAGAGGGATGGGATCATGGATGCCATTGGTGTGTGTGTGTGTGTGTGTGTGTGTGTGTGTGTGTGTGTGTGTGTGTGTGAGAGAGAGAGAGAGAGAGAGAGAGAGAGAGAGAGAGAGAGAGACAGGACAGCCTTGGATGCTAGTCTGCAACTTCTACTTTAAGACACAATTCTCAAAAGCCAAGAGAAGATGACAGAAAGCCCCTTGGATTGTTCAAATTTTATCCAGATCTTGAGTAAAAGACACATCAAGGTGGCCACAGGATTCTTCTTGGGTTTAGAAATTCTCAAGAGGAGATCTGCAGACTTCTCACCATGCCTGAGGTGCATTTTAGGGTCCATAGCACACAGACTGTACTGCAGAGTATGTTAATGTATTCTTTATCTTTTCTATAGTACTGTTTGTTTGAATGTTTACAAAGCAATGGCCACAACTCAGCATTTAGGTGCGAATCAAAGCCTTTGCAGCAAACTATATTTGCCATTGAAAAACAACAGCAGGAAGAAACAGCCACATTTGTGTAAGAATGTACATGATGAATTTATAAAACCACAGATTCTACTAAATCTAAGCCTTGATTCCCTGGTTTCAAATTCACCATGTGGAAATAGAAAGATCTCTGGAAGTACTTTGGCTGCACACTGATATATGAGTTTCTCCAGGAAAACCACTCTGAGGTCTCCGCTTCTAGCTGAGCCAGCTAGTCCTTGTACAGACCCACCTTTCCTTAGAAGAGCTTTTGCAGCATCTTTGATCAGTCAGACATGAGCGATATCATATCCCTACAAAGGAACACCATCTGCCTGTCCCTTTCTGAAACCCAATTGGAAACAGAACAAATTACAAAATTCAATTTCAATCAAGAATTGGCATATTGGCCTGGAATTTTGGATCTGTGGAAAAAGAATTTGCCATGCAAGTGTTAGGATAAGAGTTTGAGTTCCAGAACCTGCGTAGATCTGGGTGTGGTAGTGTCTATCTACAATCCCAGAACTCTCCCCAAGGAAAGAAGGGATGGAGACAAGAGACTTCCCAAAGGTTCATGAGCTAGAACCCATTCTACCCATTTTTATATGAGAAACTAAAGTAAAAAGACTCTGGGCATGTTCATAAATAAAATATACCCAGCACATAGGAGTTCATTTCCTTCCTTCCCTCCTCCCTTCCTCCATTATTTCCTCCCTTCTTCCCTTCCCTCTCTTCCCTTCATTCCTTTTTTTACTTCCATCTTTTCTTCCTTCCTCCCTCCCTTCTTGAGATAGGCTCTCAGAGATTCTAGACTAGACTTGAACTCACTATATGGGTAGCTTCTATATCCCAAGTGCTTATCTTATTGTTTGTATCACCATCACATGGTTTGGGGATTAGAACTTTTAATCTAACTTTATATATGCTTGACAAGTACTGTGTGAACTGAACTATATCCCCATCCCTAATGAATATTTATCAATGAAGGAAGGAAGGAAGGAAGGAAGGAAGGAAGGAAGGAAGGAAGGAAGGGAGGAAGGAAGGGAGGGAGGGAGGAAGGAAACCATTCAACAGATACTACGTTCCTACTGGGTGCCACCACAACTGATGCAAAGCTTTTGCTCTGAATGGGCTTATAGGGGAAGCAGACAACACACAACACAGCAATCCCTGAAAATAACAATCCTGTTATTTGTTTAAGAGGCATACACATCACAGCACACAGAGAAATAAATGATGCCTGGGATACACAGGCATCATGGGCAAGTGTTCCAGGTGAGTTGGGTCTTCATGAGGGTTCCCAGTCATTTCCCATGGCATCTCTGACCAGGTTCATCAAGGATTAGTCTACTATACACTAACCTTCCTGGGAGGGATAAAGGTTCAGGATGCTCTGCACTATGCCCAGGCTAGTGGGCTCCACACCTTGCTTATCCAGACGCACAGTGCATCCTTCCTCTCACCTGGGACCCTGGGAATATGGCTGAGTGCATCTTCCCCTTTCGGCTATCAGTCATTCCAGCTGCAGGCAAAGAACAGCTCATCAAGCTCAGAACTGAGGAAGAAAACAGTCCTTGATGTCAGGACTGACATAGCACAAGCACCATTGCTGGCATGTGGGCATTCCCCTACATCTGGCTCTGTCCACTTGTATGTGAAGGAGATTTGCATGACCATGGGTCGGCCTTCATCTGGCATCCTTATTTCAGCCTCAGTCTTGTGTAAGGCTTCGGAGAAGCCTTTGTCAGGATTCACAGTCTCCCTCCCTCTCTTCTCTCCAAATGTGCTGCAGTGCAAATCAATCTTTATTTCTTTGCCATTAGCGCCCTGTCCATAAATCAGTCTTGCCCGCTCAGTAGTTAGCATGGTAGGGCCTCCAGCTGTCCATAGCCTGCAAATGGTCCCTCCTTTTTGTAGCTCATCATCGCCAGCTGTTCCTGGAGCATGTAGCCCCTGCATTTTTTGACAAGTGTCTCATCTATAAAATTATTTCTCTATCTCCCTCTCCGCTTCCCTCTCCCTTATTCCTGGCAGCCACCTGCAGAGCAGCACCCCAGGCATTTATCTGCAGTGTGCCCAGCACATGTCCGTGGCTGGCTCTTAGGTAATAAAGGCTGGCTTTCTGTAAATCATGTGAGTAAGGAGACCCATGAATCTCGTTCTTGCCTCCTTCACATCAATCCTCATTGTCATGAGTACCTCGGGCCTGAGTCACTTGGCCTGAGTACTGATTTTGGACACAGTCACTGATGGCCATGAACTAGTCCAGGGGGGTTGGAGCAGTCTCTGAGGGAATCCTCTGGCAAACTGGAGTCTCTGGATAGAAAGGAGAATGAAATCAACTCTAGCAAATAGCAATGAGTTATGCCGTCTCCCTGTTTGCTGTCACTTTTGGCTTACACGGAGGGACGCAGAGGCTTCTGTGCTCAAGGTGATGGCACACTATATGCCAAGGGATTCATGCCTTTTCGAGGAAGGAAGAATTCTGAAACTCTTCTCAGGGCTGGGATGCAGCTCAAAGGCAGAGCACTTGACTAGCATGAGTGGGGCCTGGGTTTGTTTCCACAAAGCAAAATCTACCTGCAGGGTTTAACCTCAATAGTTACCTTGATGAGATCTAGATGTGCCTAGGTAAATCTGTGGGTGATTATCCTGATCAGGTTCATTGAAATGTCAGGAACCATCCACTGTGATAGCATCCCAGGACAGCATCATTCCCTGGGCTAGGATCCTGGGCTATATCAGATGCAGAAAGTGTACTGAGCATTAACACCAATCTTTCTCTCCTTGACTCTGGATGCAAGAAGTCAGGTGCTTTAAGCTTGCTCCACCTTGGCTTCTACACCATGGCAAACTGTGTATCATGCAGCTGCAAGGAAAAACAAACTGTGTATCATGGAGCTGTGAGCAAAAACGAATCTTCTCTCTCTCTCTCTCTCTCTCTCTCTCTCTCTCTCTCTCTCTCTCTCTCTCTCTCTCTCTCTCTGTCTCTGTCAGAAAGTGTTTCAAAGCAACAGGAAAGGCATTGTTTCTCTGTTTCTGTGATCTTAGAGACTTTGCCATTGTGACAAACTGTTGTATCTGTAGTGTAAGACAGATTGCAGGCTAATCTGTTACTGTTTACACAAAGACTCAGGGGAGAAAGTGATGCCCAGAACCCTAGCACTTACCCACTACTGTCTCCAGTAATCCATTCGTGAAGTGATTGGGCACCTATGCCACAGGGTATTCTCCAGGAAGGTACACTGTCCATGAGAAGACATGTTCATTACACGACTGTTCATTCCATTTCCATGACTTCCTGTGTGTGAATGGGTTAGCTCCTTTAGTGGGTGGAGAAATGTGTGTTGCGCCTTCACGAGCTTCCTATTAGAGTCATAGCAAACAAGTGAGGAGGCATAGAATGGACCAGTTTTAGACTTTATGCCATAGCCTTTGGTCACGCAAAGGTCTCTCTGTGGCTGACAGAGAGATTGAAAGCAGTAGATGGTAAAATGGTGGGACATTGTGAAATCCTCATTGTTTTCCTGCATTCCACTATGGTTGTCACTGGCTGCATCCTTACATCACATAGCTGGCATGGGACCAGGGTTGAATGGTAACAGAAAGGTTGACATGTGACTAGTAATACCAGATGTTTTCCATTCTATACAATCCCCTCGCCTCACTGATTGTTGTCATTGTGGGACAAAAAATTGGGGTCCCGTGTCCACTAGGGACTAGGGCCACTGGACAAGGTAGGACTCAGGAAGTCTGACTGCGTTCAACCCCACGGAACTACCGGGTGTGTGTTAGACTGTGGGAAGCCACAGGATCCCACTCTGCAGTGGGAAAAGGCACAGTCTGGAGTCCCCAAGGAGCTGCCAGAGTCTGGCTCCCACACTTGGGTACCACAGACCACTGGGCACTGCAGAAGGGCGGGTTCTGGGGTTCCTGGGCTGCACGGAAGCCAGAGAAGATGGGTTCTCATTATCGGATATCTCAGCTGCTGCTGTATGTCACAGAAAAGCTGAGAACAGGTGGGGACTCTGAGGCTGATTCTGGATTGGGGCAGAAGGAAAAAGGGCAGGAAGGAGAGCTCTCACAGGTTACCTCGGGGGTCTGCAGGCGGCTTGGGTCTGTGATGGCCATGGCTGGAGTGCAGGGATGCTTCCCGGTGGGAGGTTTAGAGGGAAACCTGCTTCATTGCTCCAGCACAGAGGTTCTAATGAGAAGAGAATCATGTTTGTTCACAAGTCACTGTGGCAACAGATAAGAAGAGCAGGTGTAGAATGCCCCATTGGTGTGGCTTGATTATAGAATGCAGACACATGCTCAGGACTCGAAGACTAGGCTCCTACTTTGTGTTGCAACTCTTGGAAATAGTTGAAACATCAATATGGGGGCACAGCTAGAGTATACACACACACACACACACACACACACACACACACACACGCACGCACACACACACACACACACACACAGTAAAGGCCTGCTCTTAAAAGTTATACCTAGTCCCTGGTTCTCCCCTCCTCTCAGCTTTCTAGTGAACAAGGGTACAAACAGCCTCCTTCTATTTGCTCCTCCTACCATGTTGTTCCACCTCAGCTCAGGCTTAATATAGTAGATCTATCTGACCCTGAACTGAAGCCTCTGCAGCCGTGATCCCCAAATAAACCTGTTTCCCTTCACTTAATTTCTCTCAGGCATTTGGTTACAGCAGCAAGGACCCAACATACCTACACATCCAGAGAAGTAGTCATTCAACCACTTTGTCTAAGGCAGATGATTTTTTTTTTTTTTTTTTTTTTTTTTTTTTTTTTTTGCAGAGAGGGTCATGCAATGTAAATGACAGAGCCAGATCTACAGCCTACAAGCTTGGTCCTGTGACAGGCTGCACCAGACTTCTGGTGAACTCTTAGCAGAAAGAGTATTGGCCTTCAGGGACTCTGTTGGACTGACCTGATGGTTCAGGTCACAGTGAATCGCAGGAATCCCAGCAGGTGGAGATACTGACAGCTTGAAGGAGAATCCCCAAGAACCCTGTGAGTTCTTACAAAATCAAGGCTTGGCTTTTGAGATGTGTGGTTTTTATTTTGTTTTTCATAAATACAGAAGATCTATGTTGTATTATCTATTTATGGGTGAGTATTTGTTGTAGAGGAAGGTGTTTTCGTCCAACACCTTTTCTTTTTTTTTTTTATGGGAAGCTTGGTCAGGAAAGAGTCTGATGGCACTTAGTGTATATATGCGAAGTGTGAGTTGAGGTATGTGAGTGTGAGTGTGTGTGTGTGTGTGTGTGTGTGTGTGTGTGTGTGTAAGAAAGTGTGTTTGTGTACCTGTGTGAATGTTTGGGTGTGTGAATGTGTGGGTGTGTAAATGTGTTTGTGAGTATGTGTGTTTGTGCAATAACAATAATTTAAGAGGAAGATGTCATGAATCTGAGAACAAGTTGTGGTACAGAAAGGAGTTAAATGGAGAAGAGAAAGGTGTAGAAAGTATATGGATACATTATTCATGCATGAAAACCTCAAAAATATAAGATATTTAAATTTTTAAAAAGATGTAAATATAAGTGAACCATAGTAGAACTATCTAAGCCGCAGCCTTCCACCCCATTCCCTCGTAACGCCTTTCTTCAGCATTAACTGAGTTCTTTTTCTTTCCTTCTCTTGATTATATCCACATTTAAATGAGCATCCATTTCTTCGCTATCTCAGTCCTCTCCTTGCAGGGCACCCACTTGACTGTGATGCTGGAGAACTCTCGATGCCTCGCCGTGTTAGTAAGAACATGACAGCAGCAGCATATATAATCCTATCACAGTCTATACTGGAAGCTTGAGAAATTTCCTTTCACTGACATAAAAATCCTATAATTTTCTCAAGAGCTAAATGGCCAAGTCCCAGGAATGGATGAATAGCTAACCATGCCAGTAAGAGCTCACATTACTCTCACATTCGCTCTTTCACAGAAACCTGCTCCAGGATGTGAACTTACACACAGTATAGAGCAGGCATGGCTAATGGCAGCTAAGTGACACTCGACAAAATAAAAGTCCATTTTCCTATGCTGTTGCTAGGTTACAGCAGCCATTAATTTGCAGGTCCAGGAAAATTATATCAGGGCTACTAGCTTTAATTGAAATTACCAATTACCATGTGTGAAAAAATGAGACCACCATTTGTGTTCCTAATTTTGACTCAAAATGCGTGTGGGCTTATAGCAATTTTTAGTGAAATGTGGGCAGATTTTGAAAACGTTGACTCTAGTTCAATAACATGGGAGGTATGGGTAGCATTGTGCTATAGTTATAGATTATGGTGGTGAGTGCCTATATTTGCAGCACAAAAGATATGAACATAGAAAAATTGGGGGCAAACTGAAGGAACTAATGTGCCAGTGGATGACTTTTTAAGAACACTTTGCATAGACATTAGAAGTGTGGAAATCAGATGTTATGCAGAGAAAGGAAGGTTTATGTTTGAACAGTCATAAACAGATGAAACTAAAAATTTTCAACTTTTGTTCAAATGCAACTAAAACTGTCATCCCTGTCTCCCATGTAGCAGTAACCAATGGTGACAAAGCCTATAACCCAGCTAGTGTGAAGATCAGAATAGGTCACAACATGTTAGGAAATATCATGTGTCTTCGAGATTTCATTAGAACATGCAAGTCAGTTTGAGTCGTTAGATGAATCCATGTTTGATACACCCATGTGTCAGTGTGGCTAGATCATGGAGCTCAGGCATTTTGTCAAATGCAGCTTAGATGTTGGTGTGATGATAGACTTCAAATTAGCAGATCTGATGGTTGATCTTCATTGTCGGTTCCACTAGATTTAGAATCACCATGCAGATACATCTCTGGATTTGTCAGTGAGTGTGCCCCCAGGATGGTTTAACTAAACAGGCAATACTTGCTCTGACGTGGATGGCCAGCACTCTTCCAGGTGCTGTGTTGCTATACTGGGTGCAAAGGGAAAAGCAAGCTGGGCACCACCCCCCATTTCATTCTGCCCCGTGACTGCTGTGCAGGGCGGCCAGCAGCTTCACCTTCCTACTACTGCATCTTCCTTGCAGTGATGGATTAGATCCCCTTCACATGGAAGCTGGAGTAAACCCTCTCACCCTCAGGTTGCTTCTTGTTGGATATTTGATAATCACAATAGTAACTAGTAAAGAAAATTGGTACCAAAGAGTAGAGCTGTCACAGTGATAAGTCTCATGGCATGGCGTAAAGACCTTTTGCTTCAGTTACTCTAGAGAACCTTGGATAATACATATAGGTTATATTATCTCTGATTGACAGTTAAGAAGATTGAGACTCAGACCAGTAATCTGAAATCAATAGAGGATTCTAAGTCCAGTGCTATTTCTCTTGGCATGTAGACTTTCCTGAAAAGTCTATGAAAATCTGTGGCCCCACTGGCACATTAGATGATAGCTCCTGGAGCTAGAGATTTAGACTAAGATGACAGAATTTGAAAGACACATCTACTCATGAATGTAAGAATAGTGGATGGCTGGGGGTGGAGGTGGGGGTGGGGTCCTGCTGCTGGCTCAGCCAGTCAAGGCTGTGTGGCTAGATTTATCATAAGGTATTTAAGCCACATAAGGATGTTTTTGAAAACATTCATGAAGATAGAGCAAGTCTGACATAAACAGGAAACTGTGTGGTTAAAAGAAATGTGAAGATCAAGCAAAAATGTGGCACGTGATTAATTTAATTGTAAGGTACTTATAGATTGTCTGAGAATAGTGTGAGATTGTGAGCAAACCATGAGAAGAATTCATAATTCATATCGTAGTGGAAGGAGGAACATGAACACAATAAATACAGTAGCTCCTTGACTTATCAAGAGATTATGTCCTGATAAATCTCTCACGAGTGAGTTAAAACTACCTAATTTAGAATAGATAGTTTTTTATAAAACACTCAAAATACCGGGCTTAGACTAGCACACTTGAAAGCATAGAATACTTAACGTTGGCCTATACTGGGTCAAACCATTCTGTACAAAGTTTACTCTATAATATCGTTTAATGCCATATAGAGTTTATTGAATACTTGACTGGAGATGGAAGATAGAGTATTTTATAAGTATATTTTTATTACACACACACACACACACACACACACACACACACACACACACACTCCACACCACAAGTCAAGCTGTCTTCCACTAAGGAGTGTACACAGGCCTAATTCTGTTAGTAGGGATGTGGTAAATACAGAGAGAGCTGCCTGCTTTAGTGACATGCTCATTCAGCAAAGTTCTCTATGGATCTGTCGATATCTGAGGGAATGCTCATGGCTCTTATGGTAGCACCCACCATGGGCTTAGCAGAGGTGACCCTCTGCTTCAATAGCTACTTTAATATTTTTCTTTCAATGACAAACTTAAATGTAATGAATGAGGAGAATTTTTTCACTTTCAGGTTTTTCCTTCCAAAACATATTTTTAATCTTGACACCTGCTACTTCCTCTACACTGGCAGCGATAAACAAACATGCTACAAATGAATTCCTGTGATGACTATAAGCAGTACATCATATTTTTCCACATTTTTATAACCATAACTGTTTTGGTTTGGGGACCAGGTAACTTTTTATGGGTGTATGCTAGCATACAGGTTGAAATGGAACAATGCAATATACAGATATAATGTTTCTCATCTCTCCCACCTCTACTATGTCACATACCATTTTTTATCAGGCCATTCCATATGTATGTGACATGCCACCCCAGCATATTATGTACAATGTAACATTGAACCTCATAGACCATATGATATTGAACTACAGCATACTACATAGCACTCTATCATACAAAACATTCTCATGACACATTGC
Organism: Mus minutoides; assembly: GCA_902729485.2. Taxonomy (NCBI): domain Eukaryota; kingdom Metazoa; phylum Chordata; class Mammalia; order Rodentia; family Muridae; genus Mus; species Mus minutoides. Next base: position 3,429,115 of record LR749548.1, read on the forward strand.
ACAACATGTAGCTTAAGTACACAATACTACACTATATCCAGCCCCCTAATGTGCTACCCAACCCACTACTGCACCACACTGTCATGCCACACCTGAAGCCATCTTACTTTCCAGGCTGTACTTTACCCTGCTAGCTCCCGATTGTCAAGGTTAAACTCCAAATCTCTGTCCACCTAAGTGCAACGATCTGTGTTCTCAAATGGGATGATGCATTGTGCCCCTACAGACCTGCTCATGTTATCCTTGGCTCTTCTGCTTCTCTCTGCTCTACTCTGGAAAATCAAAGCCTGTCATCAACACTTTCTTCACAGTCTTCTCTTAGGGCTTGTCATCAATGAGGTCTTCATAAGTAAGGATGGGCACCATTCAAATAAAACGTGAAGAAAAGGAAACAAGTCCTTGACTTAGAGACCAGCTCTGAGAGCTGTATGTGCAGGGCCTGACACAAGACAATGAGACCAGGGACTTGGAGCTGTTATTGTTCCACAAGGAGCCATTTGAGTGATGTATACGTTCTTTTAGTGTCTTGCTTACAGAGTTGAGAGTAATGAATTCCACTTTCTCTTAGTGATAACAGTTTAAGTAACATGCAGGAAACATGGTAACACCTTGATGACACCTGGTCTTGCTCCTCTGTAACTGAAGGTCCTTAGGAAGGTAGCAGAGCAATTCTTCACATAAGTTTCCTCTTTTGTGCAGTGGAGGTAATGACTGCCTCCCAGAGGAAGGAGCACAGGAGAGAAAGATCAATGGGGAACCCAGCACACAGGTGCTGCTTGGTACATATTAGGCCCCTTTCACTGTTCTAAAGTGGCTGCAATGATGAGAACCGAGAGCACGGAGTCTTAGAAGGGCCTTGAAGATATGAAAGCTGAAGCCCACACGCTCTAGAGCAACTCTTGGTTTAATATCTGCCAAATTGAGACTCAACCCAGATGTCAAAGGACACTGTGTGACTCTCACTAACAGGATCATGAGGCATCTTTATCTTTGGGGTTTCTGGGCTACTCTGCAGAACACTTTCCACCATGGCTCATTCTCTGTCCATCTAGTCCACTCATGAAGTAGAGAAGATTCCTGTAGTTGCCACTTCAGAGATGAGAACTATTAAGGGAGTCTCTGTGTGTGTGTCACTAGGGTCAAGGAGATCTCAAATTTGAGCTTCCAAGAGATATTAAACTTGTGCAAAAACACCCAGGAACATGTTTCAGGCAGGAATAGATATTAGGATGATGCAAACTACTGCTATTGCTTAGCTGAAATGTAACCTACAAAGCAGCATGTCATAGTTAGCTTTAGCAAAAGCAAAAAGTAATAAAATAAAATAAAGGTTCCTGGCCTTTTTCTTTATTTGCTGCCCATTTTTTGATGTACTCCCAGTTCTCGTAGCTATATAAAAGAGATTTTTTTTTGAAGATATATGTATAGGTAAAAAGGAGAAAAATATTTTGGAGACATACAGATTTCTGATAAGTGAGTTAACATGGCTCATTTATAGACTTGTGTTCAAATGACATAGGGTTGTGTGACACATTGTGTGGGAGAAGAGTAAATAAAATGCATAAGCAAGAAGATTCTTGTATGCACTGGGAAAGAGATAGATAAGCTGCAGTTGTCTGCACATAAGAGTGAGGGCTAGCCTACCTGGATGTCCATGTAAAGGAAGAGTGTGAGTGACAAAAAGGAGATCTCATACCCCTGTCTCATGACAATTCTTCAAACACTTAGAAATTAGGTGCCACCCTTAGGAGACTAAGTTTCCAATGTTTTGCTGAATGAAAACATAAAGAAAACAACGTTGTGGGATGATAAATATAAATATAATTAAAATTGAACCAATAGAAATATAAAAAATAAATTTGTAGAAAATAAATTTGTGTCTGCTTTTGGTAATCAAATAATACATTTATAAGTTCATGAACTATCATCACCATCTTGCATTGATAAAGCCAAGTCTACTGAGATTGGCTACTACATAGGAATACCATGGAATGAGAGGCAGAGCCAGCATGTGAACCCAAAGGGATTCTGGACCTTGCTTCATTTTAGCCAGAGTCCCCAGCCTATCTACCTACTCAGCCTGGTATTAAGGCTGGCCCTCAGCTCTTAGGTTACTCATAAACATTCTCAGATGGTCCGCCCTCCTCCTTCCTATGGTTATGACTATTCACCGGCATCCAGTCCCTTTGAGACATTCTCAGATGGTCCGCTCTCCTCCTTCCTACCGTTATGACTATTCACCGGCATCTAGTCCCTTTGAGGACAACTGCAACAGTGGAGTACTTGCTTCTTCAGGATTGTGTGTTCAAATTCCCTGCTCTGGCCTGGTTCTGTTTTACAGAAAGAGATATCACACTGACAGAAATATGACCTAAACTAACCATTAACTTCGGTAATTGAATTGTTTAATTACCTTAATCTTTGATTACTCTTTTGAAATATTTGTATTTATTCTTTGATACTTTCATATATGTATACAGTGCATTTGGTTATAGCGTTTTTCCACCACCACATCCCTCCACATTTTCATAGTGAGCCCCATCTCATCTCCATTCCAACTCCATGTCTTTCCTTATTAATATTTATTACTTATAGCACTTTAACACCCTGAGTTCACAGTGCTGCCTATATGTACATGAGTGTGGACCTAGCTGGTAGGGTATGGGCAACATCAGCTACCAGTAGTCAGGTCCTCAAAGAAAAGTGACACTTTCTTCATCTGTAGCTATCAACTGTCAATAGCTCCTCCCCCAGAGATGAGTCCTCAAGGCCTCTTCATGCACGTTGGAATTGTGAGTGACGGGTAATCACAATTGCAGCCCTGTCATGACTAGAAGTTAGCATTTTATAGATATTCTTGTTATTACTAACATTCCCTAAGTTTCAGCTGGTATGGAAAGCAAATAACTTATAGGCTGAGTAGAAAGGGTATTGCCCTATCTATCACTGGTTAGGCTCACTAATAGGCTTTTTGATGTGTGTTTTACTTGTTTCCATGAGCCTTCCACAGATCTCTCTAACTGCATCCATTTCAGTGACTTCTTCAAATAAAAACATTCCCTAAACAAACCAGAGATTTGTATCAACAAAACAGAAGCACACAAAAGACCCCAGTTTGAAGTAGGTAGTATTCTACACTAAGACACTGAGCCCTATTGGTTGGTTTAAGCTGGGTAGAGGGAGCTCTGTATAGGCCATTATCAGTGGCTTAGGGCTATGCCATATGTAGCTGGATTTTGTATCATGTTCATATTGCACAGCCTGATCTGCAGAACTCTGACTCAATGGTTTGGGATCTGCTAAGTTGTAGGTATACTGCTCTACAGTTGAAGCTACTATGCTCCTTGGTCCAGGAATCTCTGTCCATAACAGATTCATGAGAAGGCGGGATTGACATATGTTTCAGAGACTAAAGAGCCATGAAAAGACCTGAGTTTGATTCTGTCTCCATAACTCCAACATTCTAAAGGACCATGACAACTTGAAGGACTTAGTATTGAGACCTCAACTGGCCCCAGACGGCAGAGCATGCTCATGGGTTTCTTCATTTCAATGTCTTTGCTATAAAAATGGGAGCGAAAAGCTACAGTATTTAAGTCAAATAAAATCTTGAATGCGTAGTGCTATACCAGAAATTGGAGGCACAGGACTTCTGTAATATAGGGTAGAATGTCTAATTCCAAGACTACAGACCAGAGAGTACAGAGAGAGTCATCTGGAGAGAATCAGCTCTCTAATAATGAGTGGTCCATTGTGTCTGTGAAATCCCTGGGTAGGCTTTCAAAAATCAGTTAAAGAAGACCAGGGAATGCTGTGTCTCCGTGAGAAAACCTTAACTTTTAATAGAGGCATTAGCTGTGAGAGGTAGGTGCTGATGCTCATTGACATGTGATTATCAGAGTAAGGCAAAGAAAGAACAACGCATCCAAGCACTGGGATGCTGGGAGAGAGGGACAGCAAGAAGCTTTAAGCTAACGTCATTGTTCCTCACACTCTGATGCCTGGCTTTCTTTAGTGGTCACTTGTAGGGCACATATACATTTACTATCTGAAAACCAATCAAAGTACAGTGGTCACCTGTAAAATGTGCTGATCGCTTCCTATGCAGTTCCATTTTTAAGAGCTTCTTAGAAATTCAGATGGAAATTCATGGCTATAAGCACTTTATTCTGTCCTTTCTTCCGTGAAGGGTGAAAATTAAAAGAAACTCTAAGGGTGACATTGAAAAAGATACTGATATAAGTTTTATGATTTGAAACCTTAATGAAAAAGTGTTAACTTTTTCCTAGTTTCCTAGTGATATAGCTATACACACCCACACACAGTCATATATACCACATACATGAAACATATATGTCTAGTACTTACATATTTATAGCACCTGGTTAAATTTATTAAAATTCATTAAATTTATTAAACTGACACAGTCTAAAATCATTTGGGGAAAGGGAAGCTCAATAGAGAAATTGCTTCCATCAGATTGGCCTGTGGTCATATGAAGGATTGTTTCCCTTCATATGGTTGATGTGCGAGGGCCCAGCTCACTGTGGCCAGCACCATTCCTAGGCAGAAGGGCTTGGACTGTACAAGAAAGCTAGCCAAGCCTGAGTCAGTGAGCAAGCCATCAAGCAGTATTCCTCTATGGCTTCTGCCTAAATTCCTGCCTGGACCTCCCTCAATGATAGGCTGCAGTCAGAGTCCTCTGGCTAGTATTTAAATCCATCTTTCCGCATGTGTCTTAAGTCACTAAATAACAAGGCTCAATTTCAAGATGCTTTTTAAAGAATGAAACAATAGTACAAAGGAATTTGAAAGTTTCACACCTCATATGCATAAAGTAACATTAAGTAAATCTTAAGTGTTTATACTCAAAAGCCATATATATTCATGGAGAAAGTTAGAAGATCACTGAACAGCCTGCTTTCTGTCATGTTTTGGAGCTGTCTGGTGGGCAGATGACGACAGCTACACCTGCTTTCTCCCCTTCCCCACTGTGTGAAAGGGCACACACCCTTGGGGGCCTCAGGTAACATACAAGGCTTTATGAACTCACTCATTCCAACACCAGGGCATCCCAAAGCAACCACACACCACTCTGTGAATTATAGATACTGTAGAAGAGGTTGGCTGGGCTCCTTTATGATCAATGACCCATAGAAACCGTCCATTTTCTATTCAAAATTTTTGAAGTTTTTCTTCTTCAACTTTCTCTTTTCCTTTGTTCCTTCCTTCTTCTTCTTCCCAACCAACTATTTCTTAGCATAGCTGTAGAATCAAAGGATGAACTCTTTTCAACACTGACTGACCAGGGCTCACTGCAGTGGAAGCAGGTAGCACATTGCTCTTTGCTCTGAAAGCTGGTCAGGTAACCTCAGGACATTATCTAGGTGAAGGCTTTTGGCCCCCATGGTCTGCTAGCATGTTCAGATTGATGCTGGGTGGTACAGGAGCCCCTGCTTTATAAGAAAACCATTCTGGGATAGAGAAAAAGGCATCATATCAATCTCTCCATGGATTTCCAACCCACTAAGAGAAGGGAAGATAATAGTTTATAGGGGCTGAGTTGTGTGCATGCATGCAATAGGGAAATTTGAAGATTTATTTTTAATGTTTTCATTTGCTTGTGATCATTTCAATTTTTTCTAAAAATAAGATACTTAAGGAACACAGAACTTTCAGAACCAATGATGGCTTCAATTTTAAAAAGAAATAACAGTATTTTTTTAATTAAAAAATAAAAATAGCCGGGCAGTGGTGGTGCATAATTTAATCCCAGCACTTGGGAGGCAGAGGCAGGTGGATTTCTGAGTTTGAGGTCAGCCTGGTCTATAGAGTGAGTTCCAGAACAGCCAGGGCTACACAGAAAAGCCCAGTCTCTAAAATCAAGATTAATAATAATAATATAAATAAATAAATAAATAAATAAATATTTGTGGGACCAATAAAAGTAACAACTGTCCTCTGTCACCAAATCAACAGAGGATGTTTGAGTGAAAAATACAATAAGAAAGTAAGAACTTCATAGCACGGATGGTAATAAGACCAAATGGAAAAAAGTAAGCATTTGAATGCATTAATTATATTCCAGACACTCAGATCCGGATAGAATTGTTCTGGCTGATCCCAGAAGGAACACTAGGGAAGTGGAATAATCTATCATTTACGTAATTACTGAATGTGCTAGACATTTAAAAAACAATCTGACTTACTATTCACCGTAATCCTATAATAGATTTTCTTTCCCAGTCACTTGTACAGACATGGAATCTCAGAAGAAATGGGAAATCTTTTCAGAAATTCATCTCTAGCACATCCCACAGACAAGAGTTGGACCAAGACCAGGCTTGGGGACATTCTAGGAAGGTTCTCATGATTAGACTAGTGCCCCTCTGTGGTGGCATGCTGTGAGCTGTTGCAGGTGGACATTAATTCCCTTTGCATTCATTAGATGATGGTTGCCTGGAGGCTGTGGCTCAGTCTCTTCCTCTGATCCCTTTGTCTTCTGTTGAACAATATTTGCCTCATCTTCCTTATCCTTCTCATATTACATGGTGTGCACTATCTCTTAGAGACTCCTGTTAGACTTAGTGAACCATGTCCCTGTTCCAGTTGTAAGTTATAGGGTGGTGTTTTGCATATGGGTGGACCTGTGTTGGAATCTTCAGAGAAATACAACCAGTAGAAGATGAACATTGGTAACTTTTGCTTGGGGAATTGCCAACTGTTATTAATGGAGGTCATGGAACCTTTATCCCCAGGGTGAGACAGTAAGTGGGAAAGACTGGAGAACTACCCAAGTGCCCTCTTTTGTATACAGTCTGGGACCTAATACCAAGGAGTGACAATGACTCTACCATCCTTTAGGATCAATCTTCCTACCTTACTTAAGTGGGTCACTCCCTCAGTGGCATGCTCAGAGACTAACCTAGTCCACATAATCCCTCAGAGACATGATTGGAAATTTGTTTCCTATGTGAATTCCAAATTTGCCAAATTGGCTATCAACATTAGCCATCATTGATATTTCCAATCTGACGAGAGAACAATCATAATACCCCCATTGGAAGGCAGCCATGCCGGAAGACAACACTCCCTCTAGGGAGAACAGTATTGCTGTTTTTCCTAGATTCTCAACTGATTGTGTGAGACCCATCTCCCCTTGAAAGAATATATACTTTGCTCAGCTACTAATATAAATTATACTCTTATCCAAACAAGGATTTCCCAGAGGTAGAATGGACCCATAGCATTGCTGACACAGTGCTGTGTAGTAAGAGGACATCATATAAGAAATCTCAGAAAGTGACAAGATTGTCAAAGCCCTCCAGGGTCAGATAAGTGGTAAACAAAGAGGGGCCTCTCTAGCAGAGCTGACTGAAGTTGGGTAGGGCCCTCTAGCTTGGCATGCAGCTTTCATAAGTTTTTATGATCCTAGTGGTCCCGTTGATTCCTTGGGTTAGAAGGATGTGTGTGTGTGTGTGTGTGTGTGTGTGTGTGTGTGTGTGTGTGTGTGTGTTTGTGTGTGTGTGTTAGAGATAGAGACAGCAGAGACAGACAGAGAGATAGAAAGGGGCACAGAGAAAGAGACAAACCTAGAGGCAGAGAGACACGGTTACAGAGACACACCGAGAGAGAAAAAGTCAGAGTGTAGGACTTGTGAGTGTATTGGACAGACCATCACATTGAAAGTCCCTGCAGGGTTTGTGCTACTGCTTGCGTCCAAGGGCAGTTTGGTATCAAAGCCTCCTCTTTCTCAGAGGCACTACTGATCTTTTCTCTTAGGACCTTCAGCTGATTAGATGATGCCCAGTCATACTGGGGAGTCAAACAGTGCACTGATTTAAATGTTAGTTGCATTTGAAGATATTTTCACTGATATCTGATCAAATGGTCATAACCATATTCCAACCAAGCCCACACTATTCACACTCAGTACAAAATATTGACCTCAATAAAAACGCACTAAAAGCTAGGGATTCCACAAAGCAACAAGACCTCAAATATAAAACCCAGAGCTAACTGATAAAAACTTAAACTTTTTTTTTTTTTTTTTTTTTTTTTGGTTTTTCAAGACAGGGTTTCTCTGTATAGCCCCGTCTGTCCTGGAACTCACTCTGTAGACCAGGCTGGCATCGAACTCAGAAATCCGCCTGCCTCTGCCTCCCGAGTGCTGGGATTAAAGGCGTGCACCACCATGCCCAGCTACTTCAACTTTTTATTTTGTCAAATTAAGAGAACATAAAAAAATGTATACTTCTCCTTCAGTTATGCAATTTTGATCCCCAAAGGTGAGTAACAGGGTATAATATCAGAATGGAAGATATTTGACTTTTAAAAGCATCCAGTTTTGATTATTTTAATCCAGAGTCAGTTGAGGGACAATATTTTCATTTCCAAATGTTTGTATTTGCACTAGACTAAGAATTAGTAGGTAAATTTCTGTCCTTACTGCATCTGTTCTTGATAGGAGTGCTCTCTCTTCTCCTCCCTACTCTTGCTATAGGCAGGGTTTCTCATGGTTTCAGCAAGATCGCCTCCTGCATTAAACCATTAAGCCATGTTCTTCAATAGACTTTTAGCCAACTAAAGAGCTTACTTACCTCAGGAGAAATGGCATGCTCTGACTTCCAGCAGGAAGGGGCCGCTTGTTTAGTTATGTCCTCGGGCTCCCCCAGAGCAGCCTTTGGTTTTTAAATATCTGAGGAAGGAATGGGGTGCACATCTGGGTGTTCTGAATATACAAAGAACCATCATCAGAAACAGCTAGAATGTTTGTCCAATAAAGCCACTGACCCAAATTAGGAGTCATATTTTGTTACAGTATGAAATGCCTCTCATAGGCTACCATGTTTGAACACTTGCTCCCCAGCTGGTGGAGTTGTTTAGTATGATTATTGAGCCTTTAGAAGGTAGATACCTTCACAAAAAGAATCTGATCACTGAATGTGGGCCTCCAGGCTTCGAAGATTTGCTTTGCATCCTCTTTACTCTGTACTTCCCGAGGATGGGTGCAGTGTGACCAGCCAGCTCCTGCTCCTGCCTCTAGGCCTCTTTGCCTGCTCCCAAGTGTGGGTGCAGTGTGACCAGCCAGCTCCTGCTCCTGCCTCTAGGCTTCTTGGCCTGCTCCTGAGTGTGGGTGCAGTGTGACCAGCCATCTCCTGCCTCTAGGCCTCTTTGCCTGCTCCTGAGTGTGGGTGCAGTGTGACCAGCCAGCTCCTGATCCTGCCTCTATGCCTCTTTGCCTACTCCATGTCTGTGCTTTTACGACAGGCTGCATCCCTCTGGAACTGTGAGCCAGAATAAATGCTTTAACCTTGTAGCTGCTTTCAGTACAACATGAAGGTCATAACCAAGACTTGCTCAATCCTCTGCTGAGAATTCTGTGGACTTACTTCTGGAACTGAGAAGGTTGGTATCCTATCCTTTTGATAGAATGGACCTTGAGAAATAAGTAAATACCAAAAGCAATGCAAAGTTCTCTTTGGAAGGGGAAAGGGAAGAGCTGATACACCAGGAACCAATAACGAACAGGTCAGACAAAGGTTGTCTTTCCTGCATTCACTTCACCATTGCTTTGCAAGCCTCATTTTCCCAATGTGCTCAAGCCGATACAGCACAGACTAGAGAAGACAGGCTGGACTCTGGCTTAGACTCTATAGCTAGTTCTAGGAGCAGGAACTTTTCAGTGTTGGGTGGGGCTTTCTCTCTCCTTTGTAAAAGCTTGGGAGCTCTGGTAAGTGACAAATTTTACTTCATGGACAAATATATGCTCCACATGTATGTGGGTGAGAGAATAATATACAACCAAACGCAAGCCTCTTATTTGACCAGAAGAAGTTGATAGGCTCAGGGCAGTGCAATTTCTAAGGATGCCCTGTAGACTGAGCCTCTGCTCTGTATCACCCTGTATCTCACTGCTCCAACCCCATTGTGGACACTTTTGTTACTAACAGCAAGCACTCATCAGGAAATTTCCCTATTCACCATTAAAGCTCAGAGTCATAAAAGCCATCTTTGACTTAAACAATGCTAGGCCCTTCTTAACAGGCAGCTGGCTTCCAAAGCAGCAGTTGTCACATGAAGACTATGTGGCCAGTGTGCCCATTGTGTTTTCTGATATTTCTTGTCCTGTTACAGGACCACATAGGTGTATGACAGAAGCTGTGTCTATGGACTGTGGTGGACTACTTGGCCATGTTATCTGAGCTTTGGCTTTGACCTCATTTGAAAGCTCGTTTTAAAGAGAAATGTGAGGTTTGCTCCCCTGCTGGATCTCTTGAATCTTGACAAGGAGCCTGAGCTTCAGACTTTGAATAGAGAATACTGTTACTGGGCATAGAGTAGTTTGGTAAGAGGTAGAAAGCACACACACTTCTTTTAATCTACAACAAGTTTTTATTTAAAAAAAATATTTTCTAATGTTCCTAAAAGTGAAGTGTAAACTTTTAAATGGTCACTAACAGCCAAAGATGATCCTATCTTGAGAAAGCCTGTCCTCTGTTTCTCTCTTCTTCAAGGTTTCTTTATTAAGTGAGTCTCCACTGGTGACTCTTAAGAGGAAGCAAATAGAGTATGATGTCCCATTTCCCCAGATACACCCCTTAATACTCAAGCTTGTCAACTATGTCTTTACAGATGCCTTTGCCAACTGTATTGCTTTGGGATGAGACAGACTTCTAACCAGCCCAGGATTGCAGCAACCTTACATGCTTTGTCCGCTCCTCTTAGAATGTGCCTCCAACATCAGATTTTCTAGGAGTCAAAAGATGTTCCCAGGAAGGAAGGAAGGAAGGAAGGAAGGAAGGAAGGAAGGAAGGAAGGAAAGGAGGGACAAAGGGAGAGAAGGAAGGACAGAGGGAGAGAAGAGAATGGAAGGTAAAGCAAGGCAAACAAACCAGTAACACAAAATGAACATCATATGCAGCTAACCCATGATGTTCCAAGAGGTACTTTTTGGGGAATAGCAAATGCAAAAGATTTGGTATTCTAGAAACTGCTTTTTTTGTGATAAGAAAGATATTTTTATTAGATATTTTCTTTATTTACATTTAAATGTTATTCCCTTTCCTAGTTTCCCCTCTGAAAATCCCCTATCCCCTCCCCACTCCCCCTGTTCCCCAACCTATCCACTCCCAGTTTCTGGCCCTGGCATTCCCCTATGCTGGGGCATAGAACCTTCACAGCACCTAGGGCCTCTCCTCCCATTGATGACCAACTAGACCATCCTCTGCTATATATACAGCTAGAACCACAAGTTACACCATGGTTTGTTGTTGTTGTTGTTGTTGTTGTTGTTTTTTCTGGTGGTTTAGTTCCAAGTAGCTCTGGGGGTACTGGTGAATTCATATTGCTGTTCCTCCTATGGAGCTTCAGATCCCTTCGTCTCCTTGGGTACTATCTCTAGCACCTTCATTGGGGACTTTGTGCTCTGTTCAATGGATGATTGTGAGCATTCACTTCTGTATTTGCTAGGCACTGGCAGAGGCCCTCAGGAGATAGCTATATCAGGCTCCTGTCAGCAGACTCTTGTTGGCCTCTGCCATAGTGTCTGGGCTTGGTGGTTATTTATGGGATAGATTCCCAAGTGGGGCAGTCTCTGGATGGTCATTTCTTCAGTCTCTGCTCTGAACTTTGTCTCTGTAACTACTTCCATGGGTATTTTGTTCCTGCTTCTAAGAAGGATTCTGAGCTTCTGGGCTAATATCCACTTATCAGTGAGTGCATATCATGTGTGTTCTTTTGCTATTGGGTTACCTCACTCAAGATGATATCCTCCAGATCCATCCATTTGTCGAAGAGTTTCATAAATTCATTGTTTTTAATAGTTGAGTAGTACTCCATTGTGTAAATATACCACATTTTCTGTATCCATTCCTCTGTTGAGGGACATCTGGCTTCTTTCCAGCTTCTGGCTACTATAAATAAGGCTGCTATGAACATAGTGGAGCATGTGTCCTTATTACACATTGGAGCATCTTCTGGGTATATGTAGAGACTTCTGGGTATATGTAGAAACAAAATGAAGTCACAACTCAGATCTCAGCCCTCAGCAAATTTGTTCATCTTTGTTTAGTCTGAAAAGGCATCTGGGACCAGCAGTTTGGACTTGATGACAGATTGATAACTGAAACAAGTTTTGAAGAGTGACATTTTAGCTTAAAGTAACTACAACAAAAGAGGGGGGAGCTTTTAGATAGTGTGTATTCTTCAAACTCCAAGAAATGCCCTGCTCCATCTAGTGCCTGGCCTTTGCTGCCCTCAGCCAGCTTGAAATCCTCAGGCCTGGGTTGGGGGTGTCTTCTTGGAGTCGGAGGAGAGTAAGGTGAGGAGAGTAAGTCACATGACCAAATGCAGGATTCCCATTTGAGGTGAAACTGATGGAGAAGCTGTCCTTGGCCTTGCCTATGAGTGTCTTGCTGTGTGAGATTATAAGGGTAAGCGCACCAAAACCAGGACCCAATGGTGACTCCCCACTTGTTTAACCCCCCCAGAGCTGCCTTCCTCACATGTGAAAGTCAACTGTCAGAGCAAACAGCCTTCAGGTCTAGGGAACTGAAATATTCTCAAAAACCTAAAAAAAAAAATAATAAAAATAATAAAAAACACATCTTCACTTCGAGTCACTCTGAGGATAACATAAAATGTAAAGGAGGTTCTTTCTGAAGTAAAGTGAGCAAGGCATTTCCCTAAAGTACTTTTCTTCTAGTCTTCTAGAAGCCTCAAAACAGAAACCAGGCCTCCATATCCATTGTGACCTGAAAACATATAGAACAACCGGCAACTACAAAGAGACTTGAACTTGGGAAGGAAAGATGAAAATAACAAATATGTGGTAAAAGAAAAGTTTGCAATGTGGTGAAACAAGCAAAATCAAGAAAGAAAACAGAAAACTCAAGAGAACCCAAAGACAGTTGCAAAGACAAGTTTCAGTTAGGCTGTGCCATCCTGAACTGTGCCAGCGAGCTCCCTGAGTTCTGAGAAGTTCATTATCTGACCAAGCCTTGCTCCCCGCTCCTCAGTAGCCTCCCCTGCCTCCAACCTTTGGGGATTTTTATGGCTCAGAGAACCTCAGTAGTCACACAGGGGAAGAAATTGTTTTCTGGGTTGGAACACTGGCAGACAGAAATATGAGTACTTGGAGACTAAAGCCAGGCTTGTACTAGGCTCTCGGGTCATTAGTTCAATCCCTCTGTCCCTGCTCTACCTGAGAAAGGGTTTCTCATGTCCCAGGTGAGGACAATCCTTAACACCCCTTCACCCGAAGGTCACCAAGGGAATTTGACCCCCACAGAGGCCTTACCTGAAAGGGCCAAGACTCCTCTCTAGTGCATTTGTTTTTTTCCTGTTTAACAAGTTGACAGGAGCAATTACTCAAAGATCAGCAGTCAGCTCTCCTGGTCATCCAACACAAAGCGTCAGCAGCCTGTCAGGGCCTCCACAGTGTCTGTCTGTCCCACTTAAACACTTCTCTGTGTCTATAGGAACGCATGGGATTCGAGGCTCTCCAATCCCACACTTACCAGCACACAGTTACTTGCTATGGTTTTATCTTAAAAGGTGGCATGAAGAAGATCTTTGCTTCAGAAGTGGGGTGTCAAAAATATTGAGGGAAGCATGGAATACCAAAAGGCCTATGCCCTGTCCTCTATTTGCTTTCTGCCTTAAGATAATAAATTATCTTCCCCAAACCATGGAATCTCCCAGGGAGACTTATCCACAGTATTGATGCCCAAGCTCCAAAGCCTTAGGTAGCTAGGAAAAGGAAATTATATTGCAGTCCCAGCCAAGAACATTCTGGAACTGATCATTGGCTTACGTCACAGCCCCCACCCCCACCCCCAGGAGAGCATTGGCTGAAAAAGAAAGCCATTTTAACCTTTAATTATTTATTATAGACCTTTCTTCAAAACCTGGTGTGGGACTCTTAACAGTATGTGACATGAGACTAAAAGGACACAGGGCTTGTGTGGCCACTCTATTCAAGAGCTTCTCTGCAGGGACATGTGTACCTTGTTATTTGTGACCAGAATGTGAGAGCCTGTCTTGATCAGCTCTCTCAGGCTCCTACCCTCCTGTGTCCTTGCCCTCTGCTCCTGTGAAACTCCAGCCCAACTCCCTAGCCCCTGTCCGTGGGACACAGCATTCTGTCTTCTCAGCTGTCACCATATGCTCAGGTTGTCACATGGTTTACAGATTAGAGGGAGTCACTCTTGACTAGCATATGACAAGAGGCAGTTGTCATTAGCACACTAAACTCTGTGGACCCAAACCTGCTCTATCCCCAGTGAGCACGTAGCCAAGCCTGATCCCCGATTCTGATTAATGGGGTTGGCAATTAAGAGAACAGCGGACGATGGAACAACTGCCTCACCCTTCAAAGCAATTTTGTCTTTGCTCTGAGGTAATGAAGAGTAAACAGAAGGCTGTGATAAACTCAAACAGACAAGAGTCACATGCCCTCCCCATCAGCACCATTTTTCATTGCTGCAATTCTGAGACCTCGAACCATCAGAGGAGCCCAGTGGCTGCTGGGTGTAAGCACTGATTAATAATTCTGCACTTTCGACTCCATAAGACATGTTCTTTGCATTTCTCCAGGTGTCTGGAGAAAAATTAAACAGCAGCTTAAAAGGCATTAAGTGGATATTTCCACTAGCATGCTCCGTCCTGTCCACCTCGTGTGTCCTTTGGATTGGCAGGTGTCAAGATAAAGGCAGCAGATGAAATGGTTTACATTTCAAAACCTGTCTTTCAATCATCTTGGTGTGTTAAATTATTTTATTGAATTAGTGCCTCAGACTCTGGTGAAGGAAAAATGTAAATGTTCACCAGCACTAGCAGTCAGGTGGGAGTGCTGTGCCTTTAATTTCTCATTCACTCCGGGGTCAGCAGAGTAAATTTCATGTGTCTCAGTTAAAGTCAGACACCTCCCCCTTGTGGTTCAGTGCAACCCATTCAATCATCTTATAACCTTTGTTCAGGTGTACTGACTGCTGCTACAGGCAGAATGCTTGCCAGGGCAGTCAATGATTCTGGTCTGATTATCTAAGTAGTGATCTGGTCCTCCACTAGCAGATGGCCTTGAACCTGATTAAAAAAAAATAGCTAAGAATATAAAGAGAACTATACTTTAGGTATATAGTTAATTTATCCCAGAAATGTTAGTTTCCTAAATGAAGTATTTTACACGCTTAGTTACATGCTATGCGTTGTTTTGTCAACGACATGCTATTTGAATGACTGAAAACTATGTATTTGTTCTACACATTAAAGACTTGTATCAAGAATATATAAAGAGTATCTATAAACAAACAAACAAACAAACAAACATTTACAAAGTTCTGCCCTGACCCTTCTAGAACTCATTCCCTAGGACAGAGTTTGTCTGTAGCTCTGAAGGCCTGCTGCCACCTGGGACAACAAGAGGCCTGAAGCCATTATGGACAACTAGCTCTGCCTACAGCCCTGGAAGACTGCTGCCAGCCAGGACAGTCAGCTCTACATGCAATCCTGCCATCATGGACTACAAGGTCTGCCTGCATCCCCAGAGGCATGTTGCAGCCAGGGACCACCAGACCTGCCACCACCAAGGACAGCCACAGAGCTAAAGGCCATGATAAGGACACAGTCAATAAAAGCCAGGGCAATATTGGAGCACTAGAACCCATTCTAATACAGCAAGCTCTGGATATCCTAACACACATGAAGCAACAGTAAATGACCTTAAATTTAATCTTATGAAGATGACAGAAGCTTTTAAAGAGAAATAGTAAATCCTTTAAAATAGTATAGAAAAATTCAATCAAACAGCAGAAAAATACAATCAAATTTCTTTCTTCAAAGAGGAAAGAAATAAATATAAAGAAATATAGGAAAGTACAACCAAATAGGTGAAGGATATGAATAAAAATGTTCAAGACCTGAAAACGGAAATATAAACAATAAAGAAAAGACAATCTAAGGAAATTCTGGAGATGGAAAACCTAGGAAAGAGAATAGGAACAACAGATGCAAGCATCACCAACAGAATACAGGATAGGAAGGGAGAATATCCATCATAGAAGATATGATAGAAGAAACTGATACATCAGGCAAAGAAAATGTTAAATCTAAAAAATTCCTGACACAAATCATCCAGTAAATCTGGGATACTATGAAAATACCTAACCTAAGAATAAGAAGAAGAGAAGAAGATGAAGAATCTCAGATCCAAGGACCAGAAAATATTTTCAACAAAATCATAGAAGAAAATTTTCCCAACCTAAAAAGAGATGCCTATAAATGTACAAGAAGCTTCTAGAATGCCAAATGGATTGGACCAAAAAAGAAAATCTTCCTGCCACATAATAAAGTGTTAAATGTACAGAACAAAGAAAGATTATTAAAAGCTGCAGGGATAGAGGGCAAGCAACATATAAATGCAGAACTATCAAAATTATATTTGATTTCTCAACAGAGATTCTAAAAGCCAGAAGGGCCTGGGCAGGTGTCTGGCAGACCCTAAGAAATCATAGATGTCAGCCCAAACTACTATAGCCAGCAAAACCTTAATTCACCGTTATATGGAGAAAACAAGATTATTTTATGTCAAAACCAAATGTAAATAATAACTTTTCCTCTCCAGCCCTATAGAGAATACTAGAAGGAAAACTTTAACAAAAGAAGGGTAACTACATCCAAGTAACCACAAGAAATAAATAATCACATTAGCAAAACCAAAAGAACACACACACTACCATCACCACCAAACTATCAGAAATTAACATTCATTGTTCATTAATATCTCTCAATATAAATGGGCTTATTCCCCAATAAAAAGACACAGGCTAACAACATGGATGTTTCAACTGGATCTATCATTCAGCCCCATACAAGTAACACACGTCAGTAACAAAGATAAGCATTACCTTAGGGTAGAGGACTGGAAAAAAGGTTTTTCAAGCAAATGGGCTGAAGAAACAAGCTGGTAGAGCCTTTCTACTAACTAATAAAATAGACTTTCAATCAGAAGTAATCAAAATAGATGGAAATGGACACTTCATATTCATCGAGAGAAAAATTCACAAAGACGACATCTCAATCCTGAACATCTATGCCCCAAAAGAAAGGGCACCCACATTCATAAAAGAAATATTACTCAAACTTAAATCACATATTGAACACCACAAACATTAATAGTGGGAGATTTCAACACCACACTCTCACCAATGAACAGGTCATTGAAACAGAAACCTAACAAAGAAATAATGAAATTAACAGAGGTTATGAATCAAATGAACCTAATATATATCTACAGAATATTTCACCCAAGCACAAAAGAATATACTTTCTTATCAGCACTTCACAGAACCTTCTTCAAACACTGACTTTATACTCAGTCACAAAGCAAGACTCAACAGATATAAGAAGATTGAAATAACTCCTTGTATTTTATCAGATCACCATGGATTAAGGCTGTACATCAACAATGACAGAAAAATCAGAAAGCCTATAAACTCATGGAAACTAAACATCTTGATTCAATGACCATTGGGTCAAAGAAGAAATAATGAAAGAAATTAAAGACTTTTAAAAATTCAATGAAAATAAAGGCACAACACATCCAAACATATAAGATACAATGAAAGCAGTACTAAGAAGAAAGTCTACAGCACTAAGTGCCTCCATTAGAAATTGCAGAAATCTCATGCTAGAACATCTAGAACAAAAAGCAGAAAATACATGCAAGAGGAGTAAACCAAAGGACATAATTAAACTCAGGACTAAAATCAATCAATTAGAAACAAATAGAACAATACAAAGAATCAATGAAACCAAGAGCTGGTCTGTGAGAAAATCAACAAGATAGACAAACCCTTAACCAAACTAAAAGGCAGAGAGACAATACCCAAATTAACAAAATCAGAAAAGAAAAGAAGCACATAACAAACAACAGACACAGAGAAAATCCAAAGAATTGGGTCTTACTTCAAAAGCCTGTAGTATACAAAATTGGAAAATCTAAATGAAATGGATGATTTTCTAGACAGATTTCACTTACCAAAGTTAAGTCAAAATCAAGTAAACAATCTAAATTGTCCTATAACCTCTAAGGAAATAGAATCAGTCATTAAAAATCTGCCAACCAAAGAAAGTCCAGGGCCAGATGATTTTAGCAAAAAATTCTGCCAGACTTTCAAAGAGCTAATACCAATACTCCTCAAACTATTCCACAAAATAGAAACAGAAGGAATAGCTTTGAATGCACTGATATAGGAGACAACTTTCTGAACAGAACACCAATTGCTCAGGGACTAAGATCAGCAATTAATAAATGGGACCTCAAGAATCTGAAAAGCTTCTGTAAGGCCTAGGACACCATCATCAGGGCAAAATTTCAGCCTACAGAATGATAAAAGATCTTCATCAATCCTACATCCCACAGAGGGCTATTATCCAAAATTTATAAGGAACTCAAGAAGTTAGACACAAACAAATCAAATAACACAATTAGAGAATGGGATACAGAGCTAAACAGAGAATTCTGAACAGTGGAATCTCTAATGTCCTAGAAACAGTATTGTGGATGTCAAGAAGTACAGGAGCTGACAGGAGCCTGATATAGCTGTCTCCTGAGAGGCTCTACTGGAGCCTGACTAATACAGATGTGGATACAAGCAGCCAACCATTGGACTGAGCACTGAGACCCCCATGGAGTAGTTAGAGAAAGAACTGAAGGAGTTGAAGGAGTTTGCAACCCCATAATGAAGAACAACAATACCAACCAATCAGACCCCTTCAGAGCTCCAAAAGACTAAACCATAAACCAAAGAATACACATGTAGGGACCCATGGCTCTAGTTGCATATGTAGCAGAGGATGGGTTTATGTGGCATCAGTGGGAGGAGAAGCCCTTGCTCCTGTGTCAGTGTAGGGGAATGGTAGGGCAGTGAGGTGTGAGTGGGTGAGTAGGTAGGGGAGCACCCTCATAGAAGCAGGAGGGGGTATGGGATAGGTGGTTTGCAGAAGAGAAACAGGGAAAAGGGATAACATTTGAAATGTAAATAAATAAAATATCCAATGAAATGTGTTTAAGAAAAGAAATGTTCAACTTCCTTACTCATCAGAGAAATGCAAATCAAAATAACTGAGATTCCACCGTATACTCACTAGAATGGCTAAGACTAAATACTCAAACAATAGCACATGCTGGCAAGGATGTGGAACAAGGGGAAGATTCCTCCATTACTAGAAATCAATTTGGTGGTTTCTCAGAAAATTGGAAATAATTCTTGTCACTTTAATTGTTCAAATCCTATTTTTAATGTTGGCCGCAGCAGCTAGATCCACTCACAAACACGTCACAGATACACCAGAAGTCCAGTTCAGTAAAGTTGGGTTAACAACAGTGGTGATAGGACCTAGCAGAGACTGCCAGGCCTTAACCTCAGTGGCTCAAGTCAGCGGGAGGAACCAACAGGAACAGTAGAAGAAATTCTCACCTGTGCCTCTATCAGGGAAGCAAAGATCAATGAAGACAAGAGAACCACAATTATTCCACAGCTAGCTGTACCAGCAAGCCAGGATCTTTCTCCATCACTCCCATGTAGTCTTATTTATACCCTCCAAATATCATGTGTCCTCCATGTCTCTTGTCTCAGCATGATTCTTGCCTTAGCAGTTGTCTTGCCTCAGCAGGTGTGACCAGTCAGCCTAAGTCCGTGGAAGTATCTAGAAACTACAGCACACTACAAAAAGTTCTTTGGTACATTTCTCTCTAGGGAGTCCCAACAAAAGCAGCTCAACTACACAAGTCAGACCAATACATGTGTGTTGTTAGCAACGAATCCTCCATCACATCCTTTTATGTGCTTGCCTTAGCAGATGATTCTCTCTCCTGTGTCGGCTTCAGTGAAAGGTTCCTTCATGAGTCTGTCTTAGCCTTTTACCTGTGTCCACTTCAGGAAAACACTCATTCATGTGTTTGCCCAGCAAAACACCATCCAACACAACTGACTCTCCAAAGAATTCTTAAGTTTCTACTTCAAATTCTACCTGAAGACCCAGCTATACCACTACCGGGCTTATACCCAAAAGATGCTCTCCAGCATACCACAAGGACATTTGCTCTACTAAATTCATACCAACTTTATGCACAATAAACCAGAAACTGGAACCAACCCAGATGTCCCTCAACAGATGAATGGGTACAGAAAATTTGGTTCATTTACACAATGGAATAGTACTCAGCTATTAAAAACAAGGATATCATGAAATTTGCAGGCAAATGGATGGAACTAGAAAATATCATCTTGAGTGAAGTAACCCACACCCAAAAGGACATGAATGATATGTACTCACTAATAAGTGGATATTATCCATAAAGTACAGGATACTTACCCACCTACAATCCAAAGAGCCAGAGAAGCTCTTTAATAAGGATGGCCCAAGGGAGAATGCTGGAACTTCACCCAGAAGGAGAAATAAAATAGTCATGGAAGTGGATGAATGCACGAGATGAGTAGGGAAATGGGTGGGAATCAAGTGTAGGGAGAGCCAAAAGGAAAGGGCTTGGCGAGTAGATGGTAATAGGAGGTAGGGCTATATGTGTGGCATCTCTAGGATGTGCCAGATACCTGGGATTGGGTGGAGGCTCCAGGGAGTCTATGAGAGGGATTCTAGCTGAGATTCCTAGCAGTGGGGGATATGGAACGTGAAGTGAATACGTCCTCTAGTCATTCAAGACTCCAAGTGGCTACAGCCACCATCCACCCACAAAATCTTCCACACAAAATTTGTCCTCCCTAAAGGAAGTAGAGGGGGAGAAAAGATGGAGCAGAGATTGAAGCAATGGCTAGTCAGTGACTGGACTATCTTGAGACCACTCCATAGCTAAGAGCCAATCCCTGACATTATTAATGATATCCAGTTATGCTTCCAGAAAGAACTAGCATAACTGTCTCTGAGAGGCTTGACCCAGCAGCTGGTCAAAACAGACACAAAGACCCACAACCAAACATTAGAAGGAGCCCGGGGAGTCTTGTGGAAGAGTTGGGGGAAGGATTGAGAGACTTGTAGGGGATAGAGGACTCCATAGGAAGACCAAAAGGATCAACTAACTTGGACCTTGGAAGCTCCCAGAGATTGACCCACCAACTATCAAGTGTACATGGGCTAGACCTAGCCTGCCCCCAGACACATGTGAGTCCCTTAACAACGTGAGTGAGGATTGTCCCTGACTCTGTTGCCTGCCAGTGGATTCTGTTCCCCTAATTGGGCTGCCATGTCTGATCTCAGTGGGTGAAGATGTGCCTAGTTCTTCAGTGAATTGATATGCCAAGATGGGTTTGTACCCAAGTGGGGCCTCACCCTTCTCAGAGGAGGAGAGGGAGCACGGGGGAAGGCCCTGTCACAGGGGGAGACTTGGAAGCAGGGGACTGGGAGGATGGGGCCTGTAATCAGGATCTAAAGTGAATACATATAGATAGATAGATAGATAGATAGATAGATAGATAGATAGATAGATAGATAAGTACATCTACAGCATGATAGGAAATTGAACAAAACCAATGAACAGGGGGTACACAGAGCAGGAACTTCATGGCAAACCAGCACAGTTTTAAGAGGTTAACACTGAGGCTAGAGAAGTGGCTCAGTGATTGAAAATAAAGGCTGCTTTTCTGGAGGACTCAGGTGTGATGCTTAGCACCTACTTGATGGCTCACAACAGCCTACAGCTCCAGATCTGGGGGACCTGATGCCCTCTTGTGGCCTCCACAGACACTGTACACATGTGGTGGTCAAACATTAAGAAAAAAACAGTCATAGAAATAAAATAAAAATTTTAAATACATACCTTTTTAAAAAGATTAATATTATTAGGCTGGAGAAATGACTCTGGGGGTTTGGGAACACTGGCTGCTCTTCCAGAAGACCCAGGTCCAGATCTCAGCAACCCTGTGGCAGCTCACAACCATCCATAACTCGAGTTCCATAGGCCTTGATGCCTCCTTCTGACCTCTGCAGAGACTGAATACACATGGTGCCCAGACATACATGTGGACAAAATACTCATCTGCATAAATACAATTAATTTTGCCAAGCCAGGTACAGTGGCACTGCCCCTGAAATCCCAGTGCTAAAGAACCAGACACAAACCCAGAACTCACTGGCCAGCCAGGCTAGTCAATCAGGGAGCTCCAGGTTCAGTGAATGCCCCTGTCTCAAAATGCAAGATAGAGAGCAACCAAGAAAGACAGTCAACATGCACATGTGCAACTGCGCTCCACATGCAAGCACACATACCTGCGCACACATGTGTACACACAAAAAGAGTGGAAGGAAATGGTATAATGAAACACAATGCATACTCACCCAGAACTTATGAAATACACTGAGAAGAAGAAAAAAAAACTTTAAATTTTAAAATTGGAAAGCATCTAAAGAAATTCTATAAAGAACCTGTTAACACAAACCGAAAGATGAGCACATCCTACAATAGGAATGCAAGTTTCTTGGGGCTGTGGTAGCAAGTGAGCATGAAGCTTTTAGCTGAAAAGGAAAAGAGATCAGAAGTCTGAAATTCGCTGGTGTGGTCAGAGGTGAGTATCCACTGAGAATGCTTGAGGACAGTCAGTTTTTAGCTCTTCCAGCTTCTGAGCTAGCAGCACCCTTTGAGCTCCAGATCCATTTTCTCTGTGTTTGTTTAAATGAGAATGGACTTCATAGACTCATATGCCTGAATATGTGGTCCTCGGATGGTGGAACTGTTTGGGAAGGATTAGAAGGGCTGGCCTTGTTGGAGGAGGTGTGTCATTTGGGATGCGTGGTGATGTTTCAAAAGCCTCTTGTCATCCTCAGTGCATTTCTCCTACTTGTAGTTTGAGATGTGAGCTCTCTGCTATTCGTGTTGCCGTGCCTTAGCTCTGCCATCATGGATGATAACCCTCCTAAATAGTAAGCCCGATTTTATACTGTCTTTTATAAGTTCTGTTGAAGATTGTGTTCTATCACATCAGTAACAAAGAGATTAAGATACCCCACCTAAGCCTTCACCTAACCTCCCCTCTGTGGCTTCTCTTTTGTTGCTCAGATGGAGACTTGTTTTTTTTGTTGTTGTTGTTGTTTGTTTGTTTGTTTGTTTTTTTAAAGATTTATTTTTTATTTATTATATGTAAGTACACTGTAGCTGTCTTCAGGCATTCCAGAAGAGGGCGCCAGATCTCATTAAGGATGGTTGTGAGCCACCATGTGGTTGCTGGGATTTGAACTTATCACCTTTGGAAGAGCAGTCGGGTGCTCTTACCCGCTGAGCCATCTCACTTTTCAGCCAGATTAGATACTACAATTCCATCTCAGTATCTTTAACTCTTCTATGTTAACAAAGACCAAACAAGGATTTTCCATATAACCTTTCCCATATACTGAGGTCTGGGCCTTGATTTTGAGTGGGAAATGTCTCCCATAGTTTCCTGTGTTTGAACGTAGCCCTCAGATTCTGATTGCTAGAAGGGTCTGGATTATTTGAGAGAGCTGGGGTAAGAAGCGCACTGGGATCTGATCTGCATGGTGCAGCCTAACACAGATTTCAAACCAGGACTCTGTTCTCACTCCTTTTTATGCCTTGCGGTGACTGGCTACAAGCTCCCACTTCCAGTGCTGGGGCTCTATCTGGCATGTTCCCCTTGAAGTGAACCTAAATACATTCTAAAGTTGCTTCCGTGAGAAGTATTTTCACAGTGAGAGGAAATGTAAATGTGAGTCATTCCACACAGCACTGAGGGTGAGACTACAATGCTGACCTGCGTAACTGTAGAGAAGACCTTGGTGATGAGCTCACGAGTGTGGTAGGGCTCAGAAGAGCACAATAGGGCAGAGACGGCAAGGAGAGAAAAGCGAAAAAAGACACACACTGGGAAGCTGTTGCATCCAGAAGAAAGAGCGAGCTTGTCTGGGGAAGAAGATGCTGGTAAGGCAAGAGATGTGAGACATTGTGCAGTCTCCCTTTCTAATGCTTAAAGATACAGTGGCAGAAAGAAGATGGAGCCATAATTGGCCCCAAGTTTCTGGCCTGTGCTGACAGCCTGCATGATGCAGGAAGGCAAAGCATTTTAGGGAAGCAAAACATGAGGACTCTGACGCGCAAACTGGACACTAAAGCAGGATGATTTGCCTTAGCAAACCAATTAAGTTAAGGGAACCAGTGAGGATCAGATAATCCAAACACTTTGATGGCTTCTTAAATCTTCTCATGGTTATTGAGTGAAACACAGTAACAGATACTCAAACAGCCAAAGTAAAAGCTAGGGCACATTGGTCACACTTTTCATTATCATAACAAACACACACTAGAACAATTTAAAAGAAGGAAAGTTTAGACTCCTGATTCCATTGTGTCTGGGTCTATGGTAAGACAGAGAATCAGGGCTTGCCGGGGCAGAGCTGCTCCTGGAAGCCAGGAGAAAAGATCAAGAAGGGTACACGGGCTAAGTAAGTTCCTCATTTCTCTCTACTTTCTGATTCGGACGTCTCATGCCTGCAAACATGTGTTTTCTGTCATAATGGACTGTGCCCTCAAACTGTTAGACAGTAAACCCTTCATTGGTCACCTTTTATTAAGTCTTTTGTCACTAGAGAAAATTAACCATTTTATAGTCTATAAACACACGAGGCTCAGGAGACATTTCAGTTCCAAACATGGGACACATGTTTAACTTCACTACTAACATAGAAATTAAAGTATTTCATATTTTCTTTTTCATCGGCAAGAACTTTTAGCACGCACATCTACATACAGAGATGATTAGCATTGACAAAACCTGTGCTCCCCTGTAGGCACTGAACTTTTGTGATATTTGGCATATTTTTCTAAAGGCATTGTCCCAATGATTCTTCCTTTTCAATTTCTCTCCCAGTAAATATCCCTAAGTAGCATTAAGAATGTAGCAGCCTACTTTCCTCCTTAATATCCTGAAGAAGCAAAACCCTCTGTACTTAAATCCAGAAAATAAGTAGAACAAAAAGTGGCAAAACCTAGAATAACATGTATGACAACCTAGGTAGTAAAATAACATGTATGACAACCTAGGTAGTAAAATATTTTAAGTGGTTTGGGAGAGTATTACAAGTTTTAGGGAAGAAAAATTTTAAAATGAAGGATATAATGTTCTGTATGTGAAAGGTGCCTCTGGTGTAAAGGTATCATGGTATGCAGGAAAATACCCCCCAAGTGAAGGGAAATATACTGCATTATGTCAACATCACCCTAGTCCTCTTTGAAAGTACTTTTATACTTTTCCTCAGTGATAAGTGAGAGAAATGATGGAGGAAATGCTTCTAACTGGGCAAATAGGCTAGCATGGTCTCTCACCTATGTGATCTCTGTTTTTGTTTTTCTCAGACTTATTTGGCTCTAAGGAACTCCTCAGTGCCAATGGTCTTTCCTACTCTTCCTGGCCTTCCAGACAAACCACATCCTTGTCAGAATGTTGAAGACACCCCAATGGCATACTTCATAAACAAAGCAAAACCAAAGACAAATGTACAGTTTAGCTCTTCTTCACTTTGCGGTGTGGACCACTGTCAAGTGTAAAGGTATTTACACTTGAAGAACATTTAAAGAACAGTTTTGTCATACACACACAGAGTCCCCTTGTGTGCATGAGATGGGGCAAGCCTAGAAAAACACCAATGTGACTGTGGCTGAAGACTTAACAGAGAGAAATAAATGGACTCTTTCCCCAGTATTATCCTCATGGGTTTTTGTGGTACTGATGTTACAGCATGTACATACTACTGAATGGTTTCCTATTCTCATATCATGGGCCTCACTCCTCCTCTGCCTGCTGGCTCAGTATTCAGTGTTCCTTCATTGACTACTCTTCACTATACTGGACTTGGTTGGCCTCTGGTTTCTCCTCCCACTCACATCTGGAACAGATTTGTCAGGCCCTCTGCCCTCTGCCCAGGATCCCTCTTCACCCCTAGCCTAGATACTTCAATCGACCATCTGGGTCCTGACATCTAGGAGCTAGAGCCATCCTGTTTCTGTCTGCAAGTTTATCTTAGAGAGTTTACACCGTTGTGGAAATCCCTAACACCTAGCATGCCTGGAGACAGCTTTATTCTGTCCACATACCTGACAGATGTTCTTGCTCGGTGATGAACATAAACTTAGCAGTTTTCTGAGAACTGTTTTTTGTTATTTGTTATTGCTGGTATAAATTCTAATGGTGCTCTGAATCCAACAGTATTTAAGCAACTTTTTTCTGTGCTTGGGGAATGTGTACAACTGTGGCAGAGACACAGCATGGCAGCATTTTTTTTTTTTTTAAGTTTCGAAAACTGTTGCCTTATGCCTCGGAGAAATGTTGTTGAGGTGTTTCAAAGACATTGACTTTTGTTCCGTATGAATTTCTAGTCACTTACTTCAAGGCTGTCTCATTAGGGTAAACTCTAACTTTATCAATTTTTCCATCATCAATCTCGATGTGATTTTGTTCAGCTTTCTAGAAAGTGCATTCAACGTTTTCTTCTATCCCTTCCATTAAATTTCTGTTTTTCTTCCAAAGCTTTGCTGCCATGTTGCTGTTCATGCTGCTTCACATGTTGGTTCTCGTTTGTGGAAACGAAGAGTGAGCAGTTGCCTTGGGAGAACTACCACCTTCCTCAGCAAAAGTTACTTTGTGGTTGACCCAGCGCATCAAGGTGGGTGGTGCATGATTCTAGAAATCATTTGCTACCAATTCTTGTGTCAAACAAAGCATTTCCATAACAATGCTTTAAGAGTTGCTTTTCCTGTTGTTGTGATAAAAATGTCTGACAAAGCAACTCAAGAGAGGAGGCATTTATTTTGGCTCAATTGGAGGGTCTAGTCTATCATTGCAGTTAAAGATGGCTTCAGGGGCATGAGGCAGCTGGTCAAAGTACATCTTCAATCAAGAAACAGAGAGAGAGAGAGAGAGAGAGGCAGAGAGAGAGAGAGACTGACAAAGACAGGAGAGAAAAGAGAGAGAAAGACAGGGGGAGGAGAGAGAGAGCTCTTCTCAGCTACATTTCTTCCTTTTGTACAGTGTAGGACTTCTTTCTAGGGAATAGTACCACCCAAATTTACAATGGGTCTTACTCAGTTAACCCAACCAATAGAATATATATATATATATATATATATATATGTATATATATATATATATATTGTCTACCACTGATCTGAATGAGCAGAGATTGGACTGAAAAGACTTATAGTTGTATAAAGAAAACCAGGCTGGATGATGACTCTGCCTGATAAGTGCTTGCTGTGTTATACTAAGGACCAGAGTTTGATCCCCAGTAACCCATGTAAAAAGCCAAGTAAGAATTTATGGTCCCAGCAAGAACCAATGACTTTCAGACACTCATGACGCTATCTATCTATCTATCTATCTATCTATCTATCTATCTATCTATCTATCCTTGTGTGCATACAGGTGCACAAACCAGCCAGTCTCGTCTAATGGATGAGATGCAGGTCTCAGCAAAGATCTTTTCTCCAAAAACAAGATTGAAAACAACTGGAGAATGACACCAAGCTTGAACTCTGGCTATGTGCACCTGTATGCACACAACTGCACATAAACAAATGAATACATTATTCACAATGGGCCTCTAAAACTTCACAGTCCCCAGCAGGAGAGAATGGCCAAAGAGTTCATAACTAAACTAGGAATGCGGCATGCATCTTTTTCCATTCTCTGAACTTCAAATCTCTTCTTGGACTGGTACTGAGTAGATAAATCCACTTGGCTGACTATGGGAACTAAATCCATCTTGCTTGCTTAAGCCGTTTCATTGGCTGTCCAGATGATATTGGGGTCTTCATAGTGTATGCAATACTTATGCTAATGGAAGGCAGTAAGTGAGCACTATATATTTGCTAGGTTTCTTGAACACACGGAGTCAGAAGTGTGTTTGTGTCATTTGCCAATGTCAGAGATCCTGGAATAACAAATTACAAATCTAGTAACAAATCACAACTTACATGGGCTCCTTAGCTACAGTTAAAGAAGTCCTTCTGTCTTGACCCAGTGGTGTGAACATTGGTAACCTCTGCTTCCTTTAGTCCATTCTTTTCTAATATCATTTCTTGACTACTTGTTATACTTCACAGGGTGATTTATTAGTTCTAGGATGGCTAAAAGGACTTAAAAAGGCTATGGAGTTAAGGAAATGAGAAGAGAGTTGATGCAGGAGAAGCCCTCCAGGTGTTAAGACAAGACAGTAACAACCTCATCAAAGAGATATTGGAGTTGGAGAGTGTGAGGATGGGGCAGAGATGGCAGAGGCTGAGTCAAGGCATAAGATCACTGGATCTGATGACTGACCATAAGGGCTAATGAATCTCCTAAAGCAGCAGGGGCTCTGCTGAGCCAAAGTCCTGGGGACAGTTGGTTGTCACTTCTGGCTCCTGCTACTTGTCACCAGAAGGCCTGATGATGGGTAGTGAAGGCTGATAAGCTTTCCCCTTAAGACATCTTTGGCTTTCTATGGTAGAGGTGAGGGAATCTGGAGTGTTTGATGACTCTGGTACCTGGTTCACCTGATATAGTTTTATAGGCCCAAGCGTTGCTGATTTATTCTGATTAAACTCCTCAGTGGCAGTATCTGACGTCCATGGAGAAAAGGCTCATCAGTCTGTGCATGATGGTCCACAGGCTGGCAGCTTTTGGCTTCTCTCTGGCACAGACAGGTTGTGCTAAAACTGTAACCTGGGCAATTCCACTCAGAATGGAGCAAACTGTGTTCTGCCAGATGGAGTCACTTGGTGTCTTGGAAATCTGTTTTGCACATCATACAGTAAGTTAGAAGAGGGTGTGGCCTGATCTCACGAGGTACAATGGAATAGCTGAAATGACTGAACATGGTCACAGGCACTCAGAGCCCGCCTTTTTCCGTTTTCAAATCCTCAGCTCTGCATGTAATCGACAGATGATGATACAGATTAATGGGAAACAATGTACTCGATATAGAGAAAATTCAGAGGAGACTAGAGGCAGAGTCTTTTCAAAGATCAGAACATGCTTCCCTCTTCTGAGGAAACACTATCATTCTCAGTTGGGCCCTTGTTTTTAAGGCTCTTGTTGAAGTAAAAAGCCCAGAACTGGCCTTGCAGATTAGTCAAAGCGATAGCTCCCTATAGACTTGAAAGCCTCCTTTATTGGAAGAAATAAAAGGAAAATGTCCCCAAATCACAACCCCAGAATTATAACCTTATTCAAAAACCATAAAGCAGAGGCAGTTATCTGTAAAATTCACGCATACTTAAAAATTCAATAATGACCGTGTCACGAATACTAACTTCAAAAATGAACAGACTTATGCATAATGAATGTTATTTTATAGAAGGGGAAAATAAACACCCTTCTGTGGTAGAACAGGAGCTGATTCCTTTCTTCAAAGTATTTGTGATTGAAAGCACTTCCTACTGCCAGAGTGTATGCCAGTTTTAGATGAAAATGTTCAAAGCTTATGAATAAAGAGGCCATGAGCCCTATAGAATAACCCACCACTGATGTTTAGCCCAATGGGCATGCAATTAAACTGCCTTCTAACATTTATGTCTATATTCATACATTACCTCTGTTTGCAGCCTTGATCTAAGAAGCCATTTAAGCAGTAAGCCATGGTCAAAGCAGGGACTGCTCAAAGGGTTAAGGATAAGTGTAAGTGGCTAGTGAGGAAATTTGCTACACATTGATGAGGATCTTATCTTAATCCCCAGAATCCAGGTCACACTGTCAGGTACAGTGGCAAATGATTGTAATCCCAATGCTGGGAAGGTAGAGTCAGACAGGTCCCTGGGATGCCCTAACCTGGCAGTCTAGCTTACATGGTAAATGCCGGGCCAGTAAGAAATCTTTTCTCAAATCTGGAAGGTTCCTAAGGAATGATACCTGACCTTGACCTACCTGTGACCTCTACATATGGGCATTTGTACCTCCACATATTTGTGGACCTGCACAAGCTTGAACACACACACACACACACACACACACACCTGCACAAGCTTGAACACACACACACACACACACAAACATACATACATAAACACACACACACAAACATACATATATAAACACACACACACACCACTAATTAAGGAAAAGTTAATCTACAGGAACCTACAGCAGAGAATGGCCAGCTCTGCCCCAGCCTTTACTGAAAACCAGTTAGAACCCACAGTGCCTTTCCTGAGTGAAAGAAATGACTCATTACCCTAAACCTGCTTCCTTGGAGGAAGGATGGGGTTCAGACACAAAGCAAAGTGTTTTCTTTTTTATTCTGGTTACCTTAAGACTCCAAAGCAGGGAGTGGCCAAATGTACTTGAGAACCTTAAGGTTAAAAATGAGTGAATTTGTTATTTGAAAATTTTGCTAAGCAGTAAATTATGCAGCCACCTTAATGCCGCCTGTGTCAGGTTGAGCATTGGAAGGCAGGTCTCTAACAAAGTCTTCCCAAGTATCCCCATCTGGCCGTCTGTCATTTATCACATGGTTAAGTGGCCCAGACTCCTCAAAATTTTTAATATAAAACAGAACCTTGGGGTACCTATGTTTAGAAGCTTACCTTGTCTGAGATCCTAACAACATTTCTAAGCTAAGCATGCCTCCAACTGAAATCCATCTGCGATTTGGGCAGGTATAAAATGTGAACCACATTTCCTATGACAAAATATTTGAACCCAGAACTGCAGGCAAATAGATACTTGTCTCAGGAGCCCATGGATTCAATCTCTTCAATCTTCGCACTACATATGTTTACCTACATTGAATTCAAAACAGAGGCTCTTTTTGTGTGCTAACTATGACACCACAGAGTTACTGGTAATTGGAACCACAGGCTTACTGTGCACAAGGAAGAGAGCATAGAAACATGCAAATTTCTCCCCCCTGGTTCTCCAGCTCTGATCTCATCCCTGCCAGAGAAAAATATATGGTTGTACCGGCAGTGTTTTCTTAGAGATCTTATGATTAAATATTCACATGGTGTTTGCCCCAGCCTGCCCTGCCTACGGTGTTTTCTTTCATATCAATCAGCACATAAACTGTAGCCCTACCATTTCTCTCTTTCCTTCCTTCCTTCCTTCCTTCCTTCCTTCCTTCCTTCCTTCCTTCCTTCCTTCCTTCCTTCCTTCCTTCCCCTCCCTCCCTATCTCCCTCCTTCCTTCCCTCCTTCCCTCCTTTCCTCCCTCCCTCCCTCCCTCCTTTCCTTCCTCCCTAGAAAGATCATACTTTTAAACGTGACTCTAGATGCTAAAAATATTGCTCATACCTTGGATTTTAAAGTAGAGTACTATTCAACAGAGGTTTGGGAGGGTAGAAAAGAAAGGGGTGAAGAGAAGTTGGTTAATTCTCACTGTCAACTAGATTGGATATAGGATTATGTAGGAGGAATGTCTTTGGGCATTTCCTGAGAGGTTTAACTGTTGTGGGTAGAACTTCCCAGAATGTGGGCAGCACAGTCCAACCATCCAGAGTCTCACACAGAATGAAGATTGTTCACGTTCATCTCTCACTGTTTCCTGGTTGGTTCAGAAGTGGTTACTTATCCCATGCCCCCAATATAGGTGCTATCACATTTAAGTGGGAGCAGGACTATTGCACAGTGGGTGACCACAATGACAACAGGCTGTGCTCTTCAAAACTCCAGGAGAAAGATTTGGAAGCTCTTGCCATGGCCAAATAATAATGTTTGAGGAGACAAGACTTTGAAACCAGGTGCAAATGGCGCAAAGCACACTTGGCATAGAATATCATGGGAGCCCACTAAAGCGCACAGCATTCTATGCTGCTGTCAGTTAAAATGTATTTAAATTTAAAGGTAAAGTAACAGGCTATGAAACAAAAACAAAAATAAAAAGGTTTAAAAAGCAGTATAGTGCTCTAGGGCCACCCCATGTGAACAGAGACTAGAGGCATGGGAAGATGGCCTCTCTCTCACGGTGTGCCTCAGATTTCATCCAAAGGCCTTATGTAAGTGACAATGGGTGTCTGTTTATTACTGATCAGAGGGGCAGTGCTCCCCTGCTCTGATCACTACAGGCAGGAGCCCTGGCCTTTCCCTATGGTGGACACACAGATAACCAAAGCCTGGGCAAGAGGAAGGTCAAGTCGCTGCTCTCATTTTCCAGATACTATAGAGGCACCCTGCTGCTTGTGAACCATTGAGGGCTTCTCTAGCAAGCTTCTACAGCAAGCATTAGGGCCATGGATCCGGGACCACAGACCATAGCAGCCTAGCCATGTGGAAGCTTACACATCAACATTCCCAGATCTCTCTGGAATTACCAATACAACAAACAAACAAAAAACAAGGCCACATATGTGGCTTGGTTATTGAAATGAGCTTTGTACTTGGCCCATATAATGCTGACATAGTCATGTAATCCTGTCTGTAGTATGTATGTTTTTCATTAACAAGGCACAACTGAAAGTCAGCCTTTTCTCTTTTTTACACATGTTTTTTCTTCTTATCACTAAAATAGTTAAATTTATTGATATATTTATAGGACCCATCTGAGAACTCACAATTTTTAAAGGAATATTAAGCAAGAGTCTTTTAAATAAAGTCAATTTTCCCCCTTGTAAAACTGTGGAGTTTAAAGGCTTTTAAAAGGTAACCAAATATAGTAGTGGTGCATCTCTGTGGAATTGGGGAGGATCTGTTAGCCGTGCATGCTGGTTTCCAGAGGCAGAGATTGGTTTCTGCTCATTTACACAGCCCACCAATCAGGCCACTGTGCCAGGGACTCCGCTCCCCTGCTCCGGGGCTGCTGGCGGTACATTGCAAATGGATCAGGGCTGGCTGACTCTGAAGCTCATGTAGAGAAGCCACCAAGTCCTTCTCTTTCCCCAGCTTCACCAAGGGACTGCCTCCTTCACTGCACATCAGCCCTCCCTTACAGCACGAGTGTCCCCTACCTCATTCCAGCTGGACTTGTGACTAAAGAGATTCTGAGAAACATTGTGTATGTGTCTCTTTCAAAACTCTGCCCACGTAAAGTGATTAATAAGTCAGAAGCTGAGTGACGGGCAATAGCACATAGACGGTGAAAGTGAAAACTCAGACCTGGACATTAAATGTCATACACTCTATACATATCACAGACATACACCAACCACATGCATGCAGAAATGTACAGAATACACATGCGCAGAAAAACAAAGTCCACATACATGCAGACATACACAGACCACACACATGCAGAAATACACAGACCACACACATGCAGAAATACACAGACCACACACATGCAGAAATACACAGACCACAAACATGCATATATACACAGACCACACACATGCAGACATACACAGACCACACACATACAGATATACACAGACCACACACAAACACTTACATACCACATGTATTTAATATGTACTCAACGCAGCTACACAGTGCTATCCATCACATACATCAAACAAACACGGGCACCATGAACATATCACAAGCACGTATAACTACATAAACTATACACAAAACACACACCTACAGAGTCACTTTCTAGGGTAGAACATTATTGCAAAACTGTAATAAACAAGAGAAAAAATATTAAATACATTAAGAGACTCTAGTTTTGTTGCATGTGAAGTTTTAACTTATATGTATTCTGTTATGATACATCATACATATCTGTAATTATAAAGGAAGCTGAGCTTGCCAAGGCTGTGTGGCTCTTTCAAGGTTCTGCAGAAACGTAAGGTCTTTCTAACAAACCCTCATAGCTTAAACATACTTAAATTAAATGGAAACTAAAAAAAAAAAAGCTTAGCTAGTTAGTATTTAAATACTTTCATTTAATAAATATAATATATGTGTGTAGGTGTAAGCCATGCTGCTTACATAAATTAATTTGCATAAGAAAAAACTTATTAAGGAAGTGCTGGAATTACTTGCATATTAACAAGCTGGCTTGTCAAGGAGACAAGGGTTCTTGTGGGAAGAGGGGTGGGTATTAGGTACAAACTTGCTACTCTTGAGAGACTGGGCCATTATAGATACAATTCCCAATGCTTCTAACTACAGCCAATAACATTTTTAAGGATCCAGGAACCGATTCTAAGGTCCAGAAGCTGCAGATGGAATTGGACAGGGGAATGACAATTTTCCACCTACAGCCCCTTGTATTTCTCTTCCTTCCTTCCTTCCCTCCCTCCCCCATCTCTCCCTTCCTCTCTGCCTTCCTAACTTTCTTCCTTACCCTGATTCCTCATAAATAGAATGTACTCATTACATGAGCTGAGTGAGACTATCATTGCCAGGAATGTATTGATCTCCCACACAACTACCTGACCAATCACTTTTGAGAGAAATCCTTCACTACTCTGTCACAAGGATATGGAGAGAGCCTTACACCTGGCCCCTGTTTTCTATAAATGTGCAGGTAGATTCTGAGGCAGATAAGCTCAAGATACCTACTATGTCAAGGGCCCGAGGTAGGTACTTTCTTTTCTTTTTCTTTTTCTTTCTTTTTTTTTTTTTTTTTTTTGATTCCAAGCTCCTTTATTTGCTAGAGAAAAATCTGAGGACCCCAAACAACTGGCTGACTTGAAAGCTAGACTAGATGTTTATCAGATTCTTCTCTGGATAAAACCCTCAACCTTCATCTGTTTGACCTGATACCCAGGTTGGCTTTCTGACCTTGTCCCCGAAAGCTAATTCCCTTTTGATATGTGGTATTCATAATCTCCCATAAAAGCAAACACTGAACTGGGAATATCCCCTCCACGAGTAGATGCTTTGCATTATTTTAAAGCTACTTAAAGACTCTGTTTGCTTTTTAGAAGGTAGCCAACTACCCACTCACCTTCCAGAGGCCTCTCATGTTTACTGATTGATCTCCCAGATGTTCAGCTCTTTCCCAGTGTAACTATGGGTTTCCTCCCCTCCTGTACAGTATCCTGTGCACATCTCAGCCTGCTGTTTGGTCGGGAATGAATGTACACTATGTTTCTAGGCCTTTATTGATAAATATAGGATCAGTTGATATAAAACTCTTTTTATCCAATTTTTATTAGATATTTTCTTCATCTACATTTCAAATGCTATCCTGAAAGTCCCCTATAGCCTCCCCCATCCCCTGCCCTGCTCCCCTATCCACCCACTCCCACATCTTGGCCATGGCGTTCCCCTTTACTGGGGCATATAAAGTTTGCATGACCAAGGGGCCTCTCTTCCCAATGATGGCCAACTAGGCCATCTTCTGCTACATATGCAGCTAGAGACATGAGCTCTGGGGGTACTGGTTAGTTCAGATTGTT
This sequence comes from Mus minutoides, assembly GCA_902729485.2. Classification (NCBI taxonomy): domain Eukaryota; kingdom Metazoa; phylum Chordata; class Mammalia; order Rodentia; family Muridae; genus Mus; species Mus minutoides. The sequence goes on from LR749548.1 coordinate 3,464,392, forward strand.
CTTCCATCTATAGGGTTGGAGACCCCTTCAGCTCCTTGGGTACTTTCTCTAGCTCCTCCCTTGGGAACCCTGTGTTCCATCCAATAGCTGACTGTGAGCATCCACTTCTGTGTTTGCCAGGCACTGGCATAGCCTCACACGAGACAGCTATATCAGGGTCCTTTCAGCAATATCTTGCTGATGTAGGTAGTTTCTTAACACACTGTTCTCCTCCACAGCAAGCTCATCTGTTGGTAATCAGCTATGCTCACTACTCTATTGGTTTGTTCAATAGAGTATTTTAAACTAACACTTGTTAGTTGCATTAGCTACCCCGTTCTTCTTGTTGTAACCAAACTCCTGAATGAAGGAGGCCTTTATTATAGCTTACACCTTGAGGGATATTGTCTACCAAGGCAGAAAATAGTGGGACTGGGGGAAGCCAAGGCAGCTGATCATGTTGCATCCACACTTAGGAAGTTGGGAGTAAGAGGAAAGTTTCACAACCTTCCCAAAGGGCATCATAGCTGCAGAGCAATGTGTTTAAACCAGTGAGCCTGGGACGAGCATACCACATTCAAACCACAACACTAGTTAGTTATAGCATCAGGAAAATCTCCCCTGTTGCATACAGTTTCCAGATTTGTGAATGAGTTGCATGGTGAATGAAAACAACATGCCTTGAGGCTTGCCGCCCACCACTATTTTAGACTTCACAAAACATCCTTCACGTGGCCAGCGGGGAAGCTGGGGTGTAAGTGAGTCTGGAAGACAGGGACAAGGGATGATGCGAGCAGTAGAGAAAGTAAGGACTCAGCTCCATCTCACTGAGAATTTACTCCTAGGAGCAGTTCAAAAACTACACAGCTGAGAGTCCTTGAGAATAAGTTCCAAGGAGCATTCTAGTGGCTACTGTGTGCTGCTGTCTTTATTATTTAGTAAAAATATTTTAGGATCAAGATGGTTAGTCTTTACTGCCAGCTTGATTAGATTAAAAATCAATCACCCCAACACAGATCAATGGCTTCATCTATTGACATGCAGAATGCAAATAGATCCTAGGAGGCAGTAGAACTGTGGAATGTAGGCCTGTTGGGAAGAAGTACCTCATAAAAGCCATGCCCTTTTGGGGGGACACTTCTAGTCTTGGTTTATTCCTGTGTGGCTCCATATGCTTCCTTTACCTACTAGGAAAAGCCCCCATATAACTGTTCTTTTTTTTATTAGATATTTTATTCATTTACATTTCAAGTGCTATCCCATAAGTCCCCTATACACCCCCCCCCGCCCTGCTTCCCTACCCACCCACTCCCACTTCTTGGCCCTGGCATTCTCCTGTACTGGGGCATATAAAGATTGCTAGACCCAGGGTCCTTTCTTCCCAATAATGGCCAACTAGGACAACTTCTAATACATATGCAGCTAGAGACATGAGCTCTGGGGGTTCTAATTAGTTCATATTGTTGTTCTGTCTATAGGGTTGCAGACCCCTACAGCTCTTGGGTACTCTCTCTAGCTCCTCCATTGGAGACCCTGTGTTCTGCCCTATAGATAACTGTGAGCATCCACATCTGTTCTGTCAGGGACTGTCAAAGCCTCACAGGAGACAGCTATATCAGGGTCCTTTCAGCAATATCCTGCTGGCATACGCAGTAGTGTCTGCAAAAATTCAGGGGACAGCAGATGCTGGCTAGGATGTGGAGAAAGAGGAACACTCCTTCATTGCTGGTGGGATTGCAAGCTGGTACAACCACTCTGGAAATCAGTCTGGTAGTTCCTCAGAAAACTGGACATAGTACTACCAATTGATCCAGCAATACCTCTCCTGGGCATATACCCAGAAGATGTTCCAACTGGTAACAAGGACACATGCTCCACTATGTTCATAGCAGCCTTATTTATAATAACCAGAAGCTGGAAAGAACCCAGATGTCCCTCAACAGAGGAATGGATACAGAAAATGTGGTACATTTACACAATGGAGTACTACTCAGCTATTAAAAACAATGAATTTATGAAATTCTTGAGCAAATGGATGTATCTGGAGGATATCATCCTGAGTGAGGTAACCCAATCACAAAAGAAGTCACTTGATATGCACTCACT
>LR750840.1:0-147072 GCA_902729485.2 Mus minutoides
AACCCAGATGTCCCTCAACAGAGGAATGGATACAAAAAATTTGGTACATTTACACAATGGAGTACTACTCAGCTATTAGAAACAATGAATATATGAAATTCCTAGGCAAATGGATGGATCTGGAGGGTGTCATCCTGAGTGAGGTAACCCAATCACAAAAGAACTCACATAACATGTACTCATTGATATGTGGATATTAGCCCAGAAGCCTAGACTACCCAAGATACAATTTACTAAACACATGAAACTCAAGAAGAAGGAAGTTAAAAATGTGGTCTCTTCGCCCCTTCCTAGAATTAAGAACAAAGCACACATTGAAGGAGTTACAGAGATCATGTGTGAAGCTGAATCAAAAGGATGGACCAACCAGTGACTGCGGCTGCCAGGGATCCTTCCCATAATCAGCCACCAAAAATAAACACTATTTCATATGCCAGCAAGATAATGCTGAAAGGGCCCTGATACAGCTGTCTTGTGGGAGGCTATACCAGTGCCTAGCAAACACGGAAGTGGATGTTCACAGTCAGTTTTTAGTTGGAACACAGGACTCCCAAGGAAGAAGCTAGAGAAAGTACCCAAGGAGCTGAAGGGGTCTTCAACCCTCTAGGTGGAAGAATAACATGAACTAACTAGTTTCCCCTGTGCTCATGTCTCTAGCTGCATATATGGAAGAAGATGGCCTAGTTGGCCATCATTGGGAGGAGGCCCCTTGGTCATGCAGACTTTATATGCCCCAGTACAGGGGAATGCCAGGGCCATTATGTGGGAGGGGGTGGGTAGGGGAGCAGGGCGGGGATGGGGGAGGGTATGGGGAACTTTCTGGATAACACTTGAAATGTAAATGAAGAAAATATCTAATAATAAAAAAAGAGGAATAACCTCTTCTATCATTCTTGCTGTATACCAAAAGTCTCCACATTTTCCTACAGAAATACTTGTTTCCAAACTCATTGGTGCTCTGTTCACAATAGCCAGTAAATTGAGTTGACCTATATGTCCATTGACTGGCAATTGGATATAACAATGAAGCATTTATGTACAACACAACATTACTGAATTACAAAGAAAAAGGAAGCGATGAAATTTACAGGTAAGTGGATGGAACTGGAAAAATTATACTGAATGAGGTCACCCAGAAGAAGAAATCCAAATGCTACAAGTTCTCTTGTATTGGTAAGTCTTGCTTAGAATTTTTAAATTTATGTATTTAACTTTGAGTACCAGAAGAAGGCAGGAATCTAGAAAGGTGTGTTGGAGGAAGTGGTGAAGTTAGTAGAATACAGATGATATGAAAGTAGGGAAGGTTTACACTGGATGTAGAAAAGTATAAATATAAGTAGAGGTAGGTGATAAAGGAGATGAGACAGTAGTAGAGGAGAGTTAACCAAAATAAATGCTCTATGTAAGAAACACCAGGGAAGCTTACCACTTTGTAAGCCAAATAAAAACGTAAGTTACAGGCTGAAAAGATAGCTCAGTGGTTAAGAGCACATACTGTTTTTGTAGAGGAGCCAAAGCTGGGTTCCCATCACTTAGTCAGATGGCACACAACCACTTGTAATTTTATTTGTAAGGGAATCCAATGTCTTTAGCCTCTGCAGGCACCCACAGCTTTGGAAACAAATTAATCTCCCCCAATTCCTTCTGATTGTCTACCCAAACTAATTGATACCACAATGTTACCACTAACTTTCATGAGGGAAAATAAGAGAGAGATACTCTGGAGGCTTGCTTCCTGACATATGCCCTTTATAGTGCATGTAAAGCCCTTTAGGGGCTGGTGGGAATTATGAGGGTAACAGCTGCATTCTGATTGAATTTGTGATCCACACTACAGGAGAGCATTTATGACTGCTAAAGTAAACCTTGTCCCAACTCATAATTGAAGAGGTCTTAGACCACAGATTGAAGCTGACTAATGATATTTCACCAAATTGACATGGCATCAAAATGCCTTCTATATACTTAGGTTTATATCCACAGGCAATGCTATGCTCAACCTGAATCAGAAAAGTTTATCTTTGTAATGGATGGTGGTGAATACAGAGAATCCTGACTTGTCCAGCTGCTGAGAAAAAGTGATTATTATATGCTTAGCCTCAAATAGAACATTGGTATCACATCCTCTAAAGATCAGAAGACATTGTGGAAGAAGGCATGCAAAGAATGTAAGAGATAGAGAAACATATGTAAAATGTTGACCATTGGACAAGATAGCTATTACAACCATGGCCATAAGGCTATCCTGGCTGTCTGTATGAGTCTTGTACAAGATTGGGCCTATCACCAATTAATCATGTGTTGGAGAACCCATGGGCCCTACCTTCTCCTGATGGAGCCCATTAGCTACTGATGAAGTCTAGGAAGAATTTTTTTCCTTTCACCTGTATAGAACTATCCACCTCTGAATTGTTTTAAACCCACTGACATATAAAAAGTGCTTGTTACACTTGTGGGGTCACCAAAGAAGACAAATCAGGCTATGGATGCAATGTCTGAAAACATCTTTCAGGGAGAATGGAGGGTCCACAGGAATGTGAGGATGAGCAGAGTGTCTAGGCAGTAAAAGTGACAGTGATTCAAATGTTTTTCAAACATGCACAACAATCTCAAAGTGTAGGAAAAATTAGAAAACATGGCTGAAGGGGTGGCAAGTGCATTCAGATAGGGTAAAGACACTGACCACCAAGGCCTAATCTTGGGACACACATGGAGGGAGAACATAATTGATTCTTTCAACTTGCTTTCTGACTTCCACATCATCCCAATAAATAAATGCATCAATATTTTTCCCAAGTGAAAGCAACAAAAACAAAACAAAGAAAAAAAAATCTACAGAATATTGAGGATCCCTAATTCAACAGGGAAGGCTGAAAATATTTGAGGTGAAGGGTGAACCTATAGGAAGACCAGCAGTCTTAAGATCTGGACCCCTGAGATCTTTCAAACACTGGACCACCAAACAGACAGTATACATCAGCTGATATGAGACCACCAACACAATACAGTAGAGGACTTCCATGTTTGCATTTAAAGATGATGCACCTAACCTTCAAAAGACTGGAGGTCCCAGGGAGTTTAGAGGTCAGATGGGGTGGAGCGTGGGAGCATTAATGTGGAGACAGGGTGTGGTGGGGAGGAAGTGTGGGATGTGGAGCAGATGGAGGGTGTGAGGGGAGGGGAATGGAATATGGAGTGTAAAACATGAATTACAAATAAAATTAATTAAAAAAAGAAAATTGAAGATCATGAAAGAAGATAGATTTGGTGTTCTTTTGGCTCATTTTCAAATGTTTGCTTTGTGTAGACATGTATTTTATGGGCATCTGAAAGTTAAGGGCTTGTCTCAAATCCCATAAAAAATTTAAAAACAGTTAAGGGTTTGTTTTTGAATTTGCAAATATTGGTGATTGGAAATATGAATGCAAAGATGGGTAAAATAATTTGTAAATTTGTAAATAAGGTTTCTCAATGAAACGTTAACTTTTGTATTTGCTAGGTGAAAAAAATACCCATGGGGTTACTCCTGAGAATTCAGATGCATGGACAAATGTGGGCTGTGAGTTTTGCTAGTGTGAGAGTTAAAATGAAAAATGAAATGGACCATGATGGTCTATTTTCAATAACAAGACATTTATCTTTGGTATGAAATTCAGTGACTTGCAATTAATATAGGTGATATACAATTATTCTCCTTCTAGTTGTCAACTAAATTTACCAGTTTTTGTGTGAAATACCAGGTATGATGAACAAATGCTAGACAAAATTTGTGTTTTCACCAAAAGAAGTCTCTAATGATAGAATATAAACATTGAGAATAAGAAAAAAAAAAAAAACCTATGATATAACAACCTCAAAAGAAACACCAGATATTTAGAACTACATATGTTAAGGTAATCTAAAATATTGCAAGCCAAAGCCAAGTATTTCTTGACAGATGTGCAAGAGGAACTCACAGAATATAGTTGCTAGAGAGCATAGAAAGAGTTTCAAATATGTATAAATATTTTGAAAATAATATTTAGCCCATCTGCAGCTCTTATATATGGCTAAATGTATTTAATTCATTTTATTTATTATTTCTGCACAAATTTCACTGTAACTCACAATGTGTTTGATGGCTAGCAGTGAAACAAGCATCAAATGCTTGGAAACCTTTCTCACTCAGCAATTAGGTATTGAAGGAATGCATGTCTGAAGATGTAAGCATTCAAGAGGATAAAGAGAATCAGAGGGCAGTGGTCTGCAAATTTCTTGGAGACCTATGAATTTCACTAGAAGAACCGTCTAGGCCAACATTATCCAAACACAACACCTTTCTTGCTGTATTATAAAGGGTAAATATTCCTGCCATTCCGCTCATTAACTGCAGTGCGCTTGACAAAACATAATTCATGTGGATTTTCATTATTCTTGTCCTTTAATCACTCAAAATACTTTATTGCAATGCCAGGGAATACAGATACATTGTCATACATAAACTTTACACACTTCTACGAGATCCAAATAATTTACTGTTCTCAGCACAGAATCATTTTCCAAAATGTACTCAGTAAAGACATGGCCAGATTCTGTTGCGTGTTTATTTCCTGTCCCCATGAGCCAGGTTTATGTCATGCATTTCTATTAGAGACTTAAATGAAGAGAACTTTTTCTCCTTGTTTTATAAATGAAGAGTGTGAATTTGGTGATCCTTAGTAATCCCTAAAAATTATTATGCAATAATGCAATCCTATTCTGCGGTTAACGTTGTGAACCTGTTTCAGATTAGAAAATTATGTCTCTGAAATATTTCTAGAGGCAGCTAAGCAATGTGAGGAAACCCATTGCAAATGTGGATGGTACCATCCCCTAAGCTGGGAGCACAGGTGCAATAAAAAGGAAAATAGGAGAAAATAAGGAAGTGCAAGCTTATTGGTGGTCATGAGCTGAACAATTCTTTCTTCCTGGGGATTCTGATATTGATCTGATATTGATCTAAAATAAATCTCTACCTTAAGTTGTTATCAAATAAGGCTATCACAGCTGTGAAGAAAGCTGGGACAGTATTCATGTCACCCTGAAGCCTTCAGAACTTGTTTGCGAATTATTGTCGAAACAATTTGGAAAAGTTCCTAATGCAAAGGATCCCTCGAATGAGGTAAGCAGAGATAAACGATCCCTGTGTTGAGGGTTTGGAAGACCAGAATGCCAGGCAGAAAACAATGGTAAAGTCAGCACTCTTTAAGGCTTCCCTTAAAGATGACTAGAAGGGAAATGGACAAACTGATCTGTAGGCGTGAAGATCAAGGAAGCTCACCATTTGGTTTGTGGGTTCATTATGATGCTCTTTTATCCAAGTGTATAGTGGGGTAACAAAATGTTTAACAGGAAGATTTGAGGGGCCTGTTTGAATGAACAGCATGACAATATTTTTTTTCTCTTTTTTGTATTAGATATTTTCTTCATTTACATTTCTAATGCCAGCCTGGACGTCCCCTATTGTGTGTGGCAGTGCATCTTTGTAACTGCAGTATAGAGGGACAAAGACAGGCAGATCCTGAGAGCCAAAGGAACTGAAGCACTAATCCTAAGATTTAGTGGGAGAGCCTCCTCCAGGCAATATGGTACATGTGCTTCACCAGATTCTGCATGCACTTACTTGCACATACAGACTTTCTTTCTTTCTTTTTTTTTTTTTTTTCAACTTTTATTAGATATTTTCTTCATTTACATTTCAAGTGTTATCCAGAAAGTTCCCTATATCCTCCCCCCTCCCGGCCCTGCTACCCTACCCACCCGCTCCCACCCCCTGGCCCCGGCGTTCCCCTGTATTGGGGCATAAAAAGTCTTTCTTTCTTTCTTTCTTTCTTTCTTTCTTTCTTTCTTTCTTTCTTTCTTTCTTTCTTTCTTTCTTTCTTTCTTTCTTTCCTTCCTTCTTTCCTTCCTTCCTTCCTTCTTTCTTTCTTTCTTTCTTTCTTTCTTTCTTTCTTTCTTTCTCTTTTTCCTCTCTTCCTTTCTTTGTGTGTGTGTATATATATGTATGTGTGTATATATATGTATGTGTGTATATATATATATATATATATATATATATATATATATATATATAAAACATATGTTCATTTACATTTGAAATGCTATCCCAAAAGTCCCCTATAACTTCCCCCTGCCCTGCTCTCCTACCCACCCACTCCTGCTTCCTGGACCTGGCATTTCCCTGTGTGGGGCATATAATCTTCCCAAGACCATGAGCTTCTCCTCCCATTGATGGCCAACTAGGCCATCATCTGCTACATATGCAACTAGAGATACGAGCTCTGGGGGCGGGGTACTGGTTAGTTCATATTGTTGTTCCTCCTATAGAGTTGGAGATCCCTTTAGCTCCATGGGTACTTTCTCTAGCTCCTTTATTGGGGGTCATGTGTTCCATCCAATAGATGACTATGAGCATCCACTTCTGTATTTGCCAGGCACTGGCATAGCTTCACTCGAGATAGCTATATTAGGGTCCTGTCAGCAAAATATTGCTGGCAGATGCAATAGTGTCTGGGTTTGGTGGGGTTTTTTTTGTTTGTTTGTTTTGTTTTTTGTTTTTGTTTTTTTTTTGTTTTGTTTTGTTTTATGGGATGGATCCCTGGGTGGGGCAGTCTCTGGATAATCTTTCCATCTGTCTCAGCTCTAAAGTTTGTCTCTGTAACTACTTCCATGGGTATTTTGTTCCCCATTCTAAGAAGGAATGAAGTATCCACACTTTTTTCTTTATTCTTCTTGAGTTTTATGTGTTTTGAAAATTGTATCTTGGGTATTCTAAGTTTCTGGGCTAATATCTGTTTATCAGTGAGGACATATCATGTGTTTTCTTTTGTGATTGGGTTAACTCACTCAGGATGATATCCTCCAGATCCATCCATTTGCCTACGAATTTCATAAATTCATTGCTTTTAATTGCTGAGTAGTACTCCATTGTGTAAATGTACCACATTTTCTGTATCCATTCCTCTGTTTAGGGAAATCTAGATTTTTTTTCTCCAGCTTTTAGATATTATAAATAAGGCTGTCTAGGGCATAATTTCCCTCCTTGCATTGGAGTTTTCCCTTTATTATCCTTTGAAGGGCTGGATTCATGGAAAGATATTGTGTGAATTTGGTTTTGTCATGGAATACTTTGGTTTCTCCATATATGGTAATTGACAGTTTTGCCGGGTATAGTAGCCTGGGCTGGCATTTGTGTTCTCTTAGGGTCTGTATAACATCTGTCCAGGATCTTCTGGCTTTCATAAGTCTCTGGTGAGAAGTCTGGTATAATTCTAATAGGTCTGCCTTTGTATGTTACTTGACCTTTTTCTCTTACTGCTTTTAATATTCTATCTTTATTTAGTGCATTTGTTGTTCTGATTATTATGTTTCAGGAGGAATTTATTTTTGGGTCCAGTCTATTTGGAGTTCTGCAGGCTTCTTTTATGTTCATGGGCATCTCTTTGTTTAGGTTAGGAAAGTTTTCTTCTATAATTTTGTTGAAGATATTTGCTGGCCCTTTAAGTTGAAAATCTTCATTCTCATCTATACTATTATTGTTAGGTTTGGTCTTCTCATTGTGTTCTGGATTTTCTGGATGTTTTGAGTTAGGTTCTTTGTGCATTTTCTTTGATTGTGTGTCCATGTTTTCTATGGAATCTTCTGCACCTGAGATTCTCTCTTCCATCTTTTTTATTTTGTTGCTGATCCTCATATCTATGGTTCCTGATTTCTTTCTAAGGATTTCTATCTCCAGAGTTGTCTCCCTTTGGGTTTTGTTTATTGTTTCTACTTCCAGTTTTTGTTGTTGTTGTTGTTGTTTTTTATCTTGGATGGTTTTGTTTAATTCCATAACCTGTTTGGTTGTGTTTTCCTGTAATTCTTTAAGGGATTTTTGTGTTTCTTCTTTAAGGACTTCTACATGTTTATCAGTATTCTCCTGTATTATTTTAAGTGAGTTTTTAATGTTCTTCTTAAAATCTTCTACCATCATCATGAGATATGATTTTAAATCCAAATCTTGCTTTTCAAGTGTGTTGGAGTATCCAGGACTCCCTGTGGTATGAGTACTGGGTTCTGATGATGGCAAGTGGTCTTAGTTTCTGTTCATAAGATTCTTACATTTGCCTTTTGCCATATGGTAATCTCTGGTATTAGTTGTTCTAGCTGTCTCTGGCTGGAGCTTGTTCCTCCTGTGATTCTGTTAGTCTCTGTCAGCACTCCTGGGAGTCCAACTCTCTCCTGAGTCTCAGTGATCAAAGCACTCTCTGCAGGCAAGCTCTCCTCTTGCAGGGAAGGTGCCCAGAGGTCTGGAGCTCAGCTCTGCCTCCTAGCTGAAGATGAAGGCCAAAAGGGACCCTGTTGCTTCTGCAGCCCATGTGCTCTCCTGTGAGGACTGGTCTCTGAGAGACCCAGGATACAAGATGGCAATCTCATCTGAGTCCTGGGGTCAGAAATAGTTCCATGAAGAACTATTTCCACATACACTATAAAATGCAGTTTAGAATTGTTTTGTTTTTTAATTTGAAGACAAGGAACAAAGGTTGCCCTGGAATTCTCATACTTGAGAATATGGGCCAGGAGGATAACAAGCTGAAAAACAGCCTGATCTATGTAAGGCTTGAAATTAGAAATGTTCAATAGGGGGCCCCTGAGATGACTTAGTAGGTAATGGTGCTTTTCTTGGTAGCCTGATAACCTGAAAGAAACTGTAGAGATGTGAGAGGAGAAAACTGGCTCCACAAAGTTGTCCTCTGTCTTTCACATCTATGCACACAGTTTCACATGTAAATTTGCACAGAAACACATAATGAATAAAATTTTAGATAAAATGGACTATATGGGTTAGTAATTCTCAACCTGTAGTGATTCTCAACCTGTGGGTCCAGAACTTTTTTGGGGGGGTGTCAATGATCTTTTCACAGGTATCACATATTAGATATCCTGCATATCAGATATTTATGCTACTATTCACAAGAGTAGCACAGTTATAGTTGTGAAGTATCAATGAAGACAATCTTATGCTTCAGGGGTCACCCTAGCATGAGGAAATATATGAAATGGGTACAAAATATGGAAATTTGAGTACCACTCCTGTAGATCAAGGATCTTAGTGTTTACTGTCTCTCTTAAAATGATATAAAATTTGTGCTTGGAATTTTTCCAGCTGTTCCAAATGCTCGGGAGTTCAGAAGGAACATTGTAATCATTGTATCTGGTAGCAAGTAGATGAATACTTCTTGACATTGAGGTCCATTTGCTATCAGGGATGAGATCAAACTCTACCAAATATTTCAATATTCAATTCGATTTTGAAAATAAGTGTTGCCATCAGTGATAGTATTCATGTTTTTGAATATTTTTTTCTTGTCATATTACATTGTAATTCCAAGATGAGTTGTTTATTTGTCTTTGTTAAGAAAGGGTATTAAAAGGTAGTCCTGGATGGCCTATAACTCTTTATGTAGACCAGGCTGGTCTCAAATTTATAAGGATCTGCCTACCTCTGTCTCCAAAGTGCTGAGATTAAAAGTGTGCACTGCCATACCTGATGATACATTTCTTTAATGTTAGTATAACAAGTGAAGTCATGGCTGTCATTTATGTTCATGTTATATTTAACTAGATATTGATGAAATTGAACCTAGTCTTCCCAGCTATGTGAGAGGCAGTGTGACAAGGTGTTTAGGAAGAGAGTCTGTTATTCCATCTCAGGGCTCATTCCTGACTGTCCCAGAAATTTCAATGCGACTACGACTCTGTTTCTAATGTGGAGATGGTGTTGTTGATCATGGAAATTGTTTAAGTGAGTTCATTTATGTGGAAAACTATGCTAGAGATTGAACAAACACTATATAAGAATCAGAGTTTGATTTTATTGAAAAATATATTGCTAATACCAAACTTATCTGCTGTTTTACACTAAGTCAATGCATTTGGTTCCATGTTACCTCACTGGCTAATCTAGCTTTTGCAGATTCCTTTCCATGACCTGTGACCTTATATGCCAAGTGACCGCCTACTTCTCTCACATACCCCTTTTCTATCTTGTCCCTTGTTCAGACTAAAGTTTATGAAGTACATGGATCCTGTGCCCCCAGCCCCCATAGCCTTTGAGAGGGCAACTTAGGATAAATGCTGATCACTAAATGAGATATGAGGACTTCTAGGTTGGTGTCTTCCCAGGGCAAGGAAAGAAGATTCAGTATATGAGAGCCATGGGACATAGTTCTCCTTCTTGCCATTCTTCCCAGGACCTGCCAGGTCTGGATGGGTGTCCCTCCACTCTTTGCAGTACTTGTGACAGAATGTGTAAGGACTAGAGGAATGATTCAAACAGCACCTTTGATATGGAACATCTAGCCTGTGATAGGCATATAAAGCATAATATTTTATGGAGTTGTATTAACAGTACCCAATGTAGTTTTCACTTTTCCTAAGATCATCTAAGCAGATAATCAATGTTTACAAAGGAAGATGTTTTTTGGATAAGAGACTCAGCCATTACTTGTCCCGTATTTAACACTGAGTATTTAGTCTTACCACTAAAACCAATAGCATTTCAGTATTCTGGAACTTAAAAATTTAAAGAAGTTCTACAAAATGTGTAAAGTTCTAGAATGGGAACAGTACCACATTACTACTTTGAGGCTGCTAAATTCAGAACATTTGAGAATTAATGTTTTTTTTTTTCCCCATTCATTTCTACTTGTTTGCTTGCTTCTCTCTCCCATCCATCTTCTCTGCCTTGACTTTCCATAACATTTGTAAACTGAAAAGACAGTACACATGCTCCATTGATCAATTCTCTAGTAATGAATCAAGGTGATGGAGCACAGAGGACTAGATTGCATGATTTGTGTCTCATGTACTCATGCAGCGCGCCTCCCTGCCTCCGTCGACCAGCAAGAAAGTCACGCCACCACCGGGATCTTCTCAGTCAGCTTTATTCTGGAGCGCCTTGCTTGTTGATTCCTGGGACCCCTGGACAGCAGCAGAGCTGCTGCTTTTATACACTCCCAGGGAAGGGGGAGGGGTGTCATAGTGGTTGCTGATTGGTGCACCAAGCCATACCTCATTTGCATGTGGCCCATTCATTGGTGCCACAAGGCACAGTCATTAGCATATTTTCCCTTCATTGGTACTACAAGCAGTGCCTCATTAGCATATTTTCCCTTCAGGGAGGGGCTACTGCCTGAGGAAGGCCTGAGGAGAGAGCTGCGCATGCGCACTAGGCTCTCTTCCCTGACAGCCGGCCGGTCCTCCACCATCTTGTAATGGCAGAGGGCCAGAGGGCTATCACTGAATGGAAGGCTTTATGGAGCCGGGGCTTCTCGGAGCCCAGGGCTTCTCAGAGCCAGGACTTCTCAGAGCCCAGGGCTTCTCAGAGCCAGGGCTTCTCAGAGCCCAGGGCTTCTCAGAGCCGGGGCTTCTCAGAGCTGGGGATTCTCGGAGGCGGGGCCTCTCGGAGCCCGGGGATCCCCGGAGGCGGGGCCTCTCGGAGCCCGGGGCTTCTTGGAGGCGGGGCCTCTCAGAGCTGCTTTGCCGGTCAGAGTGCGGACAAGCGCTAGAACCTGGTTACGGAGGCGTTCGCTGGGGAGGCCTGGTTGCAGCAGCATTCGCTGCTGCGGGGAAGCCCAGGTGCAGCTTCCTACATACTCATATTCTCTTATTCTCTTATTCTGGCTTTTCTTACTCATATTTACTTCTCTTTGTAAAATTCTAGATCTTCAAAAGTACCATTTGTAGACCTACCTTCTCTTAAAGTAATTTGCAATGATTCTATCATTTCCCTTAGACATAATTAATACTTCACATACATAATTCAATCATATAATGTAGTCATTAATACATTCAACTCTTCTAGTAGATGTGAATATTTAGAGAAAAGAATGCACCCTTGAGAAATATTTTGTAATATATTGTAATAGTTTCAAGACTTTTGAAAATATTTGCCTCAGCCAACACACAAATGATAGCTGATACCTGTTCTAGAATATAATTAGAAATTAATTTAACATTGAAATTCAATTATATTCTTTATAACCTTTCACTTAGCTTGTTGACCTTTGTTAGATCTGCAAAAATACTATATGATCAAAAATACAATGTAGGGCAAAAAGCATTACATTGTTGAATGGTGTGGTTTTTAAAGACAAGTTATTAATCCCCAAACACAATCTTCTTGTTCCTGACAAAGGCAAGTTGGCTTGCACAGGTCCTCTAACAGAAAGTCACTGGGGATGTTCTCATAGATATTTCACATGAAAGGAGCATTTGGTACAAGACAAACGATGCACACGTGAATGGTTAACACTTTTATTTCAGAAAAAACAGGATTTGTACATAACACTTTCTGAGAAAATAATTAAGATAGTTTAATTAAACAAACCCTATGTTTTAAACACAATAAGAATATATAGAAAGGTTCAAATGAGAATTTACTCAAGCCTTTAAACACAATTCAATTCAGTTGGCTGGTTTAAGGAGGTGATTTCTGTCTTTCACAGAACAAGAGGCTTTTCTTAGATTTATTTATTATTTTTATTACATTCCACAGTCTCAATATATGCTATAAAGGTAAATTCTTTAATGTGGAATATATGTTATGCATCAATTAATTCTTTGAAGGTTATATGTACCATAAAAATATGCTTTTCTTTTCAAAACCAACAGAAAACCAGCTAACACTAACAGAAAAAGGAAAGGAACCACCAAAGAGCCCTAGCTAGTGTGAGTAGCATCGACAGTCTCAGATTCAAACAGATTCTGCCCCAGAAAAAGCATTTAGTTCTACTCTCTAATACAAGACACTCAAACAAAGTGGGAAATGGATATGTGGCTCCACAGTGCTCACTGTTTTACATTCTTGCCTTCAGGAGACTGTCTATACTGAACTCCTGATAAGAAAGCCCTAGAAAGGCAACAACCACATAACCCATTCAAAGAAAAAGACTTTTTTCTATTACAAAATCTTGATCATAACTCTCCACATCAAGTACACACAATACACACATGATCGACAGTGAGAAAATACACGTGATGTTTGAAATACTGAATGCACATAGATACCGCCCTTCCTATTTCCTGAAAGTGTGCATTTCCAGGTTTTTTTCTGGAATCTGTCATCTCTGTTTATGAACTTAGTGCATGGCAGTGTTTAGCAGGGTATGAAATTCTATCCTTGAGATCCTCTGACCTTTGTAAGTTAGTGCAATATTCATTTTTACACCATTTTACTTGGAACTTTATCACTACTATGTCTACAATAGTTAAAAAGGTTGACTCAACACCTCCAACACCCACACATCTAGAAGAAAAGTTTCCCTTTTGTAAAGCTAACATTTATTATTCAGTATTTTAATATGCCATAGAACTTTCCATTTAGAATTTTCCTTAAAATATATATTCTTCACATGAAGCTGTCATAAAAAAGAAGAGAATATCGTCTCTTATTTCAAAACCATCAAAGTAGATTAAAAAAAAAAGCTACTTTCCAAACCCCAGGAGTAGTGTACTCAAAGGGCAAGCACATCAGTTATCTTTTTTTAAAAAATGAGTTTAGAAAAGTCAAAATTGATTCCTTTTTGAAGACTTATTAGTGTTACCCATGAATCTAATGGACTGAAATGTAGTAGCTATTAACACTGATGGTGGTCATGCAGCTATGCTGAAGTGAAGCAGGGCCCCACTATGTCAGCTACAGAAACCATTGAGGCCAGTTCTTTAGTTTTCTACTATCATTTCCCAGTGCACAGACGCTACAAATAATTCAGAAACTGCTGCTGCCCTAATGTCGTTCAGAACATGAAATACTTTGTGGATTCAAAATAACATTTTGGCACAAGGTCTGCCTGCCCACTGTAGAAAATCTCATCAATTTGTGTAAAAATATTTATTACCTGTAACCAGAGATGCACAAAAGCAAAAGATGTGTTATGTAACATTATTTGAGTAGTACCTTTGTGGTTGTTTTGAGCATTCGTTTGGTCTAGATTACTGTTCTGATGAATACCTATTTTATTATTACTATACTAGGACAACTGATTGCTGTACTGAATTTGCAATTTTAATCATAATTTTCCTGGGTAAGCTAAATTATGTCTTAATTCTATTCAAAAGCTTTTATTTTTGAAGCAATTAAAGTTATTGTTGATTGGTATTTAGCATCCAATGTTCCTGGAATACTAAAGGAATACACTTTATACATAATCTTCCATTACAGAACATTGCTTGAGAGCAGCTATTTGATACAACAGCATTCACTTGAGTTTTCAAACCAAAGAAGTAAAATTACAGCAATTTCACTCGAAATCAATAAATCCATGCACAGGGCTGTGTTCAACAGAATCACTAACTGCTATTTGTTATTCAAAGATGAAAGAATCAATAGAAAAATAGAACTGATAAATCATTAGCACTTTAATGCAGAGCAGAGAGGAAAGCTGATAAATCATGCATTTCAAGCACTCGTTTTCCTGATGGCGTGGTGTCTGAAAACATAAATCGTGCAGTGATGAGATGCAGGTCAGTGTGACTGAACTACACGGAGACTGCTCAGAGTATTTTGTTTCATATGATAGCCTCAAAGAAACACCACGAAGTAGTAGTTCCACATTTCTTTGAACAATCAGAGACCAGACCATGTCTTGAACACACCTTAAACAGTGAGCTAGGCCTTATATATTCCCAAACATTTTAATGTCATAGAGATGGGGCAGGAATGAATGAGTAGTAAGAGGCTAATTGCATGCGTGATTTGCTTCAATGAGCTCAATATTATTGCAGGTACCAATCTACCCAGAAGGAACCAATGCTGTCATTTACCTTCTTGAAGTGCACTTAACAGATCCATTAAAAAATCACAGTCATATATGGTAGGGGGACCAAGTAACCATGAAATTGGCAATTGAGATTTGATTATGCTGTATGATTTACTGGTTTTGAATGGTGAGCATTTTAATCACAATAAATGGGTAACTCACTCATTTTACTGATATTTTACTTTTCACAAACTCATAAGAACTCTAATTTCTGATTCTTTGGTGGGAAACAGATTCATTAGGCACATAGTTTAAACCATCTATTTGGCTACTACTGTGATTATGCATTTGTGTCTAGATGCTTATGTAGAAAGGAATAAAAGCTTGCTATATAATCACAATTACTTCTAGTAATATATTTTCTCTCATGTTTTGGGACTTAAAAATAAAACTAAACAAACTAAAAATCATTTTCTAGTGGTTTAGCTCAAGAAAAATCTTATGCCTGATATTTTAGTGTCTTCTAGGAAGAAGTAAAGATGCTGAAAAACCGTATTTGGATAGAACATGGTATCATTGACAATGCTTTAATAAAAATCTTTGAATTTCGCTTCTTCTTAAGCCATGGGTCAAAAACCATGGATGCAGTGACTCTAATAGGCAAAGGCTGGCAGTTTGTACTTGGGATTGTTGTAGCCATAGTTATTACTGCTTGCCAATGTCAGCAACTATACAAAGCATCCTTTCCCATCATATTTCTTTGATCTTTTGCAGGTTTTTTTTCCCCCCTCACAGCCAGTAAGTGGAAATGGCATAAGATGCATTTGGGAGACAGAAACCCTATGGGAGTGCATGCAACTAAAATATGCAGTCTCACATCATATAAACTTCTACTATTTCATGCAAATAGGCCTATAAAAACAGAGACAACAAATTTTCTAATAGTCAAATTTTACATCAGCTCAATAACAAAAACTGTGAATTCCATGATTTTGTAGGAGCAGGAGACTTGAAATGGTTCAAAGTGTTCCATGGCCCAAGTATGCTATTTAGATTTCTCCCGATGGAGGCTCACTCCTTGCTTCGGTTTCTTGTTCTTTTGATAAGTGAGCAGAATAATCCAGTTTTGGGTGGAGGGCCCATCAGCATTGGGGCTTGGTTCTTGTGTGTAATTTTTATCTAGGAAAGAAAGAGTGATATCAAGACAAGATAATAAATTCTGGGAACCTCTACTGCTGTGCTTCATGAGTTACACAAAGTTAAAATTCAATTTCAGAAATTTCAAAAATATTTAAGGGAGGCAAGGACATACATTTAAATAATTGTCACATGCAGGCCAAATTGTCACATGCAGAATCATCTGGTCATGATTTTAATATGGTCTTATATCTAACTCACTAGTACTACTCCAGTCTCCTAGACCTCTTAATTTAGATTGCATGAGAAGCCAGTGTCATGCCATAACCATTAGTCACATATTATAGAAATGGGAAAAGATGAGCTATAACTCTCTTCAATCCATGGCCCTAGTGTTAGGAGGTACTTAGCATTAGGCAAATCTTATTTATCTTTTTAATCACATTGTTTCTTTCTTTCAACACGAGCTACAAGGCTTCATTTCCAAACAATCATTAAGAATGAAAGTCAAAAGTTAACACGCATGAAAGGTCAGAAATGATCTCTCTAATTTGTTAATTAATTGGTAATACAATAGAATCAGATACTGAGAAAGTCAGCTTTAGACACTCAGAGGCACTGTTCCAAAGCCACTCCTGTTGGTTTCTGTGGTATAAAACTACGAATCACCTTAAATGAGACAACCTTAAAGTAGATTATGTCTGCAATTTTCTCTAATTCAACTCTAAATTAGAGAAGACATTTTATGAATATATGCTATGCTCAAAGCTAATTGAAAGCAATTATCAAAGTGGCATTTTGTCTGTGACTTTAAGATACATTGTAAGATAATAAATGATTCTCATTATGTAATAAAAAGGTCACATCTTGCCTTAGGCTATGAGTTTTTCAAAAGCAATCTGAGACATTTTCTTTAGCGAACTGCGACTAATACAAGAGCCATCGCTTATTAAATATCAGTTGTCACCTGTGCAGCATCCGCACTAGAGATGAGCATTCCTTTCAAAAAGAAACACCACCTCATTAAAGGCTGAAAAAATATATCTCTGAAAGTGCATACCTGACATTTTCAAGTTAAAATAAATCCCCTTCACTTGTCATTCACTAATAGCAATGCAGCAAAAAATAAAAAATAAAATAGATGTTTGTCACATGAATCACATCATTAAATCAGTTATTAGGACTTTTGGGAAATGAAAATTCATATTCTAGAAAGGCTGAAGTAGATTTAAAAAACCCAAATGAACAAAAAATTTTAAATATGTTGGTAGCAGCCTATTCTGGAAAGATACATTTTTTTAAATATAAATACATTGCATTTGTAAAGGCTGATAGGCCAAGCCAGTCCCAAACTCCCTGGATGCTGACTTTATTTTATTTTTGTTCTCTGTGATGTGAGAAATGGGTAGCCATCAGTTAAGATGTCAAAATACCCCCTTCATATGTAGATTAAAAATGATCTCCACCAAATTTTCTCTTCTTAGTTCAGATTTCTATCACACTGAAAATTAATTAATTGATTTCTATTTTTATTAGTTTGATCTTTGACAATTTCATATATCTTTTATCTTCTTCCCAACCAGCTAACTTTTCTCTTCATCTCATCCAGTCTCCATCTTACTTTCAGGTTGTTGCTGTGGTTGCTGTCTGACCAAATGGGTTCTACATGGACCACTTATGGAGGTACAGGTATGAAGCTAGGTACCAGGTCATCAATAACTCAGCAGCAGCTCCCTCACAGAAGACAGTGACCTTCTCTTCTAAAACAGTACTGAGTTGCCATGAGCTCCCTTATAAGGAAGAGACGCAAGCTTCTCTTCTATCTCTGACTGAATGTTTACTGACTCAGCCTCTAAGCCACTGATTTTTAACTCTGACTTTTTTAGATGGGATCTCATATAGTATCCCTGATCATTTACTCACTTAGTAGAAATTATACTACTCTTCCTTTACTTCAGACATTGCACCAATAAATTAGAATAAATACACAATATGTAATCATTGATTTCAAGAAATTAAAGTACTCTAAAAAGGAAAAATTAAGAATCATCTACAATAACATTTTAACTGTTAAAAAGGGAGCTAAGCAGAGAGGGACTATTTTTCAGTTCTAAAATTGAATCTTATTATGCAAAATGTTCTTTTTAAATGAGTACCTAAGGAAGTAGTTATTATATATTACTTAAATGATGTCTCTATCTTCAGATGAAAATAAACAAAGTGAACAAAATTATAACATAATTTTTGTATTTGTAGTTCAGGGCCTACATCTATTATGAGTTACAATATGATAGGGTCATTTTGAAAAGTGCTATAATTATTTAGATTTTATAAGAAATTTTTCTAGTCACATAAAATCAGCATCAGTTTGGATGATGTACAGCTAATAGTTCACATAATGAAGATCTATGAAACTTGTATATTAGACATCATTTGAAAAGAATAAATCTTGGTTCTAATTCTGTTAAAAATAGCATAATATCTCACTCAGTGCTTTTGATATAATGAGGCCCTAATGCTCAGATCACGTTTTCATTTTAGAAGAAGTCTATGAACCAGTTTTGTTTATGCAATTATCTCTAACCTGTCCTCTTACTTGTTTGCTATTTCCTATCATCAGTGTATACAGTTAGCTTTTAAAATACAAATTTATTTCTACAAAAACAAAATGAGAATTCATTAGTTGTGTTTTTCTTTTGGCCAGAAGATATAACAAGGGAGAAACTTGTACTCATAAACTTTCTAACACACATCCAAGCTTTGAGCATACAGCATCTTATTGAATAATTATATGTTCTTGTACTTCCTGAAGTAAAAACAATACCATCAAGATGTAGCTTCATGAAGACGGTAAAGCATTGTTATAAAATGTGCAAAATGACAAATACTGTCCTCCAAGGATGGACATTCTAATCCTCTATAAAACTATGGTGGAAGAAGAAAGGCATTTCTACTGAGCTGGGCATAGGTATATGTCTGCAATTTTAGTACCTAGCAGACCATGGCAGGAGGATCACTGACTAGATACTGTTTCCAATAGAAAAGCAAAAATGAAACAAATAAGTAAAGGCATTTCCACTGATACAAGTTTCATGTAGTATATGGCTATAAATACAGCCTCCAGGAGTCTGAGACAGGAAGATAGCCAGCTAGACCCAGTCTAAAATAGAAAACAAAGTAGAAAATTCCATATGGAAACTAGGAGGGTGGGTACAAGGGACAGAAACAGGGAAAGAGAAAAATGCTTATCTATCCATCTTTCTATCTATCATATATCTATCATCTATCTATCATCTATCTATCTATCTATCTATCTATCTATCTATCTATCTATCTAATTTATCATTTATGTATCCATGTACAGCTACCTATATATCTATCATTATCTACCTATCATCTGCCTTTCATCTGTCTATCTATCTATCTATCTATCTATCTATCTATCTATCTATCTATCTATCTATCATCTGTCTGTCTATATATCATCTATCTATCTCTATGTATCTATGTGGAGAGAGACAAAGACAGAGAAAAACTTGATAACTGTAAACAACATCCCTACTAGATACCACATGCTGTCAAGTGAAAATCTCAATACCCAGAATGAGTTGCTTGTTTTTTTGTTATTAGCCAGTAGCGATCCCAGAGAACCTTAAATGTTATAAGCTATTGCCATTTCTCTTGGCTACCCTCCAGAACCTGATGGAAACTCTGCACATACAGGAGTCATAAATTAAGAATAGATAGAGCACATATATATAGTTCTACATGGCAAGTAAAAATTTTAAGAACATTAGCAAACTATATAAAGATTTACTAAGATTTCTTGTAACAGGGTTTCTGTTGAGTGCCTTGCTCATTGTTGGATGCTTCTTGGTTCACCCACATTTTTGTGTTGGTCTCAACTAAAAGCCATTTATATGAAAATAAACAGTGGTGTGGAAAAGTATAGAATTGGTATATGATTTCATTAAGTGATAAAAGAAGAAGTTTATACCTTCCTGGGTTCAGAGCAGAAGATGAAAAGGGTCTCTTCACTTTAGGCCATAGTGCTTTCTCTAAAGACTTACTGGTAACCAAGTGAAGTAGAAAAGAAGAGAGGTGAGCCTTCTTTTATATATTTCCTGATCATTATTTGGCTCAGGTCACTGATACATGTTTATCTGGTTTCCTGTCACCTATTGTCAAATATTTCCACCTACCTTTAATATGAAAAATAAAATGTAATTTCCTTATGGAATCTCTACACCAGCTATTCCCTTGAGACCTAGCATTTTATCTAAACTCCTAAAGTATTCTGGTAGGCCTGGAAAAAAGATTGCTTACTTTCTTTAAGGAAGTAATATATTGCTACTGTTTCAATCTTGAACATCTCCAGAGGCATCAAAGGTTTCCTCGGTACCCTATGATGCTGTTTGGGGTCAGTGGAACATTAGGAGGTGGGGCCTTTTGGAAGGAGGCTAGGTTATTGATAGTGTGCTCTTAGGGTGTTATTTAAACACTCAGTCCCTTCGCTCTCTTGTGTCTTTTGGCTGTTTTCTCTACTTGATGTTAGCTTCATCGTGTTCTGTACCACCCCAGACCCAAAGCAACAAGACCAGGTAACTATGAGCTGTAGGTTCTAAAACTGTAAACCTTTCCTCCCTATGAATTATTTTTCTTGACTATTTTCTCAGACTGAAAGAAGGATTGCTAGTATACCTACGTTGAAAAGACTAATTCTTATCACGATTTTGGTTTTTCCATATTTGCTTTTATTCTCCCAACAACCCTAAGATGTGTCAATATATTTATTTCATATTAAAGGTCAAATAAACTTTGTTCCTGTAATATGTGTAACACATTAATTTGTAAGTACAAGAGCAGAGTTTGAGAACTGCCCCTCCCTGATTTCACCTTGCTAACTTACCTCTCTGTACCTTGCTACTAGCTATTTTCCTGGAAAGTCGGACAGTGTCTGTAGTGTGTGTGTGTGTGTGTGTGTGTGTGTGTGTGTGTGTGTGTGTATGTGTGTGTGTTCATGTGTGTGATAAGCATTGTACTGCAAAGATATTGAGAGGAAGCAATGTCTACTTGTCATGACGGACAACTGTGGCATATGAGTAAACCTGCATTTTGTTCTCATCAATGTAGTTAGGGACTGGGAGCCAGATCTGAGGCAGGATAATTAGCAGGCAGGGCAAGGTAGTGATCCACTCAAAAAGTGAAACAGATTATTAGTGGCAGAGCCAAACTAGATTGAGCAAAGGCAGAATCAATAGATGTTAAGGAGGCACAACCTAATGAATATGATGACTTGGTTGTGCTGAGTAATGGCAAAGGGGAAGGCATTTATAGGTGTCCTATGCTTTTAAATTTGAATTGCCCTGTGTGAAGTGATAGAATGAAAGGTACTTTTGGCATTGGTGACAACTGGGAAGTTGGTGACGTCAGTGTGGAGTGTGACAGTCTGAAGGAGAGGTCCAATATCTTTGTGGGTATGGTGTTCAGAAGGCATATGTGAACTTAGTGTACTCACAATAGCATGAGACTAGATAACTGATGAGATGGCAAGTAGGAAATGTAGACATATGATTTTTAAACAGGAGAATATTGATGTTTAATATTGAAGTAAGAGAATGACATCGTATGAAAACTATACCATAAACCACCAGAGAAGTGGGTACAGATAGTAAAAGGAGTTGCTCTCATATGCAATGTCTAATAAGTCTTCAATGTGGTCTAATCTTTGTCTATTAAGTAGGGTATAACTTTTCAAAGCACGTGCATTTGAAGAACATGCATGCTGAAATTTGTTACAATGGTCTGCATACAAGTTATCTAAGCTATTAGAATGTTTAACCTAATTCAAAATATTTAAATTATGTTTTAGAGCTATATGTTGGAGGATGTTTACGCAGATGTACACATAATTGTGTGGCTGGCACATGTCCACATTTCTGTGGAGGGCTAGAAGGTAAATGCTTATGGCTTTTAGCTTTTTTTTCTATAACTTCACACATGGTGATTCAAATTTAGAAGTATAGAAGATATACACACACATTCCTCCTTTCCAGTACCCACCTAATTCAAATCACTGTGATCCACAGCCTGTGCCTCCTTGGTGTCTCTTGAATCTTCCCTTGCTAAATTCAGTTTGGTAGTACCATACAGTCTAAATAATAAATGCTTGTAGTTGCTATAGTTCAGTGTAGTTTTTGGACTATGGGAAAATAAATGAGACTGACTGTTGCAATAAGGTTTTATTTATGGAAGCTGAATTTAAATTTTATAGCATTCTCACATTATGAAACATTATTCTTCTCTTGATTTTTTCTTAACTTTTAAAAAGGTGAGAACTATTCTTATATACAGAGATATAAAAAGTAGCCTTAATTTGATGACCTTTGATGCAATAATGAAAATCCAACACTAAATTGGGAGTTATAAAATGAAACATTTTAATTTATAATTATTCTATATGAAGTAATCAGTATTTGAACGAAGAAGACGATTTTTACCAGTATATCTTTGCTATGCTAAGTGCCAACATTCAGAATTTATTTAGTGAAAAATTCTCAATTGGAATGCATGATAATAGTCTTCAAATTTGGTCATATATACATTGATTAAACTCAGCTTCAGTGAATAATGTCTTTAATTTATTCTCATGGCTCTGAAATAGGTTGAGCTTAATAATACCATGGTTCCTAAAATGTACCTCAGTAGGTTGATATCCCTTTATAAATATTCTCTCTGTGTCTAGCCAAAGTTTTCTCTTCTTCTTTCATCTCTTTAAGAGTTTATTATAACTGGATGTATTCATTTGCCTTAGAAATGAATGGAGTTTTCAGTGCAAAGTATATACCATAAACTGTCTGTGGGTAGAGCTTAATTTAGCAATCACCTGGAACATTAAAATTTACCAAGTTTGAATCTGGTATAAGGTTGTATCCTTTTAAGAGTGGCAACCCCTTTGAACTTAAGCATGCCACAGAGTCACATGACAGTGGGAGTGGGATAAAGTGCATACAAAATGTTCAGGTGGCAAGAGAAGGAAAGAGATAACAGTAAGGAGGAATAAAGAGAAAGAAGGAGAAGAGGGAAGGAGAGAGAGAAGGAGAGAGGAAATCTGAGGGAGAGGGAGGAGAAGAGGGAAGAAGAGAGAAGAGACAGAGGGGGGAGGGGGAGGAGAAGGAAAGAGAGGGGAGGGGAAGGAGAGGATTAGAGGGGAGGGAGAGAGTGGACTGGAAGGAGAGGGAAAGGTGAGAAAGGGAGAGAGAGAGAGGGAGGGAGAAGTAGGAAGGGAGAGACACAGAGAGAGAGACAGAAAGAGACAGAGAGAAACAAAGAGACAGAGACAGAGTGAGAGGCTAAATCACAACAACTTTTTGAAATCCATTCTCAGCTTCATTATGATTCCATTTTCTGGTATGATAACAATTTTCAAGTTTAATGTTAAGTATTTAATAGCACCAAATTCAAAGCCTTGTTAGCATTTAAGACAAACTCTATAAACATAAAGATGAGATGTTTCCTTGCTGATGCAATTCACAGGAATTTTAAATACATACGAAAAGAGACACTTTTTTCCTCATAATGGCCATAAGCCATTTGGCCATGCTGAAGGAGAAATAGGTATATACCTAGATTTAGAATTTCCTTTAAGATATAAATTTCATTCTTCATTCAAAAAGTATTTATGATCTTAATTGGTTTCCAAGAAGGTCAAAGACACTTTTAACGCATTTTTACTATTCTTGTGTCTCTAGTAAGAAATTAAATTGACAAGTTTAATCCTTGCATGATCAAGTACTGGCTCCTATGAGAAAACACTACCAACAACAGGATAAAAAGAAAAACATAAAAACTACTCTCTCCTGGGTGTAATAAAAATATACCCACAACTCATTGTTCATGAATTTTACTTCACTTCAAATCCCTGTATCTAGTATAGTCTTAAAGCATTTGACTTAAAGACATAAAACACGTATCTGAGCTTGCCTCTGGTTCTAACCAGTTTTCTGATTCTGCTCAAAGACATGAGTTTGCTGCTGAGTCCTAATCTGTCCCAGGAGGAAAGCCAGCAAATATCACTCAATGATAGGTATGCTAATATATGATTTACCAAGGGTAGCTATTATTTTTCAATAAAAATTTATTCATGATTTTAATATAATCATGTGTTTTCTGGTGAAGAACACATCTGACCAACTTTTCTGAAATACAACTGTTCAAATTCCTTGGGTATCACTGAGGTACAGCATAGTACTGTCACTTCATTTTACTGTGACATCTGGTGGCATCCCTGCCCTTTGCCAGGTTTCCCCTTTTAGCCAGAGAAATACTAGAAAAAAACCATTATGGAGAATTTGTTAATTATTAAAAGCAATGTTTTAAACCATGGGTGTGTGGATTCTAAACCGAGCCATGCCCTAGTCTATCATGGCAATGATCAGGAAAGCCTGACCTTTATGTTAAAGTGTGTTAAATGTTAAAGCTTAAGGACTGAGGCTTTTCTATTTTGACATCACAGCCATTACAGAATTTCCACTGAATGATGTCATGACAGTTGACGTTATGAACAGTGTGTCTAAAGCACTGATGAGTGCTTTAATTAACTTAGTCTGAAGTAAACAGAAAAATGCTTTAAAGTTTTTCAGATTCCTCAATTTATAGGCCTTGCTCCATATTCAGTTGCTCAAGATAACTCACAAATGTAGTTCATCCTTAAGTGATGTGTTTTTCTTACCCTTCAAACAGTTTACTATTAAATGACACAGATTTTCTTTGTTTAGGACTTCTTGTGGATAGCTCTGGGATATTGGTAATTTGATGCTAGTTACATTCACCAGTGAGGGGTTGTGAACATGAAATGAGGTGATTTCCTGTAAACCTTCTTCCTACCTTAATTTGTAAAATGAATGCTAGAGCCAGTGATCGGGCAATCTATCATGGCAGTGATCTGAGCCAGGGCAAGACAAAAGTGGAGCTGAAAGAAAAGAGCTGTAAGCAAAGCAAGTAGTTCAATGGAAGTGATTCCTATGACTCAGCAGGAACTTGAAGCCCACAGAAGGGATGCTTAGCTGGTGAAAGGATGGAGCTGAAAGAAGAGAGAGAAGGAGGAGGAGGAGAAGGAGGAGGAGGAAGAGGAGGAGGAAGAGAGAGAGAGAGAGAGAGAGAGAGAGAGAGACAGAGAGACAGAGAGAGTGAGAGACAGAGAGAGACAGAGAGAGGAAGATGGAGGAGGAGGTGGAAGGAAACCAGAGGAGAAGCACATGGCCTGGAGAAACAACAAGTTTTAAGGGTCTCAGAGATGGGGAAGATAGTTGGGTAGTGGTGGTTCTGCCCAATCTAGGCACACAGCTTGCATTCATATTAATTGAGTTGTGTTTTCATTGCTGGGGCATATTTGCGTTAGAGAATCACTGCAACAAGGACTATGCTATTTCAGAATCCCTCTAATAGTTCTCCTCTTCACTGTAATCCCTGACCATAAAGTCCAACTACCATTATTTCAGCTTGCATCCCTCTTGCTCAAACACTTGCTTAGTTCAACATGGTTGTTCACCAAAAGCTAAGCATCCCTTCTGTGGGCTTCAAGTTCCTGCTGAGTCATAGGAATCACTTCCATTGAACTACTTGCTTTGCTTACAGCTCTTATCTTTCAGCTCCACTTTTGTCTTGCCCTGGCACAGATCCTGCATGCTATATACTGTTCCATGGGCTACTTTTCTCTATAGGACTTTCTTTTAGGGTTGTTTATTTGCTAGTCATCTTTTAATGACCATTCTGATTTGAAATTTTTGAAAGCTTTCCTGGTCTTCTTTGGCTCTGTCTCTGTCACTGATATTTTTTACTTGGTTTCAATAAATTAATTGAAATTTCTTATTAATTTGTATTTAATGAGTTGAACAGCATTATCTTAATTAAGGGTTCCATTACTGAGAAAAAATGACATGTCTAAAATCAATTTGGGGAGAAAAGGGTTCATTTTATTTTTCCAGACTTAATGTATCATTAGGAAAGTCAGGACAGGGACCCAAGGAAGGCACCTGGAGGCAGGAACTGTAGCAGAGCCTGTGGAAGACTGGCTTGCTTAGTTTTCCTGCTAATGGCACCTAGGACCACCTGCTCAAGGTGGTACAACCCACATTGTTCTGGTCCCTCCCACATCAAACATACCAGTACCCAAATAATTAAAAATACCAGTACTCCCACAGGCAAATCGTATGGAAAGGCCTTTTCTTATTTAAGACTCCCTCTTCCCAGATATGTCTGTTCGGTCCACGTTGACAAAAGCAAATAGCAGACTCTTGTTTAATAATATTCATTTTGTTCACTCTACAGATGTCTGAGGATGGCGTGATGAATGCATAAACACTTAACTTTCTTACACCTCAAATGAAACCTGTGATGCTGTGTTCAGCATTTTCAAATAAATAGAAACAGTAAATTATTAAATTCTCCACAGGTTATTTTTATTAAGAGTTATTAACTTTATTTTTTATTTGAATTGAGTAATATATCTATGAAACACTCATTCTTTTTTGGTATTAATACAGCTGATTAACTCTTTATAAAAAGTTTGCAATATATTAGTTTAATTCCTAATCTTAATACATGAAATCAAAGCAAATGGAGCAACAGCTAGGCACAGATCTGGTGATACATCTGATTATGATCTCTAATTATGGGAAGAATTCAGTCCTACACATTAGTCTAATGATACCTGTTCAATAAAACAATGTCCCTAATCTGAACCAGTCTAGAGAAAAACAATAGAATTTGACCTACATCCATGTTTTGATGCTATTAAGAGCTGAGGCTTCTCTCATATATGTCCTCTCTCTTTTCACTCGCTACTATATCTAGAATTCTCTTATTACATGCAGAGTTCTCATTCTTTTACAAGTTGCAGTCTTTTATCAACATTGAACATTTATAAGGTATTGCACAATGGGTACACTTTTCATTATGTTTCTTGCTATTACATATTTGTCCAGTTGGTTTTTCCAATTCTTATTGAAAAGTATGCATAGGAGAGATTATTATTTTTAGCTAAATGAAACTAATTTCTAACACTGAAACCAACAACTCTTTCAAAATAAGTAATAATTGACTACTTTAATTATATTCACAATGTTTAAATTTAAAATATTAAGGCAAAGATCTAGAGATAGGTAATTCTAACTATAAACAGAATTTGTGATAATGTTAAAATACAATAGAGCAATAAAATTCTTTAAAAGAGCCCGGCAGTGGTGGCTCATGCCTTTAATCCCAGCACTTAGGAGGCAGAGGCAAGCGAATTTCTGAGTTCGAGGCTAGCCTGGTCTACAGAGTGAATTCTAGGACATCCAGGTCTACAAAGAGAAACCCTGTCTAGGGAAAAAAATTCTTTAAAATATTTTTGCTTGAGTCATAATCAAGTTTAATCAGCTTGGCATTAAATAAGCTCTAATAACAGAGTTCAGTATCTTTCCAAAGTAGTGTTATCCATTTGCCGTTCATCCAGTTTGAATTGTGCATATTACGTTGTCATCATCATTTTAAAACATACTGAGAAAATGACAGAGCTGCAAAATTAAAATAAATGATTAATGGTATTTTTTTCATGCTTTATACTAATAGGTATTACTGGGCTTTTAAATTAATAGAGCTGTCAAGCAATGAACCAAAATGGAAATTATATATTCCAGAAACACCTAAAGATGACACTTTGGAATATTTTAAATCTTAATGAGGAGGTGCAATTGTTTTGTTCCCCTGTAACCACCACAAATTAATTGGAAATTAGTCACAACCAATGCCTTTATATCCAACATCCCCAAATGAAGAGACTAAGGTTTTTTGCCTTGCTATTCTTGTTTGGAGGTTAGAATGCACATAGGCAGTAAATTGCATTGTCAATTACATAAGACAACTGTTGTGAAATTAGGAAAAATTATGCACAGGTAAACATAACTAATTAATGCATAAGTAACAAGGGAAAACATAAAATAATGCCCAGCTAAACACTAACTTGTCAGTCTTTGAAAAAAAATTAAGTTTAGAAATGTAAATTTATGCAAACTCTTTTACCAATTAAGACTTAGGTAAAGGATGTTTGTTCTGTGTTTAACCACTTTTGCAGCAGTATTTGTATTAACACCTTAGAATAGGTAGTCCTCCCATTAAAGCAGCACATCACTTGTTCAGATGCTTTTCATGTTAATTTTATATTCTTCCAAGAATATAAAGACTGATGATCATCAAATAGAAAAATATTGTATTTTTTTAATAAGAAGTTACTACTACTGTATTTAAATATTAGACTCAGCGTTATTTCTTTTGTGATTTTGATATGTATGTATATACGTATGTAGGTATTTATTCATTTATTTATTTCCTTGACAGTGTCATAAATGCACATGATGATTTTTCCCCCTACCATTTGCATGCATCAGTGGCTATACTACTGGACAAACTGAGATCTCTTTTTCTTCCTCTAGCCTGTTGGTAGTGAGAGAATTGTATGTAGGCCCAGTCCAATTTCTAGGCACATCAAAAATATTCACTATTTGCATTTTCTACTTATAATGTATGGATTATTCATTTTCATTCACATCTAAAAATATATTTGCTCCTTGCTGGATCTCTTCCACCCCTTCTAAAGTAAGCCATTAGAACCATATAAGATTCTCTAAAACTAGTGTCTGTCAACTCAGGGAGTGTTAAGTTATAGTAGCTATATAACTTTTAGTGGGAAAATAATATTCATAACAAACTCTCCAGACATTTGTTACTAGAAAAAAAAAATCAGCCTGGTACTTCAAACATTATTTAATAGCATTTAAAGTTAATCAATTTAGTGTAAGATAATGGTAAGATTCAAGCTAGGCAAATTTAGTGGTAACTTTGATATCACTACTCTATTTTTGATAAGTTCTGATGTGAGTTTCTTTTTAGGTTATTATAAAGAATATTCTGTCTTATTGTGACATATTGTCATTTTCCAATGAGTCCATATAGAAATTCCAATGGAAAACAACAGCAAAAATAACACTATTTTATTTTCTGTATGCTGTGTCCAAATCTTAAGCCTATGTCAGATTTTGTCTGTTCACAAAATCCTATGGGTTTTGTCTTCAATACTATCTATGATTATGGACAATTTACTCTATATATGAAATAGAATGAAGTCAGGCATGGCAGTACACATCTTTAATCCAAGCACCCAGTAAGTCTAAGGAGGTTGATATCTTTAAATTCAAGAAGAGTCTAGATCTACATAATAAGCCTAGGATAATGAGGGCTATATGGAAAACTCCTGTGTCACAAAGCCAAACCAAACTACAAAATTCCTGAAACCCCATCCAACTAAACACCTAGGAAGAAATTTTAACTGCATTAAATAAAATGTACAACTTATACCATGAAACTCTTACTGCCTCTTAATTTGTATTACTAAGTACAATCAGTAATAATCTCAATAACCGTCCAGTATTTATTTGTTATGTGTAGTAACTGGTATCAGATAAGAAAGTTTCGGGCTAGAGAAATGGCCCAGAAGTTAAGAGCACTGTCTGTTCTTCCAAAGGCCTCAGGTTCAGGTCCCAGAACCCACATTGATGCTCAAAACTGTCTGTAATTCCAGTTTCAGGAGATATGACACCTTCACACAAACATACATGGAAGCAGAGGACCAATGTAAATAAAATTTTTTAAATAATTCATTTAAAAATTATAAGGAAGTCATTTTAAGAAGCTGAAGTAACTTTGACATCCAGAGGGCATGGATCTGACACATGAGACCTTTGGCTCTGGCCCTCCTTCATTTTCCTCCAATGCGATGGAGAGACACTTTCCTTCCAAAGTAGCTTTTCCCTCTCTCCTTGCAGAAGTTCCATAAAACGTTGCTTTCAAGGAGTGAAAAGTATTTTTAACTTCTGACTGCGTGCAATTTCTGCTAAAGTGCAAGAAAAGTTGACTATTTCAGTTGCAGATGCCAGCTTTCTCAAAATAACATTTAAAATAGTAAAACCTAGAATGGTTTTTAAATAAAAACTGATGAAAAGTTGTTAACAAAATGGCCGAGATTCTGTCAAGCCTTTCTTAGAATTTCAAACTTGTCTTTAGTCTTCAGGTGTGTGGGTCAGTGAAATTAACCAGTAGACCCAACATTATATTTCAATAACAAACAAACAAACACCCCAAAATAACAAAAACTAAAGAAAACATATATATCTGTGGTTTTGGTGTTCAAGTTTGTCTTGATCTGTTCTTCTGTCCTAAATCTTTCTTGTGTATTGTTATTTTGTTAGGAGCTTCTTGGTGAAAACTGATTCCTGTTGGGGTTTGACTTTAAGAATACCTGTTGTTTCTTAAACAAAACAAATAAAAACAAAACTACCCAAAGAGCTGGGAATTTGCCTCAGTTGGTAAAGTCCTTGTTTAGAGTGAATGAAGCCCTGGGTGCAATGAACCCACAGTGCATATAACTGGACTCAGTGGCACACTCAAGTACTCTCAGCTGTTGAGTGGTAGGGAAGAAAAAGTGAAAATTCAAGGTCGTTCTTGGCTACACAGCCAGATAAAAGCAAGCTTGGTTATAGTTCCATGGCACCATATTTAAGTAAAAAAGGAAAAAAAGAAGTCAAAAGCAATACACACACACATAAAATACAACAGGTACTATTATGCTCTCTAATATGCTCTATGAAATGTCTATTTACATGATATTCTTAAATAGAGAGCAATTTTACTCTCAACTTTGCATGGGCCTTTGAGAAGGTCATTAAAACAACCCGTTCTTAAAATGGCTTGGGCCAAGAAGTACTTGTTGACAGGAGCCTGATATAGCTGTCTCCTGGAGGCTCTGCCAGAGCCTGGCAAATACAGAGGCAGATACTTGCAGTCAACCACAGGACTGAACAGTGGGTCCCCAATGGAGGACTTAGAGAAAGAATTGAAGGAGCTGAAGGGGGTTTACAAACCCATAGGAAGAACATCAATATGAAGCAACCAGACCCTATAGACCTCCCAGGGACTAAACCACCAACTAAAGAGTACATATGGAGGGACCCATGGCTCCAGCTGCATATGTAGCACAGGATGGCCTTGTCAGACATCAATGGGAGGAGAGGCCCTTGGTCCCAGGAGGACTTGCTGTCCCAGTGTAGGGGAATGCCAAGGCAGGGAGGCAGGAGTGGATGAGCAAGTAGGTGAGCCCCATCATAGAAGCATGGACAGAGAGGATGGGATAGGGGGTTTCTGGAGGGGAACCAGGAGAGGGGATAACATCTGAAAATGTAAATAAATAAATATCCAATAAAAAAATGACTGTGCCAACACCCTGCCTCAGGGCAAAGTCTGTGTGTGGCAGGGCATCTTCCTGGACTGCCTGCCTATTGTATAACCTCACTTCTCTTTTTCATCAGCTATATGCAGAAAAACTTTCAGAGCATGCCATTTTGTCTTCTAAACCTTTTATCCATGTGTAAGGTGCATAAGACATAAGTAGCACAAAAAACAGGATGGGAAATCCTGTAATTCCCTAGTAACCTTCAATAGAACTAAGCCAGAAAACCACAGTCATAAAGTCTTTATTCTCTTATGTCCAACAGTCATAGAAATGTCTCTATCTACAGAGAAATCTTCAAAGAAAAATCCTAAGTTCTTACCTAAATTATTACTAACACACAGAAATATCTGATCTATTAGTGTTATCTGAATAGGTAAGTGAGAGAGTTAATGCTGTTATCATGAGTTATTTTCATTCAAACAGTGAGATAGACACTGTCTTAAATTGCCTACATTCAGGGCTAAGGTGTGGAGAAAAAAATGAATGAAAAATTTCAAAATGGGTAAGATTTTTTTTAAGTTTTAGAGTATTTATAAGACTTGTTTAGTGGTTCTGTAAGAGATACGGAAGTGGAAAATATATTGTGAAGTTTCCAAGTAAGCAGATGGACACTTGTGGATGATAATATGCTGGGATGATGAAGGGAATTTAAACAGATCTCAAAACAGCCTGAGGCAATAAAACTTGATGCAGAGGGACAGAATCCCTCCCTCAGAGGCACTACACTGTCCCTGAAAGTACCACAGACCCTGGGCTGAAAACTTGAGGCAGCTATCAGAAGAAGCTCAAAAGCAAGATAGTCGGATCAGGGGAATAATTCAGAGCCACCCACCTCTCTTGTTCTTCCTGGCTTTCATTTAAAGACAACATTTTTATTTATAGAAGACAGTATACACATAAGGTACATGTAGAAAAGCCCAAGAGAAATCTTCTTTTACTCACTCATTGGGTAGGAAATGAGAAACCTTCACATCAGAAAGTAGTGAAGTGTCTCTTGCTCTCCCCAACACCAATGCCTCCCATCCTGACCCTTATTCAATTGCATGAGAGAGACAGCTACCAAAAACCCAAAAGAGGAGAAACCTACTTTGATA
This sequence comes from Mus minutoides, assembly GCA_902729485.2. Lineage (NCBI taxonomy): Eukaryota > Metazoa > Chordata > Mammalia > Rodentia > Muridae > Mus > Mus minutoides. Next base: position 32,316 of record LR750840.1, read on the forward strand.
AGGAAATTACGACCTCAGAAGAATGAAGAAGAGTCCTGTCTGCCTGAATCTCCCACAGAGATAGAGTAGACTCCATTCTAAGTGTTCAGCATAGCTATTTCTTTTCTTGCCTGTTTGTTTTCTAAAGATAGAAAGAAAGAAGTTGAATAGTTGGATGGGTAGGAAGGTAGGGAAAATTAGAGAGGAGATTAGGGAGGAAAAACTATGATCAAGATATACTGCATAGATTAAAAAAAAAAAAAAACCTACAAGGTTAATCCAGGAAACTAAAGCCTTAGGTTTTTAGGTAGAGCAGGAACTCAAGAACCCCAAGAGCCAAAAAAGACAGAAACCAAGAGGATGATGATCTTAGAAATCTATTCCATGACGATATGGATTACTAGCCTGGCAGTGCTCACACAAGAGTCAAAGGGTTTCTAAGAAACTCCCAGTATCAGGCATGAGAAACCTTATATTGAGTTATTAGCCAACATAGTTCAAGAGACACCCAAAATATTATAGGCTCTAATTATTGGTTGTTTCCCAGAGGGTGAAGAAAAATACCTATGGATAAAAACACCAAACACATTGAACACAGAAATCAGATTATTTGAGCTGGATCTGAACTAAAAGTCTCCTCACTGAGGTCTAGTTTTTATAGTGCCAGAAGTTGCTATGGAAGAAGCCAGAGAATATTTTAGAATCTTTAAAGCAATCATTAATCCTATGCATCTGTGATACCCATGAAACAGTGGTTAGCACACTGAGATAACTGTGCAGGTGAAATTGTGGTAATCATTTCCTGGAAGTAACCAACACCTGATTAATAGGACTTACTGTTCACTCAACAGGTTGAGAATGATGTCTACCACTGAACACCTAACCGGCTACAGATAGCCACCTGTACTAAGATCCAGGATCCTAGAGGAGAACCCACTACTGCTACTTTCCTAACTGCATTCTAAATACTTCTTATACTCACAGAGAAATTTAATTTCTGTACAGGATAGTTTTGTGTCAACTTGACACAGCTGGAGTTATCACAGAGAAGGGAGCTTCAGTTGAGGAAATGCCTCCATGAGATCCAGCTGTAAGGCATTTTCTCAATTAGTGATCAAGGGGGGAGGTCCCCTTGTGGGTGGTGCCATCTCTGGGCTGGTAGTCTTGGTTCTAGAAGAGGGCAGGCTGAGCAAGCCAGGGGAAGCAAGCCAGTAAAGAACATCCTTCCATGGCCTCTACATCAGTTCCTGCTTCCTGACCTCCTTGAGTCTTGGCTTCTTTGGTGATGAACAGCAGTGTGGAAGTATAAGCTGAATAAACCCTTTCCTCTCCAATTGCTTCTTGGTCATGATGTTTGTGCAGGAATAGAAACCCTGACTAAGACAGATTCCATCCCAAATTCACTTTGCAGCAGACAGAGACACTTATAGAAGACTGTCACAGCAGAGTAACTGGGAAAAGTAGAGGGAAAGGAAACTATAATCATGACATCTTGTATGAGAAAAGAATTAATTTCCAATAAAAGAAAACAAACAAGCAAACTACAGTCAAGATTAGGGAAAAGGTATGCCAATCCCCCATACTGGAAAGCAGCAGGAAGAGGCCACTCTTTGACTGACAGCTTTCTTGGAGACCAGAGAACCTCAAAATAGAAAATGGGATTTCAGGTATAGCACAAAAGGAAGGTGAAACACCAAGAAAGTTTTAAGTGCTCCTACAAACCACAGTGGCTGGTCTCAGCCCTGGGAGGATTATTTTATTATTTATTTCTTTATTTCTTTCATTTATTCACTTTACATTCCAATGTCAACCCCCATCCTTCCAGTACACTCTCACACAGATACAGGGAGGTGGGGAGGGGATCTGGGCTAGTGAATGATAAGGTACAGGGAGAGAAAGGAAGAGAGAAAGGAAGTCACTGGTGAGCTAGGGATGGGCTTCTCTAGGAAGTGCCAGAGATCTGGAACATGGGGAGGACCCACACTGACTATAGGGGTGACTCTAGCTGACACTCCTAGCATTGGGGTATGTAGATTCCACTGCTCTGGGTATATGGATATATGGGTAGCTATTTCCTTTATCCAGCCAGGACCCCCCACTTGAGGGATAAGGACAGTAACCCACCCACAAAACCCTCAAGTTGTGACCCACCTCCAAGTTGTGCAAGGATAGAAGAGAGACAAAGGAATTGGCTAACCAATGACTGCCTAAATTGAGACCAATCTCATGAACAGGAAACAATCCCTGACACTATTAATGATACTCTGTTATGCTTGCAGACAGAAACATAGCATCTCCTCTGAGAGGCTCCACCCAACAGTCGACAGTCAACAGATAGAGATTACAGAAACCCACAGCCAAACATTAGATGGAGCTCAAGAAGTCTTGTTGAAGAATTGAAGGAAAGATTGAGGGACACAAAGAAGACAATGACTCCACAGGAAGACTAACAGATAACTTACCTAGACTGTTAGGGACTCCCAGAGACTGAACCACAAACCAAAGAGTGAGCATGTGCTGGACCTATCCCCCCACATATATAGCAGAAGTGTAGCTTCTTCTTCATGTGGGTCCTCCAACAACTGGAATAAGGGCTGTCCCTGAATCTGTTGCCTGTGTGTGGATTCTGTTCCCCTAACTGGGCTGCCCTGTCTTGCTTCAGTTAGAGATGTTGTACCTAGTCCTCCAGTGGGAAGGTGTGGGAAGGTGTGGGAAGGTGTGGGAAGGTGTGGGAAGGTGATAGAGTAGGGGGCTTTCCCTTCTTAGAGGAGAAGGAAAGGGGGAATCAAGGGAAGATTTGTGTGAGGGGGTACTGGGAAGATAATTTAACACTATGACAATGATACTGAATTGTACCCAAAGGCGAATGAAGAGACATGGAATTGGGGGATCATAGGAGTCATAGTTGTACAAGAGTAACTCAGCGTTACCAGGAGCAGCGGTGTGATTGATGGCTTTGGTTAGATTGAGAAATATAACTCAATGGTCATTATCAAATAATGATAAAAATGCTACTTGACAAAAGGTATCCCTCTGCTATAAATGACACAGTTTAGTCACATTGGAAATCAAAATGGAGCAAGCAGGTTTCAAGGGAAGACTATAGAAGGGCTCAGGAGAGCATCCATTTCCAAATGCTTCTAAGAAGATGATTTGATGTCAGCTATGATTTTAATGAACATTCAAATTTTAACTCTTGCCATTTCACCACTCAATTATGATCTGTTCATGACTCTCTATTCTCTGCAATATGGAAGAAAGTTTCAGCAACCCTTTCTTGTCCTTAATCATAGAGAAAGCTGCAAGATTATGTCAAATTAAAACTCTATGGGCATCATGCTTTCTAAAGGTGTCAAAGGTAATGACTAATACACTACCATTAGCTATCAGAATTTTGCATCCTTTACAGAATACAGTCATCAGGATATGTTCAATAAATATACAACAAATAACACAGAAGTAACCAGAGAAGTTTAAGCTGCACTGTACTAGGAAACAGAGGATTTAATCTTTAGAGATTGGGAAACTATTCCTTTCATGATACATTCAGGCTCTTTGCTTTGAGAATATAATGAATAAAGATAACTCAAAATAACTTTAACATGTATTTAGATATGAAAATATGTGAATGAATTGCTAGCCAAACTACATTATGTTCAGTGAAAGAAGATTTAGTAGAAAGCACGTTTTAAAATGCTATACTACACCAAGAAGTATTTAAGAAGTTTATAAATTCAAAGTTTACTTGGTACTGGCAACCAAATTATGCAGGAAGAAGAGTTTTATATCCTGAGAGTACAGGGAGGACCAGAGTGATGGCCCATGACTACAGGGAATTTATGTTTACATGGGGGTGGGGGAGGATGACTATACTTTCAATGTGATGTGGTTGGTGCTATCACAAGCAGCAGATATGAAGCTGATGTTTGAGGAAGTGGGGAGGAAGAATGTGTGTGTGTGTGTATGTGTGTGTGTTGGACTGGATGGATAATGCCTGCAACAGGTTCTGTGGAGGATAAATAGCAAGGACTGTCCCAAAGAACAAGTTGTGCCCATTGTAAGGAAAGGAAGAAAAATTTATCCAGAACCTTGGGCAGTACATGGAAAAGTGGAAGTAGAAGAAAAAACTATTGAAAAGAAAACATAATGTGTGTTCATCCAGAAACCCATGAAAAATTCTAAGAAGATAGGGTTATATTGAAGTTATGTTTCACAGTGAACATGTAAGGAGAATCATCAAGGTAAAAGAAAAGGTACAACAATTGGGATGGGAGCAGGAGCAGGAGGAGCCTTTCTCCAGAAGTCAGACATAGAATGGCATTGAATGGGGTAAGTTTAAGATGGTCACAGTAGTGTTGCAGAGAAAGGAAAAGATTGAAGACATGGAATTATGTAATTAAGTGGACGTATTTGTTGGTTTAGGGGATATTGAATGTGATGTACAAGAACTCAGATTTCTGCTCTGGAAGAACTGGGTGAGCCATGGTCCTACCCGCTCAAAGTAATGCAGAAGAGCAAGACCCATTACTATTTATAAGGGGGAGTGTGCAAGAAATCAGATATCCAACAAAGGGGAGAGAGAGCCTGTAGAGACCATATCCAGTGGATAGGCATGGCCCCCGTTTGAGGGATGGAGCCACCCAACCATCTCAAAAATATTAATTCAGAATTGCTTCTGTCAAAAGAAACTCCAGGGATTGATTAGAGACTGAAGGAAAGGCCATCTAGAGACTGCCCCACCTAGGGATCCATCCCATCTGCAGATCCCAAACCCAGACACTGTTGTTGATGCCAAGAAGCACTTGCTGACAGGAGCCTGGTATAGCTGTCACCTGAGAAGCTAAGCCAAAGCCTGGCAAATACAGATGCAAATGCATACAGCCAACCATCAGACTAACTTCTGGGACCCCAGTGAGGAGTTAGGGGCAGGACTGAAGGAGCTGAAGGGGTTAGCCTTCCCATAGGAAGAACAATAATATTATCTAAGGAGACCTCCCAAAGCTCCTAGGGACTAAACCACCAACCAAAGAGTACACATGGAGGGACCCATTGTTTCAGCAGAGGATGGCCCTATCTGGCATCAGTGGGAGGGGGATTCCATGTTCCTGGGGAAGCTCAATGACTGAGTGTAGGGGAATGCTAGCGAGGTGAGCGTGAGGGGGTAGGTGGGTGGGGGAACGCCTTATAGAAGCAGGGGCAAAAGGGGGGAGGATAGGGGTTTTAACTGGGAATATTTGAAATGTAAATAAATGAAATAACCAATAAAATAAATAAAAGTCTATCAACTGCAAAAAGTGGGGCATGTCAGGTGCACAGATAGGAAAGGAAATCTGTGATGATCACTGCCTGATTCCATTGTTCTATCCTGTCTTCCTCCACTTTCTGGGCTGCCCTTTGCTTTACATGAATACATGGCTAATAAAGCCAGTATGTTCTGTATGCTCAGGAGGAAAAGTTAGAAAGTAAAAGGAGGTTGGAGAGTCCAGATTATAGGCAGCTTGTCCAAACCATCCATGTCAACATGTATTCTTGTCTCCTGCTTTAAATATGTTTACTAAAATGGTGAAGATGTTGGTTCTAGGCTAAAATCCACTTTTTGTTACTGTTGTTAACACTAACATATTATGATCACAGGGATATTTGACTGTTTCTAAGTGGGAGAATTTAAAAAGTCATGAAAGGAATTATAAAGTATGAATTTAAATCTCTCTCTTTTGTTTGCTCTTCTTGATATTTGTAATGCAGCTTTGGTACAATTTATAAATAAACATAACTTTGATTTTTTTCTTGACATTACTTAACATTTTTATTCTGATAAAACATTCAACCTATTTTAATGCCATTTTAATTTCACTGCTGTCAGGAAGATTTTCATTGTTGAACAACTATCACTACAATCCATTTCAATAATCTATATTTTCTTGATTTTTAAAAAATTATATTAATTGATTTAAGACTCAAGACATATGCATTTTTTGCCCTTCTCCACCATCTATGCAATTCAAAAGAAAACAGACCTTCTGGTTTCTCTAAAATTATAACTAGAGAAACTCCTTCATAAATCGAATATCAGCTTATGGATATTTAAATTTAGCAAAGAATTTTAACATTCTATAATTTCTTATGTTCTGTAAGAAAAACATTGAGCTATTTTATTGAAGTAAAAAACCCTCTCTCTAGTTAAACTATACAACTGCTAAGAATATTAAATATTCTTTTCAGTTAAAATAAAAATTTAAAGTTCAAAGTCCCATGTGGTTCTAGAAAAAGTAGAATATTCCAAAATTTAAATTAATAGTAATAAACCTCAGAGTAGTATAGTTCTTGGCCCACTGTAAGCTACAATAAATGTTTTAAATGAATAAGTACATTTATAAAAAGAGAAATGCAAACTTAAATTGTATGAACTTATTAATTTGACAATTGTAGATCATAATAATTAGTAAGTGAAGTGAGTATCCTGCTACTAATTGGAAGAAAAGCTCAAATCAGTTTCAGAAGTGTTTATGGTAGTCATTTAAACCTATTCGAAAAATTTAATTAACTATCGATAGACATAATTCTCACAGAGCTAGAAACCAAAGCCTTGCACTAGACCTTACCCAGGAGAGCTCTTGAGGCACCCAGGACTTAGTCACCTTGGGATGGCTGTGGGAGGAAAAATGAAGTTGCAGCCCCCCTGGGGTCCAGCTGCATGGCTTTAGTTACTTCTCTGCTATAAATTGGCACTGGAGACCAAGACAAAATGTTTTAGTTTTCCTTACTCAGTGAGTTGGTTCATAAATATGGAGTTAAATGTAATTTGTAAGTGTGTGTGTATGTGTGTGTGTGTGTGTGTGTGTGTGTGTGTGTGTGTGTGTGTGTATGAGAGAAAGAGACAGGGAAAGGCAGAGAGAGACAGAGACAGAGACACAGAGACACAGAGAGAATTAGATCTACTGATCAAGTATTTTGACAATTTTGATACCTGGACATGTGATGGTCTTAGCGCATGACGTATCAGGAGTCTTTATTCAAGACCACTGTGCCATCTGAAAGACTGCACAAAAGTTTGGTTCTATTCTTTTTGCTTTATTTTTACTTATTCTCTTGTAACCATGACTCAATAACAGTGATCTTCCATTAAAGATAAGAGTATTAGTGTTCCCATGACTATTGCCATCCTACATAATAAAAAATGATCACCACCGTGACTACAAATTTATCAGAATTCCTACCATAACCATCATAGCTACTATTATTGTTTTCTCATGTATCATCACGATTATAATCACTTCTGTTACCAATAACATTCCAAGCATCAATGCCATCACCAAGAGCACAATTGCCACCACCATTAGTGTGCTTGCTAATTTAGTATCCATCTGACACGCTCTAGAGTCATCATAGAAGAGAGAGGGTCAACTGAGAAAACGTCTCCACAAAATCAGGTTGTAGTCAAGTTGATAGGGCATGTTCTTAGTTATTGATGCAAGTGGGCCACGTCCATTATGAGTTGGCCATCCTGGGTCTATAAGAAAGCAGGCTGGGCAAGCTATAGTGAGATAAACTACTAAGCAGGAACCCTCCATGGCTTCGGCATCAGCTCCTACTTCCAGCTTCCATGGCTTCTGCATCAGCTCCCACCTCCAGCTTTCTGCTCAGTTTAAGCATCTATCTTGGATTCCTCAATGAGCTGTGACTTGGGATATGTAAGCCAAGTAAACTGTTTCCTTCCCAAGTGGTGTTTATTCTTGGTGCTTCATCACAATAGTAACCTTAACTAAGACAATTGGTAACTCTAACAATGACAACACTTAATGTCCATGAGACTATAAGTGTGAACATAGTGGTGCCATTCAGAGAGTCTAAAGAATACCAGATGAAGCACAAATGCATAAAATCTCGTAAGTGAAGGAAGAAAAATAAAGGATATTTGTAATTTACAGTGAGAGATGGCAGAGAACATTTGAAAACCAACAGTCTAAGTATCTGGTCAGATGCTGATGGGAAGCTGGATATATACACATAGAAGAATAAAACTAGATTCCTGCCTTTCATCTTTTAAACACATCAATTCTAAATGAACCAAAGACATCAATATAAAGACACAGAACTCTGAAACTGATAAAGGAGAAAGTAGGACAAACACTTAAAGATATAAGTTTTGGCAAGAACTCTGTGGATAGGACTTTCATTATTCAGGAAATAATATCAACAATTAACAAATGGAAATTCACAAAATAAAAATGTTTCTGAACATCAAGAGAATTAACCAAAGAAATAAAAATGCATCCTACAGAATGAGGAAAAAGATTGTTAGTTGTCCAACTTACAAGTATTCCCATCTGGAATACACAAAAATGTGAAGATAACTAAAGAATAACAAATTAAACAACCCAGTGAACAGATATGTTAATGACATGAACAGACTTTTTCAAAAGATGAAATATTAAGAGTTAATAAACTTGAACAAAAAAATATCCAATCACTGTCCTTCAAATAAGTGCACATCAAAACTTTGAGACTCTATCTTATCTCCACGAGAGGGGCAGTTATCAAGAACAAAGAATTACTTTATTTTATTATCTAGATCACACTAGGCTCTAGTTTCTATAAGACATGTTCAGAAACAACAAAGCTATTACTTAATAGTAATTCAGCAGTTTTTTCTTTCATACGTGTCAAAATCCCATAACCAGTTTTCTTATTACATGTTTGAAGATTAATCCTAAGAGACTTAACAGATGTTTTCTCAGGACTTTGCTTTGTCTCAGAGTTTACAGTTGGTCTTTGGTATCTAAAGTTAGGCTCAAGCATATATTAAAAAGGTAAGTCACTGACAGGAGTGGACAGTGCTTTCAAACTGAGTGCAATGACTTCTCTATATAAATAAAGAGAAAAAAGTGAATTGCTAAGTAAATCCTAGAGTAGACAAGACAAAAAAAAAATAGATACTGGGATAACATAGCCTTAGCAATACATGATCTCTGGAAATCAAAAGCAACACTGGTAATGATTCTCCTCCATTTGATACTCACTGTGCATGGGGTCTGCATCCAGGGCTCTCCATCAATCTGCATTGGCAGTGACTTGCTTGTCCTGGGGAAAAAAATCACTTTAACTACAATGCTAAAATATTTAATATAACAGATTATCTGTAAAACATAAGATGATAAGTCCAAGGAAGGCAAATATGATCACTGCTGACCTCTTCTGAAAGGGGGATTTCATTAACTATTAATAAACACTGAAAGGTTTCTTGGTCACAAGAATGTTAAAAGCTTCCTGGTAAATGTGGTGACATAAAGAATAACTCTGACGTTAAATGAAAGTACCAAGGTTTGTGTTCAAAGACACTACGAGAATTCCTAAAACCAAAGAGCCTCCTTGTTGACCCACACATTTCCACCACTACCACTGGCGATACTACTACCACATGCACTGCAAAACTTATGAAAACATGTTGGGTATCTAAGACGTTCTAGAACCAACACATTCACAAAATAATACTTAATGTATCAGCATTACAGTTTGTTGTTCTGTTTTGTTCAAAACACAGTCTACGTTTTTCTATAGATGAAATACTGTAAAAAATGCAATTGTTGGAAAGTTTGGCATGAACCTGTTTGTAATTTAGGTTTCCAAGAACAATGCTCTGCTGTAGCGCATGAGAAACATGTAGCTTAAGAGAACAGCAGTAGTTTGCTTTGTTTCTCTCCTTTGAATAATCTGTGTAGTAAATTCTATTGTGCTTCAGTAACTTGTGCAGGAATGAACACAAGGGTATATTAAACTCACATGTTATTGGTACATCTATAGATTATGACTGAATTGGAAATATTACCCACAGAATCATATGTTAAATTATAGGACCCTAACAGAGAGTTTGGGAATTTCTAAAAGCTTCAGTAGGTCTCCCTTGTTGGAGAAAGTTGGGTACTGGGAGTAGGTCCTTGTGAGTATGCTGTCCCTAGCCTTTCCCCTCTCTTTCCTTCCTGGCTGCCATGATCAGCCACCTATCTGTCATAATTTTTCTACATAATGTGCTGACACTCATCTACTATGAGCAAAAGAAACCTGTCCTCCTATGATATGTTTTTTTTTATTGCTTTTTGTCACAGTTTCAAAAATATAACCAAAACACCATGGTAATAAATAAGAGATTACATTCTATAGAACCTGATATGAGGTAGCTCCTAAGATTGTAAAATGGACTAATTACTATCATTTTGAAATTCATAATAAATTGTAATCATTGATCAGTTGAAACAAAAGTAAGATATCACTATCTTATATCCTTTTGTTAAACTTTTATCATGTCATGTCAAAGCACACTGTCAATTAGAGCTAAAGAACTACCTGATAACCACAGAGGAACACTGAGCCAGCCGCCGGCCCGCACTTTTTAGGCCCGTGTATATTTGGCCCATTTCCATTGCTCCTTCCAAGCCAACGACCTCCAGCAGCTGGTCACTCAGATCTGAAAGAAAACAGAGACCTGGTCAATTACAGTGCACGCACATGTCCACAGAAGTGACATTGTATCTTATGGAATTACATAAGCCACAGCACAAAGTGTCTGTCTTGAAAATCAAAAGCAACGAGAAAACACTGTACTTCTCTAAGTGTTAGTATAACTAATCTCTGGGGCTCTATGGAACACTATTTGCTGTCAGCTTATTCTAAAACAAGTAGAAAGAGCAAACTCAGAGCCAAATAATACCAAAAGAAACACACCAGTAGTTTCTAACATCAACAAACTTGATGTTATTCCACATGTATACACGGAAGAGCTATACAGCCCACATCACACATTTGGCAGCAAAATAAGCATTTCATCACTATAAATACAGCATACAGATTTACTGTTAGACATGATTTTGTTAAATTCCTCAAGCAAGAGACCTTGGAGATCATGGAATTGAAGCTTATTTCATAGGTTATCAAGACAGAGTCTTATTTTATCAAGTGGCTTGTATACCAGGTAAGTGTTGAAGTTGAAGAAATGATAGAAGATTTTGGAAATATTTCCTCAGGTTAAGGAATATATATATATATATATATATATATATACACACACATACATACATACACACACACACATATATATGTATACTTTAAAAAATGATATTTAAGATTAGATAAGATAACTAGCATATTTCAAACATCTTTTTATTATTAAAAGACACTCCAGAAAGGGACTGGAACTTCTAGGTGCCACCTCTTTAGTATTTATTAAGCACATACCACAAGGCAAACATCATCGATACCTCTTCTAAACCAACATAAAGAAACTGAAATTTACAGGATAACTTTTTAAATCTTCACATACCAAGGAAAATTATGACAGCAAAGTTGAAGCCACTCACTTTGAAGTGTAAACACTGTACACCGGTATTATGCTCAGGAGATGCATACCAATATAGATGCATTTCTTGCAAGCATTGTACTTTGTAACTCATAGGCTCAATGGTTCGTAGTCATTCAGAAAGCAGCATGTCTCCTCCAGTTAGGTAAATATCAGGGTAACCTGCCCCCACATTTTGAGAGTATACTAGCTCATTTATAGAACAGAGTGCTGACAGGATGCATATACTGTGGTGACCACACATTTGCCTTTTCATTTTTGTTTTTGTTTTCTTCTTCCTTCCTTTCTTCCTTCCTTCCTTTCTTTCTTTCTTTCTTTCTTTCTTTCTTTCTTTCTTTCTTTCTTTCTTTCTTTCTTTCTTTCTTTCTTCCTTGCTTTCTATGTGTCCACATGGTAGCCTTGAACTTGATACTCAGACCAGGATGGCCTCAAACAAAGATAAACTCTTGCTCTGCTGAAATTAAAGGCACACGCCAACATTCTCAGTGAGGTATTCTTTGTTAAGTTCTTGGTGGTTTTTTTTTTTTTTTTAGCTGTAAATAAATAATTTGGTACTGTTTTAATAGCAACAGGAAGTCTGGAGGAGGGAGCACACGGTGGGAAGCCACAGTGATGGCACAAGCTAAACGCTTGGCAGCTCTGTAAAGTCAATGTTAAACTTGGGGAGAAGCAAATGTGTTTGTGTGGGATCCATCTTTACAGAGAGCTTTCACTCATTGCTAAGGAGTGTTTGATACATTGGAGTTCTGAGTTCTTAATGACTCATGTTCAATGGGATTCAACCGCAGTGAAGAGTACTCCAACCCCCCCCCCAAAAAAAAAAAAAAAACTTCACTAGGTTTCTGATCATTAGAAAGCATAACAGCAGCACTTAAAACAAGAATATATGGCCAAACCGATGTATTATAAACTGAATGCTAAAAGAATGTAATTTAAAAAATTTTATACTGTAGTTGCAGCAGGAAGCAGTCCCAAATAAAAACAACCTTTCGTCTACAAAACCGGCATCACCAAGCTATGGCTTAGGTTTGAAGCCATAGAGCATCCATCTTTCCGCTTTCACCCTATTTAGACTTGTTTCTCAGAAGCTTATTCTCTGTTTTTAGCTTTAAATTTCTATTGCCAAGAACAGATGGACAGGGAATAGAAACATATTCTTTCAGCTGTAGCCGGCCCTCAAATGTGCTTGGCTTCATAGCTTGGGTGTTAGTGTTCACATGTCTTAGGTATATGTCAACCAGAAAGTGGCATCATGGCAGGTGTTGAGAGCCCAGATGTGTGCGAGGTAATGGAAAGTGCATCACGCAGAAGGAGCCTGGATTTGGGGCTGTGATTTGTACTGCTCAGTTCCAAAATAGGTGAGATTTTATGCATTTTTTTCTAATGAGCTAAGACTGGGAACTATTCTACAAATGAGGCAGTTTCTCACAACAGAGTTGATCTGTGAGCCCTAACTTTTCTATGAATCACAGGGATTTTTCTACACCCGCACCATATTGCTACTGTCTACCACCCTCCTGCTGATTTTCATCTTTAATTTATCTTCTTCTCTATGGAAGAAAAAATACCCTGCAAATCAATTCTACTGTTAATAATCACTAGAGAAGATATATCTAATAAATTCAGAGGACCTGGGCTTTTATATTTTCATGTCCTTGTATGAAAAGAGTTCTCTGGGAATCAGAGAATATTGAGGATCACAATCAAGGATAAATACATACCATATCCCTTTTACTTAGGTATTAGGAAGAAAGAAAAGGAATAGTAAAAATCAAAACCCAAACAACTTTGTATTTGAGCTGTAAAATTGGCTGCCATAATATGATGGAATTTTGATGCCATGTGACCCACTTGTCTGCCTGTGGTCACTGAGATTAAGATCTTGACTGATTTGGATAAATAATTTCCATCCCTATATTGTTGAATTTGTTTCTATTTATAATACCTTTTAAAACATTAAAGATTTCTTCACCTTGAATTTAGCCAAACTGTAAGTCTGGATGTCCTTGGCAATTGCTTGCGTATTTTAGAAGAGTCGTAACAAACTGTAGCTCATGAGCAAAATCCACTGCATTGTCTCTTTGTAAGAGTGACACACACAGACACAAACACACACACATAAAACGAGTGCAAAACATTTAACAATAATATACTGTGTCATGAGAACTATGTAAAATTTCATTGTTGGTAAACTAATTTTCATAATTACCTAAGTCCTGTGGTGATCTAGCACTCCAAAGACAGGATGGGTGAATTCTGTGTCAGGAACAACATGGATCCCAAAAATGTTCACTGTGTGGGTCTTTACAAGAATGTTTGTCTACCTCTGCTTAAGGGAAATATTAACTCTTTCAGATCAAAAAGTTTTCTGTTTTAGTTTGCTGTTAGAGATATCAATGATGTCAGTGGCCTGGAAGGCATAACAACTGGGCACACATGTCAGTATTCATTTCCATGTGGCCCCCAGCTGTTTGAAACCATGATGTCTCACCACATTCATGTGCTCTAAGGATTGCCACGATCCATTTGCTAAATAAAGATTTATCATAAAACAGCAATGTTTCTAATTTATATCAAAAGCAATAGGACAGCTAGCATGCTCCTTTATGCTCAGTCATTAAATTCTTGTTCACTTTTTCAAGTGTAAAAAAAATCAACTCACAGACATGAAGGCAAAATTATGGCCAGATGTAGAGATCTAGGTGAGTCACTCTTTCTGGTTGTCACTTTTTGAGCATCAAGTAATCCCAATGGCTGGTGAAATGGCTCAGAGAGTAGAGGCAATTGTTTTCAGCCCTGGCCAAGTCTGATCACCTATGTTGGAAACTATGAATCCACATGGTAGGGAGAAATGCCAATTATTCTCTGACCTTCATATATGATGTGACATGCACACACACACACACACACACACACACACACACACACACACACACGCTCTCTCACACACACACTGAATAAACAAATGAAAAATATCTGACTTAGGATGTGTGTTTGTCTCCTGAGATAGATCCTATTTTTCTTTAACTTTCTTATGGATAATGTTTATGAAATAAGAAAGAGAAAACTGCTCAGCATTGGCCTTAGAAAAGTCAGCACATTTCATAAGAATAGCAAAGGGAACTTAAGATTCTGTTTGTTTGTTTCTGTCATACAGGGGACAGATCCCAGTGTTTAACATGGTGTAGGCACCTCTAGCCTCAGCATCAGCCTGGCCTTTGATTTTTCAAATCCTTTCCTGAGTATTGGTAATGCACTGTTGTTTTATTACACAGGATACCAGGAATATAAGAGGAAAATCTGAATCTCGGAGGCACAGATAGATCAGTGAGCACAGGAGGAGTGGAGCTAATAAGTGGGTAATATTTATTCATAGTCTCTTCATCTTGACAGGCAGGCCCTGATAATATGTCTCATTATGTAATTGTTTCAGACGGCCATATGCGAGAGAACAGAAGACGGTGCAGTGCAAACGGAGGCTGAGTGTGGGTTGTAGCATTTTAGAATAATCTGTCCTGAAGGGAGAGGAGGGAGATGTGGACCAGAGCAGGAAAATCCTTCTTGTGTATGGTATCCAGCAGCATGCTGCCCCACTGTGGGAGATGTGGGGGTAACCGGCAGGTGCATTTTATCATAACAATATATTCCTAGTTATATTACCACTTATCAAGTCCATATTTGGCCTTTAACCATCAATGGTGCTCTATCTTCTGACCATACGTACATTATGTACTTAGATTATGTGTTTACTTTATCTAGCAAGAGTTTAAGACATAAAGCAAGGAGCCAGAGGAGTGACCCATTCTTTTTAACTTTTTTTTTTTTTTTTTTTTTTTTTTTTGATGGCCAATGGTCTTAATGCATGTTAGGCCAAGCATACAGATTAAGTGAGCTACAAACCAATTCCTGTAATAAACTTTTAAAAGTTCTAGGTTAAGGAAATATATTAGAACACTTCAAAGATTCTTTCCTCTAGTTACATCAAGTGTCCACTGGTTTCTAATTTACATGTTTTAAGCTTTTTCTCTGCCTTGAGGATGGAGAAGATGCAATATTTAAAAGGAGCTGATGCTGGAGTGATTTTAAGTAGTAAGTTACTATCTTGAGGTTTGTTTATAACACAGTGGCAAACATACTAATGACCATACTATGTGACTGTATATCATCAACAATTGACAGAGGGAAAGGAAGTGTTACAATATACACTGCATGTTTGCTATTAACATACTCTCTTCTAAAGGCTTCTCAGGAACTCTCCTACATAAAACTCCCAACAGTTTTTTTAATACTACTACACTCACCTGACTGATGGAAAACATATAACATGTTTTTAAGTCTTCACACACGATTTAAAAATATGGTTTTCCAATGGAGCAGGTTTGGTTTCAATTTCATGCTGTTTACTTACCCACAGGAAGAACTGATGGAAAAAATAATGAATGTTACAAAATCCTATATCTTAAAATCATGTTATTAACAATACTAAATATTTTAGATTTTTTTGTATTATAAAACAAACAAAAAGTTTATTGTGACAAAAATACACACCAATGAAGACTAAGCCAAGCCACATGAACTGAAGCTGAGATGAATCTCTGTACCAAAGCTAAGAAATTCTACTAACGTTTAGATATTATTTCTGTCCAAAATATTTTTCTTAAAAATCTAATAAAGAGAAGATTCTGATGAGTCTACTTTCTATAGAATCTAAAAAATGTGTGAAGAGTTAATGTATATGCACACACACACACACACACACACACACACACACACACACACAGTGTTATCACATGCCTATCTTTTAATTATCTCATTTAATGCAATCTGATTTTTTGAAAACAACTGGCCAGAGCTGACTACTCCTATCTTGGTTTACATTTTAAAATTTTGAACCTTTTCACAATGATCTAACAGGAGCACAAACCTATGGCGTGTTGTTAACAACCTCCCCATTGTGCCCAGAACAATTCAGAGCCTGTAAACCACTTGGCATGACTCACTTGAAAAATGATATTCACCACGGGACACTCAAACCAAGAAATCACTTCATTCACAAGACCCACAGAGAACTAGTTTAAAGATTTCCCACAGTTACTCATGGCTCCTACCCACAGTGTGTAGCATCAGGGAATGTAAGCAGAGTGTGTGTGAGGAGAGGAGAGGATGAATGGAACACTGCTGCTTCTGGGCCCTCCAGTCAACTTGCTCTCCCTGAGCTTTGTAGAGAGGCTGAAGGCTAGCGCTTGTTTTCTGTGTGAATGAGCCATTAGTGTGTGGGAATGTTTGCACAGCGCGTTGCCTCCTCTGCCCCCTTCTATAAACCGAGCTAGTTCATGTGTCTCCTCATATTAGTGCCATCACTGAACAAAGCAAATGCTCATGAATGAAGGCTGATGTCAGCAGATTCTGAATAGCTTTTGGAGGGGCATCTGCACCCTAACACTGAGGCTAGTGAAGGAGCAGAGTCAGCGGGGACATCAGATACCCTTCCATGTTTCAAAGAAAACAAAACAAAACAAAAACATTTAAATCTCAAGCTAGTGGGGATACAAGTCCAGTGGCACTTTAAAAGCACTATCTGTGTTTTCTAATACTCTCTAGAAGAATGAAGAATATTAGTTATTTTCTTAAAAAATGTAGAACTTAAAGAGATACTTCTGCTTTCCTTCATTTTAGTACCAAAGGATGGATGGATGGATATATATATATATATATATATATATATATATATATATATATATATATATCCCAAAAAATCTAAAAGCATGGTATTCTTGAACACATAAACTCAATAATGAGAGATCAAATAAAGACAAAAATAATGATGAAACATAGTGATTTTTTTACTCAGTGTTTCTTTGTAGAGCTGTTTTGATATTCAACCTATCCTGCTTACAAATAAATATTGCATATTCTAGTAAGTGATTGAAAGGTTTGATTATAGCTGGAGTGATTGTGCATAAAAGCATCACTGGTCAGAAGTAAATCTTCCTCTTCTGGCAGTTTGTCTTCACAGAAAAGGTTAGACTGCTAAGCAGAATCAAATTCCAACAATTTCTTACTTGGAACATTTAAGTGCCAATAAAATATAGGATTAGATCCTGAAATCTGGTATCTTGCCAGAGATCCCTTGAAAGCTTACTGGTTTTAAGGCTCTATGCACTGAGAATATAATTGTTCCTATTTAAAACTGTGTATGTGGATCTCTCTCTCTCTCTCTCTCTCTCTCTCTCTCTCTCTCTCTCTCTGTGGTATGTGTATTGGATGTGTTCATGTGAGTGCTTAAGGATTTTTACTTTAATGAAAGACAGTGAATATCTCCTCATGAACCCAGATGAGAAAAGTCTGTTTTCTCAAAAACTGAATTGCCTTCTTAGAAGCATCACCTGCTATACCAAGATGAACAATTCTTGACTCATCAATGCTTCTAGGAAAGAATTATTCTGGTCAGGGAAAATTCGGCTGGGTTTGTCTTATTTGTTTGAAAGCTTATAACAGATTGCTGACAGATGGATGATCCTATCTAATGGGCTGCCTGTTAACAAATAAGAATAGTCTTATGGACACCTGACTGCTTTCCATTTTGTAGCTAACTCTCCCTCCTCTTTCCTATGCTGTAAGGTAATTTTATTTCATGACCTTGTGTCTATAGAAAAAGAATTGTACTATTACCCTGGATTAATAAATTGGATTAATGTTGTCACAAGTAGTTTTATTTGAATGGGATTTTAAATTAATTTCATTTGTAAATACTTAAAAGAAATACAATATTTTTTGCTATGTCAATTGCAGAGTTAGCAGAAAAACTCATTTTACATGGGCAACACCTAGATAGCACTAACTACCTATCACTATATAAATTCTCAGTGTCCAGTAATATCACGGTATTCATTACTCTTGTACTGCAAGTTTCCAAAGATCTTGAGTCTCAAAAAACAGGGCAAAATGAAGCAATTCGATGCAGACCTGCTGAAGGAGTTAGACAATCTCTTATATTTTACAAAG
Source organism: Mus minutoides (assembly GCA_902729485.2). Lineage (NCBI taxonomy): Eukaryota > Metazoa > Chordata > Mammalia > Rodentia > Muridae > Mus > Mus minutoides. The sequence goes on from LR750840.1 coordinate 50,650, forward strand.
CAATTCATTATCTCAGCAAAGTCTCAGTACTGATATGATTCCAGGGTTTAGAAAAGTTCAGCATTCTGCTAACAAATATTAATATGAGAAGCAAACTGAGCCACTGGATGGATCTCTAGCCCTAGCTTCCAACACCAGAGATGGTAAGAGATGTTCAAGAGCAAATGTTCTTAACACTAAGAAACAAAGGACTTTACATCTTCCCTTTTAAGGAATTGTTCCGGGGATTTTTTTTTTTTCCTGATTGCAGACTTCACTCATGTGCTTCACTTTTCTTCTGTATACTCATAAAGATGTAAAACTTAAAAAAAAATAGTTCAAAACACCACTGCATTGATACCCTCGGTACAAAGGAAAATGATTCTTTTTAGTTGTATTCTTATAGAAGTTATTTGTTTAAAAGGGCTTCACTGTATTGGTCTTGTAGCCCTTCATACAATGGGACAAAAGCAGTTCTATGAAAGAAGACTAAACTTGGACAAACCGTTAGGGGAAAAAAAAAAGCAAAGTTCCTCTCTGTTTTTATCAAATTTGATTGCTGCAGCTGTTCCCAGCTTCTGTATTTTAAAAATAGCCTTATTCAGTGCCTTGTTGGCTAAAGGCCAGAGTGCCATTAGAACATGCTGTACGGAAAACCTCTATTCAGTTAGAAATACAGAAATATATTTAAGATCAGTGGGGGTCATCTGCACCAAACACTTGTAAAGGAAAATAGAATTTTAATGTGTTTGCACTGAGTGCCACTTTTACTAGCTAGTTTAAAGCCCCTGTGAAAGCCCTTCCTATTATTCTTTTATTTTTCTCTCTCTCAGGTAAAACTACAGAATAAGTGTTGACTTTATTAGAAAAAATAATTAGAATGGTCTGTTTTTTAAATAGTGTCTGTACAGCTGAAAGACACATTTCAAAGAATACCTACTAACAGCTTTGGTTTGAAACTTATAGGCATCCATCGAACAAGGTGAGAAGAATTACTGAGCAGATGCTTAAATGGGTCACAGCATCTCCCTCATGTATACAGCCAACTAAGGTCACTATGTCTGAAATAGACCTAGGCTGCCCCAAACCCAAATGAGTCTTTAGGATTGATAAACTCATAACATTGGGCTCAAAATGGGTGGATATTGGGTCAAAGAAATGAACTCTCCAGTGCAATTTTAGAGTTGACCTTAGCATCTATTCAGCATTTTCCTTTTCCTCAACAAAGAATTAAAGCCAGTTTTTGAGGCTAAACAGATTCACACAGGAGTGCTAATTTGTACACAGCAAAAGGACTTTGTTCTGCATAGAACACACACACACACACACACACAACTTTTGAAGTCAGGGAACAGAGGTAATGAGGAAGAATTAGAAAGTGGTAGTTGGCATAGAGAATAGGAGTTTTCATTAAGAAACTACACAACTGTCAAGATGTGAAACACCTGAGAATTTACCTTTCCTAAAAACTAATGCCTTAGCTTTTGTGAAGTATAGTAGAAGTCTCTTGGGGTAGGTAGAGACCTAAGACACTATTACCTAAAGCAATAGCAGTGACATAGTGTAAATATTTATTACAGTTCATTAACTTCCAATTCCCATGAAGAAAGGGAGAGCCAAAGACACTTCCTCATACACAGAGTATTTTTCATTTTACTTAAAATAGAATTATAGCATCCTCCATTCCCTTTACTGTGCCCTCAACCTCCCCAAATCCTTGTTCCATTTCAAATTTATAACCTCTTTTTTTTACTTATAACTAATAATAATGAATAAATGTATGAATACATACCAAGTTTGTTTAGTAAGTTTGCTTATATGTGTTGAATTAATTAATTAAAAAATCCCAGCAACAGATTCGCTACCCACAACAATGCTTTGCTTTACGTTACCGAATGAAACACACACACACACACACACACACACACACACACACACACACACACACACACAGAGCCTTTTATTTTGATATGCCTTAATCAGCACAATAGCTGGGCTACTGCCTAAAGTCCATTACTGATGGGATCTACCTCCCAATGATAATTCTGAGTTAGAATTTACTAAATTCTGTGTTTTATTTTGGCTGCTCTGGGCCGAGTTCTTCTGGCTCCATCACATGGCCGCCTCTCTGTCCTGCTCTAATCTTAGGCATCACTCTTACCTTCACACTCCAACAGTATAGCAGAATTCCATCCCCCAATCCCCAATCCCAAACCCAGGAAATCCTAAAGGTTCCAATTCTGTCTGCCCTGTCCAGCCATTGACTGCTAGCATCTTTATTTACCAATCGGAGAGAACTAGACACAGGATCCCTCAATATCTTATGTGAGGGTGTTCAACTCTCTCATGCAAACAATTTTGGTGACCCAAATTAACATTAGAATACAAGCAGTATTAGGCCAAACCCACTACATATATATGCTTTTGGAGCTAAACACTTGACATTAGATAACCATTTAGGAGTCTTTTCTCTGGCAAATACAAATTTTCCCTCTTTCAGTAATCATTAATTTGTTCGTAGCTCTTCATCTAGGGGTCATATGCCATGAGATTTCCGCATCCACACTGGTCTGTCAATGGATGCTGCCATTGTCTGGTCTTGTTTAGGCATCCTTATTGTTGAGGCTTCATGGGTATAGCTTCCCTGTCACTTATAGGACAGAAAATCTCACAGAAGACCTTCTGGTCCTTATAATCTTTCTGTTTCTACTTCCAAGATGGTTCCTGAGTGTTAGGTGTGGGGCTGTGCTGTATATGTACCAGTTGGGTCTGGATACCTTGTGGAATCAATTGTTCTTTGCTTTTTGACCACTGGTGGCTTTCAGTAATGTTCTCTGTCTTCTACACATAGACAGAAAGCTACATGTCTCTGTCAGTATAATGATAAGTATATAGAATGAAGTTAGGAATTATACTGGTTTAGGAAAGTAGCAGTAGTAGATTCTTCTTTAAAATTCATTACATACCTAACCACTCGACTCTGGACAATACCAGACAGTATTCCCATCCTGTCTAACTAAGTCCAATTAGATACCTATTAGTTACTGACAGGAGGTGAGTGTAAATACTGCAACTTTAGGTATCACTTGTCACACCTCATAGACATTATGGTTGAACAGGACTACTGACTGTTTTCTTGTCTTGGCATCTTGCAGAGCACCTTCTGGTACTATAAAAGCTAGTTGTCACAGTGAAGGTTTTAGGGCTAGATACAACTCAGTCTTCTGAGGAATATTTGGTGTCTTTAACTATAGGGAGATACCTTTAATTTCTGAGCAACAACCAAGGGCATTGTTTTGGGGGTCTCTTTTACTAAAAGGTCTCCTGATTTAGCACCACTTGGCTTGGTACTTGGGAGGTAGACAAAAATGTCCACAAACTTATAGCAGTCCTTCTGCCTCAGGTTCCTGAATGCTGGCTTTATATATGTGCACTATCATGTTTTAAAAATATGCACAAACCTATCTTTTTCCTAGGAGAAAACATTGTTACAAGTATTCTCATCATCAATATTTTCCTGGCCAAGGGTCATTTGACTATCAGGTTGGTATTGAAATAAAGAAGGTATGAAAATATTTCAGGATCTGCAAGGGAACTGGTGTATGAGAATGGATGCTAATTATTGTGAGTTGTAAAGGACCAGAGGCGTGGAGTGTGCCAGCTACTGACAGCTTTGTTTCTAGAAGGTCACAAGTGGGGATAGCACAAACTTTGAAGGTCACATCCATTTGTATCAAAATGTTTGTCTAATTTAACATTTAGTATAATATATTAGAAGTTCTGATTTTAATTCCAAACTTCTGCTTTGGCTACAAAGGTAATCTCAGGCAAATCATATAATATTTCTGGGATGAGCTACCCGATGTCTAAAAGAGGAATGGTACTTGCTTTACCTTATGATTAACTCTCTTGTTTCAATCAATCCCACAGTAATTTTCTTGCTTATTCTTTTTCTTTATCCCCTAGACTAAATATACTTTATGCTTAAGTGATGCAATTATGAATTCTGTGAATGCTACACTTTTGATGGATCAACATTTCCTTGAGAGTGGCTTAAAAAGTATTGGAGGTAAACTAATTAAATGTGTGTGTGTGTGTGTGTGTGTGTGTGTGTGTGTGTGTGTGTGTGTGAGAGAGAGAGAGAGAGAGAGAGACTCAGAGACTCAGAGACTCAGAGACTCAGAGACTCAGAGACTCAGAAGAAATGTGAGTGTAGATACTGAAGTGGTGGTGAAATGTATAAGCTAACTAATCCCTTGGGTTAGATAAATATGAAATGCAATTACACTGGAAGCCTCATGAGAGAACTGGAGTATAGGCATTCCTGCCATGAAGTCAAACGGGATAGATTAAGTAGGCCAGTACTCTGCAGGTGGCAAGGAACAGCATTGGTCTTACTGTGAACTTGGACCAGAAATAAGACCCAGACTGTAATCACTGCTACAGGAATGGGAACAGAACAATGGCACTCTAGAGAAGTTCTAGGTATAAAGTATAATTTAAAAGGGCAATGGACTCTACTGCAAAAGAGAACAAATTTGCTTTGAGCAGTGTGGAACTCTGTGTTAAACACTGTGCACAATTTCTTAACTCTCTGGATAATATTATCACAAGAAAAATATTTGTTACCATACAAGCTTATTAGAATCTGAAGAATTGCAAAAAAAAAAGTATGCACACACATAAACACACACACACACACACACACACACACACACACACACACACACACACACACAAGAAGCATATCAAAATTCCACATTTCTTAGACCAAGAACCCCCCAGGTCTTGTTGTTGTTGTTGTTTTAACTTTTTCCAATTTTTTGTTAGGTATTTTCTTCATTTACATTTCAAATGCTACCCTGAAACTCGCCTATACCCTCACCCCACCCTGTTCCCCTGCCCACCCACTCCCACTTCTTGGCCCTGGTGTTCCCCTATACTGGGGCATATAAAGTTTGAAAGACCAAGGGACCTCTTCCCAATGATGGCCGACTAGGCCATCTTCTGCTATATATGCAGCTAGAGATACGAGTTCTACGGGTACTGGTTAGTTCATATTGTAGTTCCACCTATAGTGCTGCAGACCCCTTCAGCTCCTTGGGTACTTTCTCTAGCTCCTCCATTGGGGGCCTTGTGTTCCATCCAATAGCTGACTGTAAGCATCCACTTCTGTGATTGCCAGGCACTGGCATAGCCTCACGAGACACAGCTATATCAGGGTCCTTTCCACAAAATCTTGCTGGTATATACAATAGTGTCTGCATTTAGTGGCTGATTATGAGATGGATCCCTGGGTAGAGCAGTCTCTGGATGGTCCATCCTTTCTCTCAGCTCCAAACATTGTCTCTATAACTCCTTCCATGGGTATTTTGTTCCCAATTCTAAGAAGTGGTGAAGTATTTACACTTTGGTCTTCCTGAGTATATATATCGAGAAAATGTTCCAACTGGTAATAAGAATACATGCTCCACTATGTGCATAGCAGCCTTATTTATAATAGCCAGAAACTGGAAAGAACCCAGATGTCCTTCACCAGAGGAATGGATACAGAAAATGTGGTACATTTACACAATGGAGTACTACTCAGCTATTAAAAGCAATGAATTTATGAAATTCCTAGGCAAATGAATGGATCTGGAGGTATCATCCTGAGTGAGGCAACCCAATCACAAAAGAACTCACATGATATGCACTCACTGATAAGTGGATATTAGCCCAGAACCTTAGAATACCCAAGATGCAATTTGCAATACACATGAAACTCAAGAAGAAGGTCTTGTTGTTGAGAATGATAAGCACAGCACCTTTTTTTTATCTTGCTCCTCACTGGTTCTCCAAACTTCCCACAAGCAGAGCACCCAGTTGCACAACTATTCATCTTGGCTTTTCTCTATTGTCTCATATTGATGGGAAATTTGTCAACAATTTCAACTTTTCTGCATTATTTCATACCTATTTTTCTATATTGTCCATATTGATTCATAATTCTACCATCATTTTTTGTTAATTAGTCCGTTTATTTCATCAAACAAAATTACATCACATATACAATATATCAAAATATTGATGTGTGGGAAAAGTATAGCATTCTGGTATAGTTGTATAGAAAATGGGAGGTTGTTTACCTCTACAACCAGGACACTGTTAGAGGAGGGGGAGTGATAGTAAAGAGAAAGGCCAGAAATAAAGTCAGTCATAAAACCATACTTCTGTAGCCTAAAGCTTGGTAATGTTTGTTTAGTTTATGTAGGTGCAGTTAGGTATTGTTCTAGGAAGTTAAGTGTTAATAAATAAAGTTCATGTGCCTGTTTTTAACCATTGTATGTAATCACAAATAAGTGGATATTATCCAAACAAATAAACAAACAAAAAGCAACATACAGAATACCCAAGATACAGCTCACAGAACTAAAAATACTCAACAGGCTGAAGTGCCCAAGTGCAGACACTCCAGTCCCACCTGGAAGAGAGAAGAAAGCAATCACAAGTGGGGAGGGAGGGAGGGACCTGGGAGAGAAAGTAGATGGGTTAGGCAGAGTGGGGGAAGAAGAAGGGAACCTAACATGATATTGGGTGAGAGAAAAGGACTGAAGCCCTGAGGGCCAGCAGAACTCTTTCAAGTAACCTCAGGAAATAGGAGGTTTGGGGGACCCCCCAGAATGCACCGGAGACCTGGGAGTGAGAGACTCTCAGGACTCAAAGGGAGAGACCTTCGATGAAATGCCCAATGGTAGGGAAAGGGAATTTATAGAGCCTACCTCCAGCAGGAAGACAAGACATCAACTGAGGGTTGGACTTGCCATCCCACAGTCACATCCCTGACCCATAAATGTTCCTGTCTGTAAGAATTCCAGGGATGTACTATAGAGCAATTGTGATAAAAAAAAAAAACAAAAAAACCTGCATGGAACTGGTATAACAACAGACAGGTAGACCAATGGAACAATTGAAGACCCAGAAATGAACCCACACATCTTGGGTCACCTTATCATCGACAAGGGTGCTAAAACTATCCAGTGGAAAAAAGACAGCATTTTCAATAAATGGTGCTGGCACAACTGGCGGTCAACATGCAGAAGAATGTGAATTGATCCATTCCTTTCTCCCTGTACAAAGATCAAGTCTAAGTGGATCAAAGACCTCCACATTAAACGAGAGACACTGAAATTCATAGGGGAGAAAGTGGGGAAAACCCTTGAAGATTTGGGCACAGGGGTAAAATTCCTCAACAGAACACCAATGGCCTGTGCTATAAGATCACAAATCGACAAATGAGACCTTATAAAATTGCAAAGCTTCTGTAAAGCAAAAGATACTGTCAATAAGACAAAAAGGCCACCAGCGGATTGGGAAAGAATTATTACCAATCCTAAATCTGATAGGAGGCTAATATCCAATATTTACAAAGAACTCAAGAAGCTGAACACCAGAAATTCAAATAACCCCATTAAAAATGGGGTATAGAGCTAAACAAAGAATTCTCAACGGAACAATTCCAAAGGGCTGAGAAGCACCTTAAAAAATGTTCGAAATCCTTAATCATCAGAGAAATGCAAATCAAAACGACCTTGAGATTCCGCCTCACACCAGTCAGAATGGTTAAGATCAAAAATTCAGGTGACAGCAGATGCTGGCAAGGATGTGGAGAAAGAGGAACGCTCCTCCATTGCTGGTGGGATTGCAAGCTGGTACAACCACTCTGGAAATCAGTCTGGCAGTTTCTCAGAAAACTGGACATAGTACTACCAGAAGATCCAGCAATACCTCTACTGGGCATATATATATACCCAGAAGATATTCCAACTGGTAACAAAGACACATGCTCCACTATGTTCATAGCAGCCTTATTTATAATAGCCAGAAGCTGGAAAGAACCCAGATGTCCTTCAACAGAGGAATGGATACAGAAAATGTGGTACATTTACACAATGGAGTACTACTCAGCTATTAAAAACAATGAATTTATGAAATTCTTGAGTAAATGGATGTATCTGGAGGATATCATCCTGAGTGAGGTAACCCAATCACAAAAGAAATCACTTAACATGCACTCACTGATAAGCAGTTATTAGCCCAAAAACCTAGAACACCCAAGATACAATCTCCAAAACACAAGAAAATCAAGAAAGACCAATGTGTGGATACTTCATTCCTCCCTATAATAGGGATTAAAATATGCATGGAAGGAGGTGCAGAGACAAAGTTTGGAGCTAAAAGAAAGGATGGAACATCCAGAGAATGCCCCACCCNTCAGGATATTGCTGAAGGGACCCTGATATAGCTGTCTCCTGGCAGGCTTTGACAGTCCCTGACAAATACAGAAGTGGATGCTCACAACCATCTATAGGGCAGAACACAGGGTCCCCAATGTAGGAGCTAGAGAGTACCCAAGAGCTGTAGGGGTCTGCGACCCTATAGATGGAACAACAATATGAACTAATCAGAACCCTAGAGCTCATGTCACTAGCTGCATATGTATTAGAAGATGGCCTAGTTGGCCATTATTCGGGAGGAAAGGACCCTGCTCTAGCAATGTTTATATGCCCCAGTACAGGGGAATGCCAGGGCCAAATAGTGGGAGGGGGAGGGTAGGGGAGCAGGAAGGGGGGTGGGTATCAGGACTTTTGGGACAACACTTGAAATGTAAATAAAGAATTTCTCTTAAAAAAAAAAAAAGAATTCCAGGGATGGAAATTGAGAGGAGCTTGAGGAAAAGAAGTTCCAGAAACAGGCCCAAAGTGGGATCCAGTTCAAGGGGAGGTCTCAAGGCCTGACAGTATTACTGAGGCTATGGAGTGCTCACTAAAAAGGGCTTATCATGACTGCCCTCTGAGGGACTCAACAAGCAGCTAAAAGAGTCAGATTCAAATATTTGCACCCAACCAATGGAGAGAAGCAGTTGAACCCTATGGTTGAATTAGGGAAGGCTGAAAGAAGCTGAGGAGAAGGGTGATCCTGTAGGAGTACCAGCAGTCTCAATTAATCTGGACACCCTAGATCTCTCAAACACTGGACCACCAAACAGGCAGCATAGACCAGATAACATTAGCCCCCCAACACTCATAGAGTAGAGGACTTCTGGGTCTGTGTTTATTCAGAAATGATGCACCTAACCCTCAAAAGGCCCCAGGGAGTTTAGAGGTCAGGTCGGGTGGGGTGTGGCATCCACGTGGATATGGGTTGGGGTGGGGAGCAGGTGTGGGATGTGGAACAGTCAGAGGGTGGATGGGGGGAGAGGAATGGGATATGGAGTGTAAAAAATAAATTAAAAATAAAATATAAAAAAAGGAGGTAGATGAAGACATGCAGGTTCAGTTCCAGTGTTGATACCACCAACCATGGCAGGAAAAGCTGGAGATATGTGGGTTGGGGTAGAGCATCTTGTAAATATGTTTTCAGATGTACTGATACTCCAGGGCTCTGCTGAACGTTCATACAGCTCTCTACAGAGAAGGCTGCTGAGAGAATAAATAGTTTTGGATGCAAACAGTCTTTTAAAATTAAGTTAAAATCTTCCTGGGTGAGAATCATACATTGTGATTCTTGTTTTGTGTTTAGATTCTCAAATGCACAATCTGGCACAGAAGAGACCATCAATAAAGGTGTGATGAATTCATAATACTGTACCTAATTATGAATGCCTGCTCTCTTTTTTAGAGTCTTTATAGTATTTCTAAAAGAAAGATTCACCTTCAGATTTAGCTTACAGTGAATACTGACAGGGAAGAAATGGCTTAGCATCTTAGAGAAAATTTCTTGAATTGACAAATATAAAATTATAGCCAAAGGGATTTGATTATAGGTAATCATCTATAGGTATATATTCTTGTGTTTTGTTTCAGTATTTTTGTTTTTGTTTTGTAGTGCTTTTTTTTCTTCTACATGGTCTTATGTAGCCTAGACCAGCCTCAAATTTTCTATGTACCATAAGCTGATTGAACTCCCGATACTCCTACTCCTACCTTCCAAATGCTTGGGTTTTGGACATTAAAAGAAGCACACTGAGCCAATGTTTTGTGTAATGTTTTCTTAGATTTATCTAGTTCAGTCCAGTTTCCCCTAGTTTCATATTTAATATGAGCACACAATATCTTATTTCTTATGTGTAAGCTGTTGTTAATTGCAACTAAAAACCTGTAATTAAAAACATTCCTGCCTGATTCATGTCCACATTGGAATCAAAATCAGAGAAGGTGAATGCTTTGTAACAATTTCACTCAAAGTCCCAAGTCCTATCACTCATAGCTCAAGGTTACAGAAAATTCTTTGACTAGTTGTCATTGATTATTAACATCTTTTCAAGGCACTTTTAGATGGTAAGTATACTATCTTGTCCCTACTCCACCCTCATCTCCTGTTTTTTATCATAACTCACTAATATGCATGTCTTCTTTACTTTTCTTGACCATTTTAAGAATTGAAGTCTAATTCTCATGTTCTTGGGCATCCTTTGAGGAGTATAAATATATAAGAATCAACTCTGAAACAGTAAGGTGTTAAAAGAGCAGTTGTCCAGATGATTTATGTCATAGAATATTTAAAAGAATTGCTTAAAGTCAAAGCATTCTAAGGGTATAATTTCATTCTTTGGGTTGAGGGGGGGAGCAACAGGTTCCTATTAATGAATGTAAGATGTTAATCGTCTTGTCCATTGCTGGGTGCTGGCAGAGTGTTATGTGTTTTTGACTTCTATTAAGTGATGATTTATTTTTTTCCAGATAAGTCACCAGCAAAAGGCTCTTACTTATTACACATGTTTTTCAGCATATGTTGCAAGTTTATTTTAATGCTGAAGAGGCACATTATGATCAAAGCAGAATTCTGCCCAATTTAAACTGTTCCAAGCTATTTTCATACATTCACTCATGTAATACTGTAAAATTTACATTAAAATGAACGCTTGTCTACAATTAGGCGATTCAGTCAACATTTAAAAAAAGGTGCAAATGTGTGCAACGTGAAAAAAGTCAACAGATGTGCGAATCATCTCTGCTTGAGGGCCAGTACCAAAATGAACAGTATATATACAAAAAATTTTTCTAACGTTTATGCTTTCTGTCCTCGAAAGGTTTTCTCCACTTTAATTAAATGACACACATACATACACACACTCATACAACATTTTAATGGTAGTAATTGGATTAACTAATAATAAATCGTGTTGATCAATGAATAATAAACTACAAAATCAACAGTAGATGTAGAGAAGATTATATGTGTATGTATATGTTTTTCCTTATTCTAATATTTCCCTATTTTGATAATTAATTTTCAAAATAGTAATTAGAAACAACAGCATTAAAAACATCTATAGACTCCATATGTATAATCACAATATTTACCATGAAAACGTTTAAATAAGAGTCAGCAAGGATGTAGTAAAACAAAGAGAAGCTTCAAGTTATAAAGGTCAATAAACTTATCCATGCCTGTGTCTGGTTTTGTAGTGGATGGTTCTAGGAATCCTTATCCGTATCCTAATCTAAATGAACCTCCTCAAGCATCATTTAATGTATCCTCTTAATTCTTCTGCAAGGGGATACTGGCCAACAGCAGAAGACTGTGAGATGTGAAGTTAGCTCTCATGGAATCACCAAAATTAAAGTATTACATAAGGCATGTTCTAGTTACTGTTTGAAAAATGTCAATTCCTCATTAACTTCAGTAGATGTGAGGTAAAGACTCTGATGCTAATGGGTGGTTTGTAATATTTAGTTCACCTGAAACTTCTCTGCAGCAGTAAAGAATGGGGTACTTAAGTGCTGAATTTATCCTATTATCCCAGTGAGCTGAAAGAAATTTGATACCCTAAGATATTAGATTTCCAACCATCTACATAAAGCCATAGATGCCTGGAGGTGGTATTGACTAACAGAGTGTGGTCAAAGATAATGAATAGATGGTACTTACACATGTAAACTTAAATACCAAGATATATATATATATATATATATATATATATATATATATATATATATATATATATANTGAAGAAATGTTATTAATTTGGAGAAGTGTGCATGTATGTTCACTGATTTTTGACAATGTTTAGAGTTTTTAAGAAATATGTTTTTAACTCGTTAATTAGTTTGGTTCTCTTTCAGGTCACCTTACATCATATTGTCAATGCAGAATTGTTTGACTCAGGCTGTATTATAAAATTTGAAGTAGTCAATAACACTAAAAAAGTAAGTGGATTCATGACTGGGAAGATGGCCCAGTGGTTAAAATCACTTAGGGTACAAGTGTGAGGGGAGAGGGCACCCACATGAATCCTGGGTGGGTATGGCAAGCTCGTCTATAATCCTAATGTTTGTGAGGTAAGACAATGGATTTCCAAAGCAAGACAGCTAGCTAGACTAGCTAAATTGGTCATCTGGGTCCAAATGTGACGCCTTGCTTTCTTATATAATATGAATAGTGATCAACATTAATCTCTTACAACCACATTCAACGAGAAACCACACATATACATGTGTGCACATATATGAATACATACACATATTTTCATGCACACTACTACTACTACTATTACCACACACATTCATATACATTTATATAACCATACACACACACATACACATACACACACACACACACACACACACACACACACACCACACACACACACACACACACACACACACAGAGAGAGAGAGAGAGAGAGAGAGAGAGAGAGAGAGAGAGAAAGAGAGAGAGAGAGAATTGGATGATTGTACATAGCCATGTGGTTCAGACATTTTTGAAAGTCTGGGCTACCTAACAATCTTAGACACAACTTGTACTTCTACAGAGCAACTTGCTGGGCGTGGTGGTGCACGCCTTTAATCCCAGCACTTGGGAGGCAGAGGTAGGCGGATTTCTGAGTTCGAGGCCAGCCTGATCTACAAAGTGAGTTCCAGGACAGCCAGGGCTACAGAGAAACCCTGTCTCGAAAAACAAAAACAAAAACAAAAACAAAACAAAAAGCAACTTGTCTTTGACAGAATATGTTTTATAACTCAGCCCCTATCTAAGTGGCTTATGACAGGCCTTCACTACTTTTTGTCTTTTGAGTTAAGATTCCTGAATGTGTCTAGCTTCTATTGTGCCAAAACCCTCAAGGACAGAATGTGAAACTTAGAAGCAGGGTCTTATTTTTTCTTATTAAATCTAGGAATGTCTGGAAACATTCTGACTAGCCAAGTGGTGGAGGGGCAGTCCATATATTTATGTTTTATTAGATAGGTAGATAAAAGTAAAACTATAGAATAAAAAGACCATTCCTGATAGATCATTATCTGGCTAATTTAACAAAGAATAGAGTGAAAATAATTAATATATTTATTCTTTGAATATGTATATATATGTATATACACACACACACACACACACACACACACACACACACACACATATGGCTTTTACAAAGATTCTTGGACTAGGCTCAAAAAGAAGGGAGTTATAGAGAACCCACATAGGCCAACAATTCATTTAAGAATCAATCAAAACCCCAAATTGGGCTTGCTAATGTAGCAGATCAATCAAGTTACTAGGTAGTAGTCAGGAAGGAGAATTGACTAATTTAATTGGAATACTTCCTCAAGAAAGATAGATGTAAGTATCAATCTGAAGAATATGAAGTTTACCACATGAGCAGGTAGTGATGGAGGTGGTAGGAAAGTGATCAACACAAGCTAAGTACATGAAAAGGTGGGACAGAAAAACATTCTGATTACGTTATCCTCAGCATATTTATCTGAAGGCTAGTAGCCCTTTGTAGAAGCTCCAAGAATTCTGATTGTCTCATGGGAATTACTAAAAAAATCAAATCAAAGCCAATCAAATAGCATTAAACTGTGATACTGCCATGGACAAAACTTTGTGATGCTGCCACTAATTTTGTAGGAGGAGAGTGAGCAGCAAGAGAGATTCACCACTTAGGACAGTGATGGAAAAGCACAGCTTGGAAAGTCATTAATAGATACTCACACTCATGTCAAGGAAGGAGTGAGACAGAAAGCATAAAGACTAGGGTAGGAAGATATGAGGGTGAGTTTACCACTCTATTTTCTATTTTCTTACTGGGAGTTGAAGACGTGTCAAATGTCTTGCTGCCCAGCACATTTTAAGTGACTTTACCATTCCAAGAACATAAATCTTGGTTTCAGAAAAAAGCAGAAGTGAACAAAGGGTTTAACTTAGTGGTAGAGTGCTTCTTCAGCATGTAGAACTTCCTTGTTTCTTTCCTAAACACTGTGAGAAAAGGGAAGGGGTGGAGAGGAATGGATAGGGAGAGAAGAACAGAAGAACAGCCTCCTGTGGAATCTGCTTGTAACTCAGCAACTGTGAGCTGTAACAATGTATCACTATTCTTTGTTTAACCCATCAATGGATGACCCAGCAACGTGGAATTGGAGCTTAATCTCTTAGCATTTGATTCAGTCTTTGACAGATAGTTATACCAATGTAGGACTTTATCTTGAAATATAATAATTTCGAAAGGGAAGCGATGGCAGAAATGATTTTTGCCAGGGCACATGAGGGTCCAGAGACAGAATTTGTTGGGATAGCATTCTTTGTCTGGGATCTCTGCTTTCATAAGGACCCTTGAACATCAGCAGAAAGAGAAGCTTTCCCTAAGCAAAAGCAAGGAGATGGACTTCATAAGAGGTTTCTGGCTGTGTAGGTCTCATTCCTTATTCTCTGTCTTTGAAGAGTTTCTGAGGTAAGTAATATTAAAGATATTGCTTTTCACCTTAATTGAAAAAGACTAGACTTCATTATTTGCATGTCTCAAATGATGCATGTGTCAAAGAAAAGCTCTGCCAGAGCCTTACAAACACAGAGGTGGATGCTCGCAGTCAGCCATTGGATTATGTCCCCAATGGAAGACTTAGAGAAAAGACTGAAGGAGCCCATAGGAAGAACAACATTATCAACCAAACAGGACACCAGAGCTCCCAGGGACTAAACCATCAACCAAAGGGTACACATGGAGGGACCCATGGCTCCAGCAGCATTTGTAGCAGAGGATGGCCTTGTCAGGCATCAATGGGAGGAGAGGAAGCCCTTGGTCTTGTGATGGCTCTATGTTCCAGGGTAGGAATTTGAGGGTGGGAAGCAGAAGTGAATGGATGGGAGGGGGAGCACCCTCATAGAAGCAGGGGAAGGGGGCACAGGATAGGGGTTTTCCAGGGGTGGGGGAACCAAAACTGGTATAACATTTGAAATGTAAATAAAGAAAATACCCAATTAAAAAAAGAAAAAAAAAAAAAAACATGATTTTCATCCTGAGCTGGCAATTTCTTATTTGTTCCAATCCATTATCATATGTAGGAATAATGGGGGTTATCACTAGTATCCTCTAGGATACTACTAGAAATGAAACAAACCAAATAAGGAGATGCTTGCCAGTATTGTTTCACAGTGAAGTAGAATATACATCTTAAATTAATAACCTTGAAACTCAGATACATCAACATAATTTCTTAGGTAATTGAATATTTCTATCTTTGTTTATCAAGCTCTATTGTAATCTTCCTGGAATAAGGTAACACAATTCAACACCCAAGCTTCATTTTACGTGTTTTAGTACAGATTGTTGCTCTTTAACTTATTGATTGTGTGACCTTGAAAATTTTATTTTTTTCTAACCACCAGTATGTTCATTTGTAAAATGAATCAAAATATTCATTTACAGAGTGTATTTTACTTATTTAGTAGTATGAGTGTTACAAACCAGGTCACATTAGTGGTTTTAGTTATTACAGGTAGTATTAAACATCAGATGAACTAGAAAAATATCTGAAGACTAAGTCAGAAAACAGGACTCAGGATTCATGGACTGTGGTTTGCTATATTCGGAGCCTTAAAGCTTTGATGAAAATGAAGGCTAGTGTAAGACAAAGGTGTATACTTTTTTCAATCTTCATGTTTGAAGTAGGAGGTGGGAAGCTGTAATGGTTGTGCATATTATACCTCAAATAACTTTTACTGGACGACAAGGCTTGCCAAAGAACCCCTAACATCTCCCTATTTTTGTATCTCCTTCTTCCCTTTTTCTCTCATGGGTTGAGGTTTCTCTGTGTCTGTGTATACATATGCCATCTTCGTATGTCTATTGAACAGAAGAGTTCAGAATAAAACTAGTTAGATTAATTTTAGAGGATTTGAAGAAGCCAGCTGTTACCTCTCTCTCTCTCTCTCTCTCTTTTTCTCTCTCTCTCTCTCTCTCTCTCTCTCTCTCTCTCTCTCTCTCTCTGACTTATATTTGGAGCATAGGAGTTACCAAATGTGCTTGAAGCTAGCTGGATTTATCATTGGCTGCCCTGCTTGACTTTATTTCCCCCTATCCAAAGTCTCCAAGAGTTGTTGCATATAAACTAATAGGAAAGTATCACCTCTTCATGTAGATATTTCTTTTATTTATTCATGTTTCCTTTTGCTTCTTTATTCTTCCTTTACATTCTTCTCCTCATCCTTCTCTGTCTCTGAAACACCTGACATATATGTATGTATGTATATATATATATATATATATATATATATATATATATATATATATATTCTATATGTATATGTATGTGTGTGATTTACTCAATTTCTGGTAGAATATTGATCTAGAGATTGATGGTGCATACCTCAAACAGAAGGCAATTATATGATCGTCAGGAAATAAACAATACATGAAAACCGAGGACATGAGTGTCAACCTGAGTAACTATTACAACCAATTAAAAAAATCAAATTAAAAAAAGTCACCACTCATCAATTTTTTTAAGATGAATCTCTTGTTTAAACATTTATTTGCTTCAAATGAATAATGAAAGACATTCCTATTTCTCTAAAAACCAAAATTAAATATCACTGAAATTTTTTTCATAGACATTTGACAACGTTGGGTATTTGGAAAGATACAGACACTATGTGTAACTATGGAACAAGATCAAAACATTTTGGTGTTCTTTCTCACTTCAGTAGGACAGCAACTGCATGAGGCTATTCTCTGGAGTAATGATCTTGTCTCTCTCCAAAGGCTTTTTATCCTGTATTCAGGAGGTCACAGTCAGCCTTCAGCTGCACTGAGCTCCACTCCTATTAATTTAAAATGGGGGTGTCAGAGGTCCACACTCAGCAAAATCTGTCCCTTACAAGGTAAACTCTACCAGTTTCTCATTTGAAGAAACGAGAATTTATCTTTAGAAGATAAACCATTTAGATAATAAAATAGAGAAGATAATAAAATATTTTATTTCTTAAACAAGTCTCATCTTAATAACATGTTTTACTAAGACTGTTTTGAGATCATTGTGGGTATTGTTATTTTTATTATTATCTTTATTTTTAAAGCAATCTAACGTACAAAAACATTATTCACCTCACGGTATCTTTTTCTTTTTTCCATTTTTAAATATCAAAGATTCAATGAAAAGAATGAAAGAAATGTAGTTGAAGATGCAGGTGCAGTAATAAATGGGTGGTCTTTGGATTACTGTATTTATGTGTGCTATGGCAAAACTGAGCAGAAGCCTAAATGTTACACATGCAAAGTGGTACAACAAGAACATCTGTGTTGGGGGGATTGAACTGGCATGGCTAACACCTCCAGTGCCAGGTGCAAAGGAAATTTCAATACAGCTTGAGTAATCTTGACTGCTAGCATCTGCCGGCATCAGCTTATCTCCTGTGCTCATAGTCCACCACTATCCATTCGGGTATTTATGTGATACATCTGGTGGTGCAGCAGCCAAACAAGAAGGGGCAATGTCTTGGTTTCATTTCGTGGGGGCAAATGCCTGACTCTTTAGTTCAACACAAAGGCAAATAGGAATTCTTTTCAGGCCCACAGGCAGCAAGCCAGCTCTCCAAGCCTGATGAGTGCGTAGCACTCAGCGTGATAGCTGCTTTGTCCTGTCAGTTTTCTTACATAATGACGAGTGTAATCTGGAGACATTTAACTCTTCAGTTTAAAAGTCTGTTTCTAGAATATTATTGCCAGGGAAATAACAGGGTTTTTGTGTGTTGCCAGAACTGTAACAGAGCTTTAATGTGACTTGGCTCAAAGGCTCAACATATATCTGATTTTCAGAATGAGTAGGCGTGGAAGGCAAAGGAATGGATGGGTTGTCTCTTCCATGAGTCTCCATCAGGTAAACCTCACATATCCAACAACCTTATCTACATGAAGATGACACCCTACTTCTCAAGGAATTGTATCTCCCCACTACAGTGAGAGAAACATCCCACAGAACTCATAAGGCATTCACTGCTTTAACCCTTTACTCTCTTCGAAACTACACAGATCACATCCCACTAAGCCCCTTTGCTCCCTGTCTGTAGATGTGTGACTCCCGCCTTTCCATTATAAGGCAGTCCTTTTTGCTCTTTCTCTGTGGTTCATCCTGCCCTCATGTCTCTGCAGGCTTTCTCTCAGATCCTTGCCCTGTGAAGCTTAATCACTCAATTTTTTTCTCCATTGGAGGAGATTCTCAGGTCTAGGTCTCATCCCTATTGTGCCCTCCAGAGTTCTTCACCATCAAGCATCTTTACAGACCACATGACTGTGTTCTCCTCACTCCTCAGACTATTCAAATCTGGCTTCTTGCTTTTACTTATTAAATTTCTACTTTTTAATTTTGTAAATCTCTTCCCTTCAAGTTGCTCAAGTCCAGCATCTCCACCATTCCAATAGAGATGTATGTTCCTCCAGTCTTGCTAACTCTCTATTACCGTCCTCTACTCTATGACAGTCTCTTTCACATATTCTCTCTCCTTCTTCCTGTATCTCTGATCATTTCCTTTGAGATCCTTCTGCTTTATTTGATGTTCCCCAATTAACAATAAAAAAAGAATACAATCATGCTGCTTTTTCCTTGATCCCTCATTTTACTGTACTCTGTATTTAGAAAACCATATTCATAACCATGGCTTTGATAATGGATAACCTGCATATTTTAGTGAGCATTTAGGTAAAATCTTATTGTGATCAGACATATTATATGCTGCAAACTAAAGGCAAAACAGTGCATGTAGAAAAAGGGCTCACCAGTCCTTCATATAGAGACCTACAGATCATGCTCTACAAGCTGTGTCTTCATTTAGAACATGAAGGTTCACCAGGGACTTTGTGGGTCATCATTCTACTGCTTATCCCAAGGCAGCTGCTTCTCTTCTCTTCAGTCACTCTCCTTTTCTCCATTTAGATACAGGTGATGACAACTCCACTTCCTGTGAATCATGTTTTTCATGGCTTTGTTTTTTATTTTATTTATTTTTTACTTTTTAGTGGATATTTTATTTATTTACATTTCAAATGGCTTTGTAATATTTGCCCTTGTAAACCGTCTGCTCTAAAGTTTTCCTGATCTCTTAATCTATTTACCTTCATAACCCTCTCTAATAACGTACAGGTTAGATGGCATTTGGTTTTAAAATAAACTAATTTTTTACCTTATTTGGTGGATTTATACAAACATAGAAACACAATCCAGTGTTTGTACTGATATGACTGTAGTCTTAAGAGAACCCAGACGTTACAGAATTTAAGAAAAAAGGAATAACCATTTTTGAAATGAAAATATCTTGTAATAATGTATTTAAAAAAAAGAGAACAGAGAAAGAAACATATTGGTCTATTTGGAGAAAATTCAGAAGAGATTAGAAATCTTTTCCGTGTGGATAATAAGTGTGACCTTAGCCTAACTTAACCACAATGCTGGAAATCATATTTTCTACAGCATATCTTAAAAGTTGTAAATCTTGATCCAGACTAATAATATGTCTCACCATTTAAATCACCTCACAAAACCACTCAATAGTTAAATAAAAATATTAATACAATAAAAAAATAGGGTGAAAACCACAATGGTATTTGTTCAGCCTCATAGGTGAGTGTGTTGGTGGTCTGAGGCGTCTGCCAAGAAAAGCTCTTCTCGTGCTTGGAGTTGACTAAAGGCCAAATGCTAATGGAAACGAAGGCCTGATCTGTTCTGGAAGTGGCTCTCGCCCATGATGAATAAGAGATGGCTTAAAGGAAGATAAAAAGAAACTGACCATAATTATGTCCATTTATGGACTTTCTAAGCTAAAATAATACATAATATCCTTTGAGAAAAATGCTGAACCACTATTCTTGTAACAGAGATTTTAAGAACAGCTTTATTAAAACATGTAGGACTTCTGTATATTAAACTTTACCGCTCAAATTTCATTAACTTTTACAAATTCAAAGATATTTTCAGCCATCAGTATGTTAAATCTCATTGTCATAAGATCTGAAGAAAATCTATATCCTCTCTACTTTGCTTATTCTTTGATCGCCTGTGTGTTCCACTATCTATTAGGAAACTAATGATCAACTCTATAGATCTTTTCATTCCAAATAATCCTTACAAGTAGAATCTTATATGTAGGATTTTATAGTTTTTTTTGTTTTGTTTTCTATTTAAACTAGGTTTTCAGGTTTCTCCAAGTTATAGCATGTATTAATTATGTTACACCCTTCTATCCCATTCATGAGTGATACCAGCGCTAATATAGTATGCTTTGCTTATTCGTTCATCAATTGTTTCACTGTTTGCGAGTGAGGGGAGCAGGGTACTACTGTATAGTCATAGCTGGCCTTTAACTCAGATCTTCCCATCTAAAAGGCCTGAGTGGCAAGCATATGGGTAAATGTTATGCCACACAACCAGCCACCAACTTCCAATTTAATTGCTTTAGCTATTACCTGTTGTAATAATTTGTATCTCAAGTGTCCTCAAAGGCTCATGTATTGAATGTTTTGTCTCCTGTTGCAACAGTGTTCAGAGGTAAGACTTTTTAAAAATGAGTCCTTTCTTTCCAGATTTATTTATCGATATCTTTGTTTATGCAAGCATAGTATATGTGTAGGTAACTATGTGCCATAGCATGTGTGTGGGCGTCGATTTGTGGGAGTCTGTCTTTCTTTCTACTACCTGGAATCTAGCAGCCAGTAGATCAAACTCAGGCCATCAGGCTTGATAGCAAATACCTTTACCTATCGAGCTGTGTCACTACAGCCCAGACGCAGCCTAATGAACAAGACTGGAACATGCATGGATTCATCCAGTGCTTTATTTGCAGCTTAATAAATGGAGGTGTTGCTACAAAAGGTAACTTTGTCTTTCTGATTCCTGGTCACAATTAAGTGAGCATTTTCTCCAACCTGCCTATAGTTCTTGGTCTCTTCATAGGATTAAAGACAACAGAAACAGCTAACAGCCAACTGAAACTTCTGAAACCAAGAGCCAAAATAAGTCTTTCTTCTTTTAAGTTGATTTCTCTCATATATTCTGTCCCATTGACAAATACTATTAGCATAGATGTTATGAATCATGTTTCTGTAAAAATTGATGTGCATGTCTTTGCATGACTGTATGCTTTTCTTTTTCTAGATCATTTATATAGGAATACTGAATTGTCTATTTCTCATTTTTACTCTTAGGTTTGCCTTCATGTCAACACCATATATAAAATGCACAGGTCGACACTATATATGTCAAAATGCACAGGTCCTACTGAAGGACTAACATGTTGGTCATTTCAAAATGCCTCCCCACACCCCTGCTTTTTCATCAGTAGTAAAATTCTTTATTTTAAATTCAATTAAAAATCCACTTGTTGGGACTGGTGTGACGGGTCTGTTGGCAAACTGCTTGTAGTATAAGCTCAAAGACAGGAGTTTCTTCCCATAACAAAATTCTGAGCATGGTGACACAGACCCGTCATCTCAGTTCTGAGGACGTAAATGCAGAAAGATCTCTAGAGCTCCCCGGATAGTCAGTCTAGTCTAGTTGGTTAGTTCAAAGCCATCAGTCTCAGGAAAAAAAAATACAGGTGGCCAGAAAACTAACCCCTGAGGTCATCCTCTGACTTCCACACAGATCTACATACATGTGCACCCACAAATATGAACACACATGTGGACATAACTCCTCTGTGATTGCTATTGGAATGATAGGTATTTTATCAATCACTTGCTTTCATAGTACTTGTATGTTTGAAATTCACAGCTTCCCCATTATCATCTGTGACTGACTGGATTTGATCGATCCAGACCTATGCCTACCATTTTAGTACTTGCTTTTCAAATGTTTCCTATCTTTCTTGAACCTTCCATTGCTTCCTTCTGCATTACATACACTCTCCTACTATTATCATTTCATTGACTTTAATGACTTTTTATTATATTTTCTTAAGCAAACTTAATAGTGGCTCTAAAGCTTCTACCTACTTCTTACCAGAACCAAGCTCATCTGCAGGCCAGATCCATATTGCTAACCCATAGCTCCATTATCTTACCATGTTCTTTTGTGTTCTCATTCTTCTAATTACAATGTGTATAAATGGTGCAAATGTACGTTACAGTTACTAAATTCATAGTTATTGTCTTCTACTGAAACCGAAAGAAAAGAATATGCAGATCATGTTTGTGTTTTTGCTGATTAACTTGTTTGTAGTGATTACATCTTTTCATTGGTTACTGTGTATCACATTAAGTCTGGCATCATATCCTCAGCCACTACTACTATGATCGCCCCTATTTCCTTAGTGCTATTATTATCAAATATATCACATTCCTATATCATGGGCCTAATCAGACAGTTTGGACATATGATATGATCTCTCCTTCAGTAAGTTTTTGAGTTAAGAGAAAAAAAAGATAAAACTTGCATTTGAATTGCATCTTATAATTATGCAATTATCTCTATCATTGCTCTTATTGTGATCCAAAGATACTTTCTATACTGATTTGATTTTAGTTAGGATATTTTAAAAGTATTTTATGTGTAAAAAATAAGGGTGATTTATGTGTGTGTGAGGAGGTGGGTAGGTGTTGTATCCATTTATGGAAGAATGTCCTGCATGTGGAATTACTTGTTAAGGTTTTTCATCTATTGAGTTCTGTCTTCTCAGTACTGTTGATCCTATTGTTTTGGATGGAAAATCATTTGATAATATTATATGAATTAACTTGCAAATCTGATGTCATATACAACCTGATATGGGCCAGATGCAACTGTGAGTTCTGTAGGATTTCATATGTGTGATCAGCATATGTGTACGTGTTTGTGTGTGTGTGTGTGTTTGTGTGTGTGTGTGTGCACACAGGCACTTGTGTGATGTCATCTCATGAACTTTTCAAGTTCAACATTCTGTCTTAAAGTCCAAATGTCAAAACATACGTGTGAAGGTAGTCGTTATTTTTCAACGCCTTTCTGTTTTAAAGATTTTTTTTTCTTCTTTGAGCTCTTAATAGTTTTGCTGTTATTTGTGTGTGTGGGGGTATGTTTTTGTTTATTGTAGTTAGTGTTATTTGTTTAGTTTGCTGCTTGTATAGATTAATTATTTTCAGTAAAGTTAGCTTTAGTCATAATTTTATTCAATACATGCTATTGCTTTTTCTTCTCTTTCCATTTTGTTACTTCAATATACAAATACTTACCTACTCTATTGAGTCTCTTGCTTCCCTGACTTAATATTTCACTTCTCTGCTTCATTAATTGGATTTCCTAGTCCATTTCATGTACAATATTTTCTTCTTCCAGTTCAATTTCTCTTGATGCAACTAAGTATTATCTATTATACTAATACTGATTATGTGATGTGCTGATGTGCTCCTGAATTCCATTGTTCTCTTCCTTTCCTTTCCTTTCCTTTCCTTTCCTTTCCTTTCCTTTCCTTTCCTTTCCTTTCCTTTCCTTTCCTTTCCTTTCCTTTCCTTTCCTTTCCTTTCCTTTCCTTTCCTTTCCTTTCTTTCCCCCCTTCCTCCTTTCCCCTTCTCCCTTCCCCATCCTCCCTCTCCCTTTCCCCCTCCCCCTTCCCTCTTCCCCCTTCTCCCCTCCCCCCTCCCCATTCCTTCCCTTTTCTTTTTTGGACACAGTCTTTTTTTTTTGAATTAGATATTTTCTTCATTTACATTTCAAACGCTTTCCCAAAAGTCCCCTATACCCCCTCCCTGCCGTGCTCCCCTATTCACGCACTCCCAATTCTTGGCCCTGGCATTCCCCTATATTGGGACATATAAAGTTTGCATGACCAAGGGGCTTCTCTTCCCAGTGATGGCCAACTAGGCCATCTTCTTCTACATATGAAGCTAGAGACATGAGCTCTGGGGGTACTGGTTAGTTCATATTGTCTTTCCACCTAAAAGGTTGCAGACCCCTTCGGCTTCTTGGGTACTTTCTCTAGGCCCCACTGGGGGCCCTGTGTTCCATCCTATAGCTGAATGTGAGAGCACTGTCTTTTGTTTGAAACCCTGGGCGGCTTCTCTTGTCTGTTTCTCATCCACACCTTGATCTGTGAATGAATTAGACTCCCTTGTTTCTTTTCAAAACTCATTTTTTGTTGAAAATGTAATACTACAGATAATAAATCTTGGTTATTTTTAATACTTGCTCTGCTCAGGGATATTATAATTGTCTTCTTCTTTTTTTCACTTGCTACTATCAGTAAAGTAAGTCATTTTCTACTCCAACCCCCACTCTCACTCTTGCTGAAGCCCCTGGCTTTGCTCCCTAGGGAATGCAGCCTTGGCAATGAACCTAGTTAGGGCTGTGGCAATGATAGTGGGGTTTGTAGCACTGACTTTTATCACCTCTTTTCTTGGCCATCCCGCTCACAGCTTGCGAGTCTTCCATACTCTTGCTTCATTTTCTAGTCTATAAATTGCTTTACTCACAGATCTAATAAAACTTAGGATCACTTGAAGATACATCTTCCGAAGTCAGTGTTTAACATACACTCAGTTTAGGGGGTGCTACTCAGCAAAGTATTTGACCTACAGTTCGGCTTGCTTACCAATGAGTCTACTGATATTCCTTTAATTTCTTGCCTCCTTAAGTTTGACCGCATCCCTGTCATAAATGAAACGAATTATCTCGAAAGATGTATGAAGCAGTCTGTTGTATACCTTCATTTATCCATTTATCCAGTTGCCAGAATACATAACGACAGCTGTGGAGCTGAGAAGGGCACAGTGGGAGTCTTCTTTCTGAGTAACACACTGGACTGTTGGAGCAGCACGTTCTATAAATGGAGGGATCCAGTTGTTTTCATAGACTTTCTTGAGTACTTTCACATAACCTCTATGTGCTATTCAAAATACTCTGCAGAGATTTTAGAATATGTAATATAAATTTTAAGATACTTATTAAAAATTTTTTAACATTCTGACTACATACCTACATTTTTAACATTCAGACCATGTATTCTATTAGATACTTTAAACTATATCAGGGCAAAAGAGAATTTTTTTCTTCCTTTGGGTGGGGAGTTGAGATCAACATTTTAAAGATCTTGCTATTTAGAGAGTTGTCCCTGCCCCTCACCAGTTGGTATCACTTGGGAGAGCAGGCCTTGCACCTAACCTGGACAGAAGAGTAGAGCTGACAGGTTGTAGGGAGGCACTTGATTCAGCTCCCACTCATGAGAAGGTGAGTGTGGAGAGAGCTGGCCCTGCCACTTGTCCATCTTGAGGTGACATAGGGGAAGTAGACATACCTTCGCTCATCCTTTCCCCTAGCCTTCTATGGCAGGTAGGAGAGCTGACCCTGGGGTTGCTAGAGCAGCAGAACTGTCACTTCATCTCATCTGCTGCAGCCTGGTGAGCCTGGGCCCTGCATCCTGCAGGAGCAGCACAATAGAGCTGACTCTGGATGTAGGAGTTGCAAGTGAGCTTCCCCTAAGCATCTGAATGCAGGGGAGCTGGCCCTGTCTCCTGGCTGCTTGGCAGTGGTACAGATGAGTGAGAGATACCCTCCTCTCCTCCCTCTTCACTTGCCATCTCTGGCAGATAGCAGTGCTGGCCCTGGGGTCATGCATGTGGGAGAAGTGATTGTGTTTGTCACCAACTGCAAGAGTGAAAGTGGGCCCTGCCTCTCCCCTGAGCAGCAGGGTAGAATAGGTCTTGGTGGTGGTGGTTTATGAGGAGATGGCATCAAGGGCATGAGAGTTAAGAGAGTTGCAGGCTGACTAACTCAGGTATCTATGGGGTTCAGAACCAGGACTTTGAATCTTCCCATCTCAACATCTACCCCATCAATGAACTGCTTGAATACATGAAGGAGCCAGTTCTACAGATTCAAAACTACAGGATCTCCATGACACAGGGCAACAACAGGATATCCGAGAGGAGTCCAAGTGAGATTCCAATACTGATAGAGTAGCAGAAGCCAAAGACCTCTTTCCAGACCAAGGAGTCATTGCAATGAACTTGTGCAATCAAAGAAGGGTGGACAAAAGGGTATACTGTGTAACATACTGTGACACACTACAACTTCCACAAGGAGATTCAACCCACCCACCCACCCCCACTGTTGAGGCAGAGGATACAAACATGGAAGGCAGGTACTGCAGAAACGGAGATGAACAGGACTAGAGTGCATGGTGTGAATTTCACAAAGAACCAATAAGATGGTTTTAAATTTTTTTTTCTATATACATTCAGGACATATCTATCTCTTTTCCTATAGCTTAGATCCACTCAAGGAAATGGTACAAGATTATCACTGTATATAGAAATTATAAAGAGACCAACCAATAGAATATTCTCAAATATTATTTTAATCAGTTAAGTAAATAAAACTATCATGCGATCTATTAGGGAGGAAGTGATAATACTTAGGAATGGAGATAATAAGAAAAAATTATCAGATTAATTAATGTTTAAATATTTTCTTTCTCTTTAAAATAAAAAATCTAAATTTATTCTTTAAATATAATAAATGATTATGACTCTAAATTATAATATTTTGTTTCAAAGAAGAAATTTATTTCTTAGTTAAAAAAAAAAAACCCTCAGATTTTCAGCCTTATAATTGGTTTCCCTAAAACCAATTAGCAAACACTGGTCTCTTCTACAGTTGACAGACTTTTCCTTTCTCCTTTTCTAGGAGTTGCTACTTGATCTGCTTCAGTTTGAAATATCTGCAGGAAGGATGATTACTTGGCCAGGGTTACCTAAGAACTGAAAAAAAAAAATTACCAAGCACATCATAAACAACCTTTCAGAATCCCAAGATGAGGATATAATAGAGATGAAATAAGTAAAAATAAATCCACAGGCTCAGACAGAAGCACATCAGAAATTCATACAAATGGTTGGGTTTCGGGGGAAATGCTATTATAAATATGTAATCTTTAGTTACTCAGTCCTCCCCCAACACCCTGATTCTTAGATTTAAAGCCAGATTCCTTCATTATTTCTGACCTGATATGAAACACCATCTGGCATGTTCATGTTAAGAGGATTATATGAAAGAAAAATAGATATTTTTGCTCCTTCTAACTCTAAGAGTTTTTAAAGGCGTGCACATTATTTAGGTTAAAAATGTGAAAAACACAAATGGATAAAGAAAAAAGTGGTTTTAATATCTATTTCTTAAAAAGAAAACAGTTATACACAGCTTTAACGATGAACTATTTTTACTGGCATTCATAGCTTCCGTTTTAAAATTTTAGTCTTATGGGACTTTTTCTTAAAGAAAGATTACAAATCTAGATTTTTATAAGGAGAATAGTCATCAGTTTTTAATGATATTGATGCATACATATATGAAACAAAATTTTACAGATCACTATGTCCATGTCAAAATTTTTGAGATAATTCTGAAGACATTTATTGGTTTTTGGTTCTGTGAACTGAATCAACCATATGAAAGTTGTGATGTTGGAATATAGGTTTGTGATGATTGAGGATAAAAATTCTATCTTTTTAAATTTACATAAAATCATAAACTTTTAAATTTACTTCTTGCAACTGATAGCTTCTGTTAAGAAAGGGATTTTGTAGTTATGTGGCTCATGATGTTTGGAGGCAGAGGCAAGCATATCTCTATGGCTTCCAATCCAGCTCAGTTTATACAGTGAGTTCCTGGCCCGTTAGAATTATTTAGTGAGAGTATCTTCAAAAACAACAAGAAGTACAACAAGACAGCACCTCCTCAAACAAACAGAAAATAAACAACAACAACAACATGAAACTCATTTAAAAAAAGAAGGATGGCATCCATATGTGCTATAAAAAGGCACTAGAAATGGTGTCCTATTTGGTACGTGGAGCTACACTGCAGATTTTCTGACCCATAGTTCATTATACTCTGTACTTTACAGAATACTTTCTTCTTGACCCTGATGAGCTATTGTCTAGAAATGGTCACTTTGCAAGGCCTATGCCCCACATCTTCATACACACACACAGCACTGTGGAAACAGCTTAATTCATACTTAGAACAATTCTTTTTGACTACCTTTTCCTGAAGCATTTAGAGTAGCTAAATGTTCACATTTTAAAACATGTCTCAAGAGTCTACAGATAACTATGAGCAAAAGCCAGACTGTGTAACAAAAGCATCCAGTAGAAAAGAAAAATAATGTAACTGAAAACAAAAGTAACCAGAAGGTCTAGAAAGATGGCTCCGTGTTTAAGAGTGCGTACTGTTCTTTTTTTTTTTCTTTCAATTTTTTAATTAGATATTTTCTTAATTTACATTTCAAATGCTATCCTGAAAGTTCCCTATACCCTCTACCAGCCCTGCTCCCCTACCCACACACTCCCTCTTCTTGGCCCTGGTGTTCCCCTGTATTGGGGCATATAAAGTTTGCAATACCAAGGGGCCTCTCTTCCCAATGATGGCCGACTAGGCCATCTTCTGCTACATATGCAGCTAAAGACACAAGCTCTGGCCGTTCTGGTTAGTTCATATTGTTATTTCTCTTATAGGGTTGCAGACCGCTTCAGCTCCTGGGGTACTTTCTCTAGCTTCTCCATTGGAGGCCCTGTGTTCCATCCTATAGATGACTGTGAGCATCCACTTCTGTATTTGCCAGGTACTGGCATAGCCTCATACGAGACAGTTATATCAGGGTCCCTTCAGCAAACTCTTGCTGTCATATGCAATAGTGTCTGGGTTTGGTGACTTTTTATGGGATGGATCTTAAGGAAGTCTGAGAGGAGTTCACAGTATCCACTTTCAATTGCCAATTACCCCAGATACAAAGATATAGTGTCTCTGTGCTTTTCAGGCACCTATGGACATGTGCAAATACACAACCACTTATAAAATTAATTTTAAAAATGTACCCAGAAAAGTTTTGCAAAGATTGATTAAACAAGCAGAAGTGCGTCAACTAAGTTTTTGTTTCAAAGGTATAATAACTGTGCTTCATTTGGTTTGATCCTGGTTAAATTATACAAGAAGAGAGGAGCAGAACAAGAGGGAGAAACCTCATTCATCAGTCCAATATTTTCATTGTCCTATAGAAAAAAAGCATAAATATTCAAATACTGAAAACATGGAAACAAGTTTTACAATTGCTCTACCTTTGACACAACCCTTACGATAACATTAATCTGTTTCATTAAAACAAAATTCAGGATGAAAAATTAAAGGGGACTCGAAACATTCACTTTTTATCTATTCTCTTTTATATTTGGAATACAAGATCATATCTGTCACCATATTTCATGTGAGTTATTAAAAAAAAAAATCTCAGTGCCAAGTATGAGGTACTTTCTTTTGCTTTGTTAGGTAGACACAGCGCATCCCTCAAACAATATAGGCTCCTATTATTTATCTTGGTCATCCACTAGAACTTGGTAAGATGTTATCGATGACTTGACCAGAAGATACACTACCTGGAAGCCAGGTAGAAGTTTCCCTACTAGACTATACAAGCTGCTGGAGAAGAAAGCTTGCTATCATCTTATGCAGCATCAACACTAAAAATACAAAAGCAATCTGGAGGTAATTCCCAGTAGAGAAATTGTGATGTGAATGTTACAGGAGTAACAGACAAGCTCCGCATGAGAAAAATTGTTTTCCTTGGTGTAAATACCAGTAAAAATATTCTCCTTAGGAAGTAATGGACTCTAGACAGGAACCAACTAATATTTAGTAAAGTTTGATGCTAAATTAATGTAGTATCAAATTACCTTATAATGATTTAATGTTTGGATCCATAAATATAAGTACCACTTTCAACCTAAACCAGAGAACCTTCTATTTGTAGTAGAATATGAAAATGTGGAGACACATGACTGTTCTAGGTGCCAGAAGATGGCAAGAAATGCTATCAAAGGCATCTTTTTGACACAACACAATCATTCAAATGTAATGTAAATTCAAATGCTAATGTTAGAATTTTCACCTAGATGGAGATTGTATATTCATGGGCCTGTCAACAACTTACTATCATTGTGGAAAAGACTTAAGTGCCCCTCCACTATGTTGCCACTGAACTAGTGGCCACTGATAGCTTCTAGAAAATGGAAACCATTGCCATTTGTTTTGTAACCACTAGTGAACCCAATAGGCACCAGCGGAGATTTCCACACACATAGTGACACAGTGGCCTGCCTTAATCCCATTGGGTCTCAAAATGAAGATGGAAGTGAATATAGAAGAAGAGACCTGTGGGGAGGAGAGGGGCCTAATAGGGGTGGCAATGAAAAAATGGAGCTTTGGAGTGAGATTAGTCAAAATCTATGCATGTATACATGTATGTATGTATTCATGTATGAAAAGACCAAAGAGCAAACAACAAATACAATTTTCTGTATGGCCACATATGCTTCTGGAAAATATAAGATACTATAATCAGCAAGTTCTTATTGTTATTAAGTTGACAAGAATACTTTCACTTGAAAGCATTTATTACTCATTGTCCCTCTTGACCCAGCTAATATACAGAGTGGTTTAATGCATCTGCAGCCTCTGAGTATCAGTATCCTAAGGCGTTTCTGGCTGTTGACCTGAGGCTTGTTTCATGTGTATCCTCCCGGGCCCACCCACTCCAGTGACAACAGGGATCTTTGTAGTTTATTTTTACAACTGATGCCTGTTAGGCTTTTAGACCACAGGATAGAAACAGCTGCAATTTGTGTTATTGTTTTTCTACTTTGAAGGCAATAAAGAGTTTGAACACACCAAAGAACAAAGACTAAGTTGTTACTGAATACTGGACACTGCACAGAAACCACACCCTACTGCAACACATTCTAAGTCAACACAGAAGAGAAACCTCTTGCTAATTTAATGGTGTGTCTTTTTATCATTATTCTACTATTAACTATTTTAGTTGTTTACATCCCAAAAGTTGCCCTGTCCCAGTCCTCCCACACAGACTTCATATCCCCTTTCCTGTCTTCTCTCCTTTCATTGCATTAAACACCCCTGTTTAATGTCTCCTTTATACCTTTATATCACTATATTCTATTGCAAAATTAAAAAACTATCTTTACTTTTGTTTGAGTCATTTATCTTATAATAAACCCGCTCTTACATTATTAGGGTAAAGTGAATATTTAACTCAAGAGCTTCAACGTAATGAAGGGTAGAGACTGTGGACAGTAACCGTCCATTCTCTGTAAGATGTTTTGTCTTCATTATCTCTGATATTTGATATAAAAATCATCCCACATAATTTCTCTTATAGGAAGACATGACTTCACACAAATGTGTAAATGCATTTTTGCCCCAAAACCTACTATCAATCAGACCTATCATGGCCTACTCACTTTGTACATTTCTTGGAGAAAAATATTTCCCTGGGGAAAAGGGCATCTTGTATGAAAAAAAAAAAGATGAATATTTACGGAGGCCTTTTAATGGTGAAATGCCTTTAACTAAAGCATGATTAGGTGTTAAGTCAGAATCTTTAACAAGTTGGAAAGAAGTAAAAGTTATTGAGGTCAAGGGAAGATGAGCAATGACTAAAGGTTCTGCAGAAAGCTGGCATAGACACTGAAATACTGTCATACATGTGATGTCGCCAGGTGCTGTTATAGCTTGGCTTTTCAAATGTACTGAACATGTTAGCTTCAACTTCAGAGTCATGTTTGACCATGGACAGTCACCTTCTAATGTTTCATTCCTCTCGTTTTAACATCTAGTCTCATTTCAGTTCCCAAAGAACTATGCAGACCAACCATTACGCATCTGTCTAGAAAGCCCCTTCTGTACACGGCTTCCTGGTCAAAGTGTTGTATCCTCTTCTGCCAGTTAAACACTAGTGTTTTGCAGCAATGGAGTAGTTGCTATTATTTGTACCTTGACTAGTATGCTGTAGCTTCCAGGATCCTGAGAGTTAAGTATATAGTGTTCACTGCTGGCTAACACATTGGACTGCATAAGGTTAGAGCACACTTTTAATAACTCTCCAAAAGTTCTGTGTGTCCTGACAACATTCCATAAAAGATATTCAATAAAAATAGCTTATTAGCATTCTGAAGAGCTTTAAATATATCAGGAAAACATGAAAGGTCTGCAAGAAGGCAAACATGAAGTCAAAAAATTAAGCACGGCTTTTTATGTACTTGAGCCACTTATTTTGTATTAGGAAACACTTATGTATTATTGTGCATGTATATGCAACAGTACAAATACATGCATGTGTGCACATAGAATGTTATTGAAAAGGAGCATTTTATACTATCTATAAGAGAATATTTTAAGGTAATTAGTGTGTTGAATTTTCTAATAATCCTGAAAAGATGATCAGCTTTTATTGCCTTTTAAAAGAGAAAACTGAGCCTTGTTGATACACAGATTCAATACACCTACAGGAGAAAACACATTCAGTTTGTATTGTATTTCTCACATTTTTTAAATGTACAAAAGTTATTAATATTTAATGGTGTTTCTCAAGCCCATTCTATGAGTTTAAAAAATCTCATATGATTTATTGGGTTTTCCTATTTGAGAAATCTTAGATAACATGTTTATGCCACTCAAATTTTCCTTGGGGGATACATCCAATAGTCTGGTCTTTGGAGTTTTCCATTGGTCTATCTTAGTTTGCTCAGTTCCCCCTTCTTTGTATTGTACAATCATTCCGCATCTTTTGTCCTGTCTCCCCTTATGTTTAACAAAAGTAAGCAGAGATCCAAAAGTAAGATAGGAAAATTTAAAATTCAAAACTGTAGAAGGCTAGACATAGACATTTTACATCCCCTTCTTGAATCCTTGAGTCAGGCTCTGTTATGGACCTTCACCTACCAGTCTCCTATGTACTAAATCATTCAATGCTTCTAGGTGGTATGTGGTTCTAGATGTCAAGTGCTCAAAACTCCTTTCTACCAATGTTAAGGCAACTTTCTGAGACAGAAATTATGATTTTAAACTCCTCAAGAATAAAGCCCCTATTACCACCTGAATTCACAATGATTAACAGATAACTACACATTTGTTTCAGTACAGTGTGTTCTAGGCTCTGAGGCAGGAAAAATTGATCATTAGAATGGACCAAATGCTTGTATGATTCCATCCTTTCCTGCCCAGATGGAACAGGCAACAAAATTGCACAAACCAAATTTCTAACTTGGTAGATAGAGAATCAAGTTTATATAGATTCAATATAGAAAGATTGAAAATGTGCTAGTTATGAAATTTGCTATGTAGTGTACATTGTCTGGTTATTTTATTAGTTTTGGTATTACTGATCTCAAAACAACAAAAAGGTACTTGGAAGATCAAAATATTCTCAGTAAATTGCCAAGTATCAGAGTAATGGAAGTGCCTGCTTAAGAACAAATTTAATGCTTCATCCCACCAGCAGCAACTCTTTACAAACCCTACCATGGACGTTTCCAGCTCTAAAGGTTTTAAGATCTCTGACTACAAAAGGAGCAACAGGAAGCATCAGTTGGCATCTTGAAAATGACATTTTGTTTTTGCCACACAAAGACATCTCAAGCTTATTTTCCATGCTTGTTAATTTGCCTTCATGGTAATAGAAAAGGAAGAGTCATTTCTTGAGGTGGCTTGACTAGAATTGGAAGACAGAGGAGGACATGAAGAGTCCTCAGGATAATGAAAGCTTATGTGTAAACTCAGGATTGCCTTAAGCAATGTACGGAGGTTGTGAGGGGGGAGGGAGAATAAGGGCCAAAGAAAGGAAGGGGTGGGGAAATATGAGATTTCAGACAATTTTGCCTCCTTGTCTAGTAAGCCTGTGACCTATGAGACTGTCTGAAGAAACATATAAAAGTTTCTCTTTCTTTTTCATTTTGCTTTATACATTAGCCAAGGAAGAGCGCCCATATTTGATACTTTATAAAGCAAAATTTCAAGCCAATAATGCCCTTTGTTCTTGTCCTTCAATTGAGTTTTACAATTTTGTTTTTGATATCACAGCAAGTCTGAGGTTAGCTTGCAAAAGGAGGTGGGGATACTTCTCCATCAGGAGGTCCATATCACACAATAACATGTCCTCTGTCACTTGAAGGGGCTGCAACAGGGGACCATGTAAATGAACTAGGAGCAGGGATGAATTTGTACACCTTGAAATGAAGATTCCAGGCACTTATATAAATTGTCAGTTTTTCACCGTTGATTAAGAACATTAGTATAAACAGTGTTTGTAGATGGAACAAAGGTCCTGAAAGACTAAACTTATTTACATCCTTAAGAGGTAAATGCCACTTGATTCTTTTGGAAATGGAGGGTAGGTTAGTGCAATGTTCAGAAAGTACCCAAGGAGCTGAAGGGGTCTTCAACAGTATAGGTGGAAGAATAACATGAACTAACTAGTTCCCCCTGTGCTCATGTCTCTAGCTGCATATATGGAAGAAGATGGCCTAGTTGGCCATCATTGGGAAGAGAGGCCCCTTGGTCATGCAGACTTTATATGCCCCAGTACAGGGGAACAAGGGGCCATTATGTGGGAGTGGGTGGGTAGGGGAGCAGGGCGGGGATGGGTGAGGGTATGGGGAACTTTCTGGATAACACTTGAAATGTAAATGAAGAAAATATCTAATAAAGAAAAAATAATTCAAAAAAAAAAAAGAAGTAGATCGGTGTACTGGCTAGTTTTTGTGTCAACTTGACACAGCTGGGTTATCACAGAGAAAGGAGCTTCAGTTGGGGAAATGCCTCCATGAGCTTTAGCTGTGAGGCATTTTCTCAATTAGTGATCAAGGGCCCCTTGTGGGTGGGACCATCTCTGGGCTAGCAGTCTTGGGTTTAATAAGAGAGCAGGCTGAGCAAGCCATGGGAAGCAAGCCAGTAAATAACATCTCTCCATGGCCTCTGCATCAGCTCCTGCTTCCTGACCTGCTTGAGTTCCAGTCCTGACTTCCTTGGTGATGAACAGCAGTATGGAAGTGTAAGCCAAATAAACCCTTTCCTCCCCAACTTGCTTCTTGGTCATGATGTTTGTGCAGGAATAGAAACCCTGCCTAAGACAATCGGGAAGAACTCTTCAACCTTTCTAACCCTTTCAACCTCACTTCAACCCCAAGAGAGCAGAAGCAAGCTGGAAATAAGGCTTCCGTGACCATCGTGTCTCACATATACACACATGTGAGGAGAAGCTTGTCAAGGACAATTTAAACTGCAAATTAGAGTAAGAGGTGTACTCTTTAAATTTCCCGAGAGGACTCCAGCTGCCTAGGCTGCGTTGTGTTCTTTGTGATGGGTGCTGTTTGGCAGGTCAGTGAGAGTACCTGCAGGCTACAAACCTCTGGCTATGTGTTTTACTTTTATATCTCTTTGAGATGAAGCTATCCAGCATGAAGAAAAAGCATGGGTCCATGACTATGTTTGCTCAAATAACAAAGAGTAAAAGAGTGTTCACTACCTTCTTTCACAAACACAGTTACATATAGATATTCTTAGCATTGCTCATTAACTAGAGATCCAGCCGGGGTAAGGCAACTGTGGTAGATTGTTAAGGAAAAATGATTTTATATACTTTTTCCAAAAAGTGATTGAAAGAGTTAGAAACTGCATAAGATTATTAACTATTCTCAAATTACTAAGTCAGTCATTGGAATTAAATATTGTATCCTCCCCAAACCCTTATGCTTGAAAACACAGTGTGAGGTGAGTTACTAGATACTTGACACACATGTCTCTTCATGGGCTTGGTCTTCCAACTTGCCAAATAAATTACAAAGAATGATGCTAATATTTGTGAAAATAATTTTATATAGCTATGTTATATTTGCAAATGTATTGCCAAACAATAACAAAAAGAATGCTCAAACTCTTCTCAGTGTATTATATCTTCTCTAGGTTTTACTAAGGCTTTTGGCCATAGACAGTGGCTTTATGTTGACATTTTCTATGGCAAAGAATAAAATCTCAAGAGACGTCTAAAAGGTGACTGAGGGGGAGGGATGTATTCCCAATCTTGTATAGTTTCAGTATTCACTTTAAAGCAATGTATTCCTTTTCTGTTTCTGCCCCAACATTTCATAATTATATCATTTTGCAAGAATTGTGTAATTTACATAACCACCTAAATTGTCATAATTGCTAGAAAGTGCTGAAAAAGCATACGGTAGGCATTTCGGATTCATTTCTGCTCTCTGTTTTAAACTAATTTGAAATGCCTTTTGCATAAAAATTCTTTTGGTCAACAAAAAAGTAACTTGGGTTTGATTTTGCTGGAACCCCATTTTCTTTTCCTTAGGCTGACTTTTCCTCCTCCAGAAATCTTTCCCATTTTTCCATCTACTGAGTACCTAGACAGAGGAACTCTGAGGTAAACAAGCCCTGGACCTCTTGATCTTATACAAGAAATTGAGACTACAGTGTTAATTAACTCATCTGAGTTACAGAGCTTATCTTTGAGAGAAGGCCCAAACGTCAGAAAAACAAAACAAAACAACAAAACCTTGTGTCTGATTCTATCCTACCACAGTGTTATTCACTATGCTTAAAATGAGGAAAAGGAAAAATCCAAGAATGAATGGTCTCAACAGTTTTCTCAGCATGCCATTTCCATCATAATTATCTTAACCATCTGTTTTGCTTGGAACAGGCAAAAGAATTTGATATTAAGAAACTAAACTGTCATTCTGTACAACAGAGTAGGACTTTGTTAATGGAATCTCATTGCAAAAGATCAAACTGTATATCAATTGTATCAAATTTCATCCATAAGGCAGAATGCCAATATTTGATCATTACTTCTCTGAGAATCAGCAGCTCATATACCTTCATAGTACAGTAGGTTAGAACAGTCTATGGTATATATCATTTGCTGAAAGTGTTATCAGGAAACACATGATGCAAAATACCACCAAACAGGTAAGGGTGGTTGAAAATGGAGACTAATTTTCTTCATCTCCACCTGCTTTAGCTTCTCTAAAAAGTCAGTCTATCTTTGCATTTTTAGGCTGTGTATTAATGTTTAGCCTCCTGAAGAAAATTTGGCTATTATGTGAGTCTATAAAAATTTGTGGCAGCATAGGAGATATGCATAAATAGTAAACCACACTTCTGGAGGGCTTTCTTACCTCCTACATATGTAATTCATATGAATATGCTGCATAGCGCACACAATTGCACATACAATACACACATGCACACACACATGAATGCACACACACAAACACATGCACAAACACTAACATACATATACATGTACACACAAATGCCTACACACAGCTACATACACACACATGCACACACACACACACTACACACATGCACACCTATACACACATAAACACACACACACACACACACACTATAATTTCACGGTATCCTACTTGAAATTAAAGTTTCAAAACAATAAAAATTGAGCTATTTTATTTGTGTGTTGTTCTTATCAAATATTAATGAATAATATTTAATTTAATACAAAATTTAAACATAGAATAAAATAATATGTCTCCCATTCAATTAGACCTTTCAAATAAGAACTTCTATTTAAGGGATTCTTAATATTGAAAACCATTAATTAAATGAAATAAAATTGTTGTGATCTAAGCATCAACCCAAAGGTCCGCCAACTGTGCAGGCCTTCTGAAACAAGCAGCAAAGAGATAAGGTTTTATCGGAGAATGAAGAAACTGGTCAGTTAAGGAAAAAAAAAAAGCCTTAACAAACTGTTATTTTTCTGAAATTGTGGAAACAATAGCACAGTTAAGGTCAACTAGAAAAACTTTTTATATTAATGTCCTGCAGGACAAAGTATTTGACACAGTGCCACTCGGAGAAAAATGAAAATAAATGAAACAGCAAATATCTTGTTACACGGCTTTGTTTTCAATGAGAACCAAGTTTTCATACAACTGATGATGGAACTTAATACTATAATTTTAATCTAGGACCATAGAAATCATGAGATATCCTTATTTGTAAGAAATAGAATAATAATTCAATTATTTTCTAATAATTCAAGGCAATTATATGTTTGCTAACTATGGAATGCATAGCAGGAAAGAATAATTCATTATGAATTTTTCTTTTCTTTTCTGACATAGTCATAAAAACAAAATAGTCCATGATGTCACATGCAGGTTATATTAATTCTTATTTCAGTAATACCAGCAATTAATTAGATCACAAAACTCAACTCCAAAAGAATAAAAGACCCCAACATCTAAACAACCAAATTACAAGGACTTTATTCTACACCTGCTTGAAAAATGTGCTAGAAAAAACTGATAGAAAGTTTGTGGAGGTAACCAACCAATATTTGATATTTCTAAGGCCCACTTCATGAGGC
Source organism: Mus minutoides (assembly GCA_902729485.2). NCBI lineage: Eukaryota > Metazoa > Chordata > Mammalia > Rodentia > Muridae > Mus > Mus minutoides. The sequence goes on from LR750840.1 coordinate 89,098, forward strand.
AGAAACTATACCCAGTTCTGCTAAGAGGTTGAGACTAGATGGGCAGCTCCAGAAACCTAAAGGGAAGCCAAGTCCTATTGTTCTTCCATGGGCACATACTAATAAAATGAGTCATTTTCCTATACTCACATATCATCTCTGAGCTCAGCTATCCTTAGAAAAGCTTTCTCCTTCCGCAGAGGGAAACTAAACATGGACACACACTCAGTCAATGTACAGAGAAACTTAGACCTTGAAACGTTTGCTCAGTCCTAAATGAGCTATTTCCTTAAAACCCTCCTCCAGTGGCTTTGAAAACCATGAAGTCAGAAAGAATAAAAAATCCAGAGGGACACCAAAGAAATTATCTTTTTCTTATGTTTGCTTTATCCTTCTCATATGTGTTTGGTTTTTTAAATCTCTATTTTACTTCTTATTATTCTTAGATACTAGTGGTTTTTGTTGTTGTTGTTGTTGTTGTTGTTGTTGTTTTCCTTTCATTTTTTTTTTTTGAGAGACAGAAAGGCTGTGGATTTGAATGGGAGAGGAGGTGGGGAGAATCTTGGAGTAGTTAGGGATGGAGAAACTAGACTATATTGAATGAAAAAAATCTATTTACAATAAAAGAAAAGTAGAAAAAGTAGGAATAAGTGTATATATTTTCACATATATTCACCCCATCCCCCACATTCACATATAGACATACAAATATGACGACCAGCAGTTAAGCATTAAGAATTTTTAAATTTTCAGTCAATTTTCAATTTATTTGCTTCCTTAAGTCATAACATATGGACTTCTCATTTTTCTTAATTTCTTTACAGGTGGGAAACCAATAAATCAGCAATGCATACTAACCTAAGTATTCAATTTGGATTCCAATGTTTTTATTATTGTTTATGGTTAATCTCACTCTCTCTTTTGAAATATCACTTAAAATATGTTCAATTGTGTTGCAGTGAGATCAGTCACCGTGTCCTTGGAAACACTAATGGAAATTGAAATACTCTACAGTCAGATAGGGTTGAGTTTATTTAACAAGTCTTAAATTATTGTGCTAGTCAAAGAGCTTGTACTACATGAAGAGAAGAATCCATGGGAAATGTGCATACTAGGCACACAGCTATCCCTACTGCTGTAAAGTCAGTCATTACTCAGTCTCAGAAAGTAAATACTGATATGAGTGAGTTCACCTCATCACTGACATATGGGGGATTCTTAGAACACACACTACAAAAGCAGCTAAGATGCTGTGTGCTAATCCTGAGTGAGCTTTGTTGTTACACTTTATACTTGTTGGACTATCAAAGGAATTCCCTCTTAGAAAATTAAAAAAGCCTTGTCTTAAATTTAAGTATAGACTTTGGTGGCACACGCCTTTAATCCCAGGACTTGGGAGGCAGAAGCCGGTGAATTTCTGAGTTCGAGGCCAGCCTGGTCTACAAAGTGAGTTCCAGGACAGCCAGGGCTACACAGAGAAACCCTGTCTTGAAAAACAAAAAAACAAAAACAAAAAAAAAACAAAAAAAAAACCCAAAAAACAAAAAACAAAAAAGACCGTGTTGAATATCACTTTATTTTTATTTGTCAAGAGAATTGAGTGCCTAGAGACAAGACTTTATCACCAAAAAGGATTTTTGTTTTGTCAGAAACAAAACATCTTCCAAGGGGGAGAGGAATGCCAGGTCCCAGTGCCTAACTGGAGCTGCTTTTGCTGTGAGCGTCCTCTCATTCAGTTTGCATCGCTGCTTTGCCTGCATCTGTTTATGCCCTTGTCTATTATTCATCCACAGGATAACTGCTCAGCAGCCATCACCTCCTTTCATATCTTTTCTGCATCTTTTGTTTCCATGGGTTGTTTTAGCAATAAAGCCAAGAGAGAGGTACAGAGTTTATATATATATATAAAGAACACTAGGAACATCATGTTTTTACATTTCTATGAACATTATTGCTTCTTTCAAAAGGTTTTAAAAATGCTAACATGCATTCAGGAAACTTTTGAAGCTCATAGGTATGACGAATTTGAAACTTTGGGTGAATAGAATCTAAGCAGTGCTTTCTGGAATAGCTAACTATTGTTCAGTCTTTCTGCGGCAAATTGCCTTGTGCAATTTTCTGTTTGCTGCACATTTTAATACCAGAATTTCAAGTGACATAGTCACAGTGATTCCTTACCTTGACAAGTTTATCATGCTTGCTCATTCATTATGTCGTCTCATCTTTCAGAGTAGAAAATTAGAGTTTTCATTTTAAGTTTTCACAGAAAAAGAGAAAGTACATTAAATGATACGCAAGGTCAAAAGGTCAATGGATCTCTGAGCCTCAAGCTATATTTACTTGATAGGTCTCTAGACTTTTATGTGCCAGGAAAAACCCCACCAAATAATGCTAGACTAGACTTTATGAAGACCAAGGAGCTAAGATCCATTTGGGGGAAGATTAGATCACACGAGCGTAGCTTAGTATGTGATTCTAAATCAACTTTGTGTCCCAACACCCCTGCGCCAAAAAAAAAAAAAAACAAAAACAAACAAACAAAACAATGTTAATAATTAAACTCCACTATTCATGCATGAAACCCTTCTCTTATATATCAAGAAGTTCCTGCCTTCTATGAAGTCCAGGTTGTTCATATCTAGGTCTTCCTAAAGTGTATTGTTTCTTAAGTATCTAATGCAACATGCTTGACTATGTCTAACGCCACTTTAAATTTGTCTTCAGCAAGCCACTTGAAGGTATGTAGAACCAGTTCAAAGCATCAAGATTAAGGCAGATATATACTCTCATGTATTCAGATTATGATTTCTATTTATCTGTAAACCTTAAGTAATTGTTAATTTCATTTTTCAGATAGTTGTTAACTTGTTCAGTAACCCTTTTAAGTATCAAAAACATAAAGACCCACCCAAAAGCAACTGTAGTGCCCTTTCTTCAAATTCAATGTCCAGTAGTATCAAAATGTAAAATAAATTAAAATTTAATTATTAAATTATAATAACAAAAATGACAGAAAGTCCATATTTTACTATCAAGTCTTGCTTAAGTTTACAGTGTGAAAATATCGTAAATAGTTAGAGATTTGTATTTATTGATTTTTGTAATGCTTAAAGGATTTCTAAGAGTTAAAATTTTACTATATATTTTATTAAGTACCCAAAATTCTACCTAAACATTTGAGATGGGATATGTTTGAAAATAATGCTGAATGCTAATTATGAAGCTGTACAATTCCTACAGCTGCCCTGATTGTTATGGTATTATGGGTTTGTAATGCAGTTGTCAAATATATTGATAACTCTTTTTTTTTTCTGTTCTTGGGACCTTTTTATTCATATTTGGTTACTATTTTCCACTTCATCCTATTATATTACATTTTGTTTTGTTTGGTTATTATCTCTTAGAAGCCTGTTCTTTTCTATTAAGTGATAAAAAGGGAATGGATCCTGAAGGGAGGGGAGGTGGGGGTATTGGGAGGAGCTGAGTGAAAGGAAACTATAATTAGGCTATCTTGTTTGAGAGAAGAAACTATTTTCAATAAAAATCATAATTAAAAAATGAGTTCATAAATATATGCACCTTACCAACTTACCATTTATAGTCCCTTGTCAGAAAACATTTTAGCCATTTTGTGGATATATCTTCATTCTATATTTTTCCTTTACAATCACACACCACCAAGGATACTTGCTCACTGACCAGAAATAATATGTACCAAGTCGTCTTCATTAATATGCTTCTCTGACAATTTCTTTTCACACTTTCTGACTTACAAACCAAACAAACTGAAAACAAAAAACTCCACAAAATTTCTCAATGCCTGGGTCCTGTGTAAAAATTTCTCAGTTAATTTTATAGTATTTGTGAAAATCTTGAGAATTTTTTAAATCCATTTGGTTTGATGAGAGTAATCAAGAAATGCTAATATTAAACAACTGCAGAACTGTGGTTTGTGTATGTATGTGGGTAAGTGCATGCAAGTGCTTGTGCGTGGGTATAGAGGCCAGAGGGCAAGCTCAGGTGTCATTCTCCAGGCGCCATCTACCTTTGTGTTTGTTTGTTGTTTGTTTGTATTTTGAGTCAAATTTTCTCCTTGGCTTGGAGCCCACCAGGTAGACTAGTTTGGATGGCTAATGAGCCTGACTTGTCTGTCTTTGTCTCCCCAGTGCTAACATTACAATCCTAAGTCATAGCACTGAGCTTTGTCTATCTAACTCATGTTCTAGTTGATCTATTGCTTCAAGTAAAAACAAACAATAGTTTTGTAAATTATCCTTGGAATCTCTAAGCTATCATCAAATTACCGATAAAGGATAAAATTATTTTACTTTGGTCCTGCCATCTTGGGTTCTCCAAATTTGAACTCCAGCTTCCTGATTAGCATTGTTCTGTCACTAGGTTATATGATAACTCCTTAGGAGCAATGTACTATCTCCCTCTTTCAAGTGTCCTAATTTGAAATATCTGGAAAAGCTCATTACCCATGGCTCACCTTCCCAGATAAAGAAATTCTGCAAAAGCCACAAATCTTTTCCATTTGCATTTCTTGCTTAACAATAATAGTATTTAAAAGCAAATTACAATTGGCTACAAGAGGCTACTCCTATACTCTGTTAACTTACACTGTAATGCTCTTTAATTAACTTAATAAGCCAAGAGACAGCAAGGATTAGACAGATTAATGGTTCCATAGTTGTTAAGCACATCCCAGTGTAGTGACTTGGCAGGTTGAGTGGCCTAAAAGCACTCATGAGACACAGAGTTTGAAAAGAAAATCATTCTCCTGGGAAGACATCTCACAATCTGTATATCCCCACATTAGTCTGGTATATGGATCCATGTGCTCTCCTTTAGTATTACTTTATTATAAGTGCCTTTAAAGATTGAATTCTGACCTAGCTAAGCCTTCTGCCAGTGTTCCAAAGTCCTAGAAAATCCTTGAATTCAGTAGGAGTCTAGAGACAGGGAAACTAATTAGGCATTACAAAGAACTGAGCTGGAGTAGCTCAAGACTGGTCTGCAGAATGTTTGCTAAGGACAATAGCCAGTCTTCCCCGAGGCAAGGGACTATGAAAGAGTTAGGATTTCCCACTGAGACAGGAATCTTCACTACAGCCAGGTATGACAGACTACATTACTTATTAGTAGAAAGTCCCCCCCCCCACACTATTCACTTAGAATAAAAGCCAAGTAGCTCCCATATACAGGAATTTATAATGGTTTAGGAAGTAGATCAGGCTGTGATTTTAGAGTATTGCATTATTCATAAGAAGGTTAGCTAGAGCGGATCTCCTTAATTAGAACCATGACTTGGTTGTGACTGCCCTTGCCCTGGGAGTGTTAAGACGTCACACCTGGAACTAAGAATATAGCTGAACTTAGATAGAGCTGACTTTGTCTCAGGTGTTTTATTGCCCAGTTTCTGCCAGTCTTTGTGTTTACATTTCCTCTGTTTTGTGTAAGAATCATTAAGCAACTGGTGATCTCATTGTACCTTGCCGATATGTCACCTAATTTCCCTATTTTCTTCTGTATAAAAAGTCTGATGCCCAATTTGACAAATTACATTCAGATTCTACACACCCTCTTGTGTGGTCTTTGTTTGTCACCCACATTTGCCAAACTCCTTTGCCCATCTGCTCCAGAGAACCCATTCCACATAGATAGGAGACCCAAAAAGGGGACAGTCTGTGGCACATAGTCATCCTTAGAGATCTTTTAAAATCTTTTCAGGTCCCATTTAATGAATCTGCAAAAGCTGAGAGTTAAACATACCAAGAAACTTTTAGAGAGGGGCTCTCCATCTTTTAATTTAGCTGTAGTTATATTCATAACCTAATTCCTCATTCTGTTCTGGGGTCTTATCTGACTCTTACTAACAGATGCTCTCTTAGTGCTTAGAAACTCAAGTATTCTCAAGAAATAATCTAGAAATCACTTAGACTCTGACGTAGGCTTAGCCTTTGTCAACATTAATTAAATGTGTGGAGCATTCGTCTAGCTTCTTTCTATGTGCACTCAAAAAACCAAGGTTTTATTCTCTTCATTGCTATACAAGAAGTATGAATTTGTATATGATATATACATATATTTTGCACATAAAAGCTTCTACCAGCACAATTCTTAGAACTTTAAACATAATTTTCTAACATTTTAACAAAGTCCTATGTGTATATGCAGTACCCTCAGAGACTAGAAGAATACACTGGATCTTATCTAGCTAAAATTAAAGGCAATTTTGAGCCACCAGCTATATGAATGATGGAAACTAAGCTCAGATCTTCTGCCAGACTTCCATGTACTCTTACTTGCTAAGCCAGTGCCTCAGCCCCTTCCTGAAGACTGTTACCTTTCATTTCTCCTTATGTTTAGCTATGATTCTATGAATGTTATTAAAATTCTGACCTACTTAGACCATCTGAAGAAGGAATCTACATAAATGCAATTAAATATGCAAATATATCCCTGAACTCAATCATAGAGCTTTGTATGACAGGGGCACATAGATAACATTGTATCACACTTATATGTGTTACAAAACTCTCCGCACACAAGTTGACTTTAAAATAACTTGTGAGAAGAGGAAATATAAGTCAGAAAGTCATTATTTAATTAAATGTATTCAATTTCCTTGTTAAAACAGAGGGGATTTGTCATGAAGATAGAAAATGCATTAAAGCAAATAAGTAAAATGTATTTTGCCTGAACTCACAGGAACATATGAATATACCAGAAAAACACATATAAAAAGCCAATCACAGAGGGGAGGGGAGCATTACAGATGACACATGCAATGTGCACGGGAAGATATTGAGAAACACCAACAGTCTTATAGAAATGATTACAAATTTATGCTTAATAAAAAAAACACATTACAGTGAATTACTTTTAGGTGCAATTGATACGAGATGACCTGCAGTGATTTAAATACATAATAACATCTGCATAAAGAGGCCCATATGTGGCAAATGAGCATCATTTAATTCCTATTTGTTAGACAGATGAGGGCAAAACCTTCAGACTTTCATCTGATTCCCTCTGTCCATGACCCTCCTTCAGGCTGGCAATTCTCTCCCACAGTAGCAAGTTTCTGGTGGTTACCATTGTTGATCTCTAGTCGGGATGGCCTCTTTGAGTTACAGGAGCAGAGCATATGCTAGATGGATGTATCCCTCAGAGCGAAGTGCCGATTAGAGCAAGGAAGCAAGAGGGTACCAGTCCTTACACTGTCCCAAAGGTAACCTCAAGTGTGACTTTCTGCAAGGTAAGAGGTAATTCTCTGTCAATTGTGGCTTAGCGAATGCCATTCACAGGAAAGGTCACCTATCTTGACTGCTCTCTGTGCTTGAGAATTGGAACACTGTTTGTCTGAGAAGGAGCCGAGAGCTGGGAGACCTGCTTCTCTAGCGAATCTAGGTCAGATTTCATCCAGCACTGCCGCCCAGGCCCTTCAAAGCAATCCCTTACATTGTGGCAATACTTTGAGCAAATCTTGATGGTTGTTCATAAATTATATTGCAACCAGAAGGGAGAAAAAGTTATTCTATACCTCTTTTGGCTCCAGCTTTTCATAAGGTAAGTCATAAAATTTAATTGGTGACCCCAGAGCAGGGTTATAGTTCTTAAATTCAACTATATCCTTCCTAACCTCTGAGTCAATAATAATAACTAAAGATGATGTTAGTGCTTCTAAATTCAATAGAAGTGTCAGCAGCAGTTAATATATATGAGCTGCAGTCAACTATATGAAAGCTTTCAAAAAAAAAAGAAGAAGAAAATGTACAAAGACTTCTAGGTTTCTTTGAAATGCTGTAAATGTTTGGGATTTGGACTTTAGTTAAATAAGAAGCATATGCACAACAGTTAACAGAGGGGACAGAATGAAGATTGGAGATGAGAAGGATAGAGAGAGAGGATAATCTTTTAGAAAGTGGTTCTAGAAATTGAATGTAAATGAGTAAAAGATAACTTACAGGCAATTTCAGCTAGTATGACTTTAGAGGATATTATTTTTCTTCAGAGTTTTAGAGGTAGGAAAAGAAAATCATAGAGTTTTTTTTTTTTTAATGTGAAAATTTTCTTATTGCTTTGAGGTTGTTTAAATGTTGCCAGAATTGTGTCTAGTGCCTGTGAAAGTGATGTGAATGAAATTGTCACTCTAATGCTATGTCCCGGGGACTTCCAACTCTGAAGCTGGAGTGAGTTAAACAGAACTTGTACTCCCTGTGTGGGGAGGGAGTTTAAAGAAGTTGAGTGTGGGACAGAGCTGTTGGTGAGAAGCAAAGGGGCATTAAAAGGTTCTACCCTAGGACTTATGACCTATCCAACCAGAGTTAGTTAGCTAGGTTTATATGACTGGGCATAAATTCCCCCCTATTGCACTGGCTTATTTATTTCCAACTGGAAAACTAGAGTTTACCACCAAGATAAAAGTATCACACTATTACACTGGATATATCTACTTGGGATGGTCTTTATTACTTGTAGGATTTATACAAGGTATGACTACTTGTTTTTTTTCTTTCATGGCAGCCCAAATAGGACCTTCTGGTACTAGAAGAACTAGTTATCAGTGAAGAGATTTCTGGGTCATTCCAGGTCAGTCCTAGCTAGTTGGGTTTCTAAGTTGTGGTGTCTTCACCAATATGGTCTACCATCTAGCTTAACCCTGGAACCTCTCAAGCTTACTACTATTATTCTACTAGAGAAACATAATAATAAAATGATCCTTAATAACATATTGTTATAGCCATAGTTGAAGTTCGTTTGTAAGTCTTTGTCAGAGAAGCTCCTTCCTTCAGGATATGGAAAATTAACACTGAAATCCACAGGTGGTCAATTTTAAAGACAAAGAGAAATTAGAACATTAAGTGCCAGAAGGCATATCTATATCACTCTTGGTCTTGAGCCTCATGGATCTATGTACAAGAGGAGACAAAGATTTTAAGAGACAGACATAGTATTTCCACTTTGAGGAAATAATGGTTTGCTAATAGAACAAGGCAGATGTTCATAAGAACTTACAGAGCTTGGGACAGCATGCTCAAGCGTTGCATAATTTCAAGCAATACTGAGTCCCATCATAGAGAAGGGGAGGTGGCCATGAAGGCATGAAGTCCCACTCCTGGCCAAGGAGCTATAGGCATTTGATTTCTGCTGGGTAAAAGAAGGTCAGTTTTCTTCTTGGTATATTAGTTACATTCCATGGCAGTCCTCATGACCAGACGTCAACCAAACTAGACTCAGTAGTTTTTGAGATGGGAATTGGAAAGGAAAGGAAGAGAAAGAAGAATAGAAGGAGAAAGAGGAGGCGGATGAGGAGGCAGATCAGGAAGAGGAGGGGGAGTGGATAGAGAAGTGGAGAAGGATCTGAGAAGAATCCAGAGAGGGAATGAGTATGATCGAAATATATTGCAAATTTTCATATATATATATATATATATATATATATATATATATATATATATATATATATATATGAAATCACATCACATGAAGTGATATTATGCCAGGAGTCATAAAGTATTTAATAGAAAGACCTGTATCAAGCATGAAATACTTTCTTTCAAGTTGTTGGTTAGTTTAAGGGAGTCCTCAAACATTATAATCTATTGCCATTACCCTTGGTTGCCTCCAACACATTAGATTTCAGTATGAATGACAAATGTGCACAATTGCTTCTATGAAACATCAAGGACTTTGCTACATTTGCTTAAAACACTTGTTGGCCTAGGGGAACAGTCCTCTTAGAGAGAACCAGCATTGCATTTCATGTTCTAGAGTAGCAGGCACTCAACCAGTGGGTGCATCTCCGTTGGTGGGGTCAAATGACCCTTTCACAGGGTCATAAAGCAAATGTCATGCAATGTATGTATGTATGTGTATATATATATATATATATATATATATATATATATATATATATGCATACATATATGCATATAAAATATTTCATTATGATTCATAACAGCAGTAAAATTACAGTTATCAAGTAGCAATGTAACAATTTATAGTTGGGGTCACCCAAATGTGAGTAACTTTATTAAAGGGTTGCACCATTAGGAAGGTTGAGAACCAATTGTGTTCAAAAATGCCATTTGAATCATTAGCGAGGCACACTGCTTTTCAAGCATTTAATTGAGAGACAAAATATTCCAGCAAGCTTATTTTTATTTGATATGTGAAGAATTTGTTTCTGCTTGATAATACTGTTATTCTTTCAGTAAGTCTGAGAACTTAATTCTTGCCTCCATGCTGAATGAGTCCACAAAGTTGACAAATCTTCCCTGGAAAGATTATTGGCCCAATATGGTTGCATACCCTATAATTCCAACTCCCAAGGAGGCTGATGTAGGAAGCAGTGCATTTCACATCAGTAAGGGCAACATAGCAAAGCTGTTTTATACAAAACAGAAGGATCCCATTCAAGCTGATTTTCTACTCCATGTGTAATTTTGACAATACTTGTTTTAAAATGAATGTCTTTCATGGTAAATGGTACTAAGCATTTGAATGTCACATAGCTGATAAGTGGAGACCAAACAACGTGACATTTGTACTCTTATATAATATGTTGTATTAGTTGTTAGCATACTCATGCTGTAAATAACTACACTAAGCAGTTATCACATGGGAGACCATGTGGCAATCAACTCCCTGTGCATACATTTGTCTTAGGAAGTCTTTATCTTTCTATTTTGAAAAACAATTTTGCCAGTTGCTATGCTCTTATCTTTCATCTCTTTTAATGAGTTTTCTGTCTTTCAGACAAAATATTTCTATTGAGAAATGGGTGAATGGTCGTTGGGGATTCTCTACTCTGGAATAATTTACTTCTCTATTGTTGCTTTTAAAGTTTTTAAAATTGGCTTTTGTTTATTATGTGACTCAGTGGCGGTTTGTTGTTGTTGTTGTTGTTGTTGTTGTTGTATGTTTAGTTTTTTTGAGAATCTTTGCGCTTCATGGATATTACTTGGAAAGTTTTCTACCATTGTGTTAAACAAACTTTACATTCAATTTTCTTGCATCATTCCTTCATTAAATTCCCCTCCCCTTTTTTTGCCCTATAAGGCTTACAGATTTTCTTCTCATTGTTTTATTATTTTTTTCTCCTATAAATGATCTTTCTTTGGAGTAACTGAGATTTATCTTCTGACTGATCAAATCTTCTGCTGAATTCTAGTTCATTTAGCTTCTTTAAGATTTGAGGTTAGAGAGATGTCTCAGCAATGAAGAAGACTGGTTGCCATTCTAGAGGACCAGAGCATGGTTCCTAGAATCCCCATAGCCACTCACAACCACATATAACTCCAGTTCTAGCAGATATGACACTCATTTCTGGCTTCTTGGGCAATGGTACATGGGCAAAATGTTTATATATATGAAAAGGTGAATATTTGGACTTTTTTCAGGTGGTTAATGCATGTTGGTTTCCTTAGGATTAATTAACTGTCTATTTTGTTAGTATGTTTGCCTCAAGTTTCCTGATATGTTGTGATGGTTGAAGTCTTGATTTGATGTTCTATCATTTGAAGACACTATATCCCATCTTCTTTACAGACACTTTGGCAAGAAACATTCTCCTCACATTACCCCACTCAGAGATTTTGAATAAACAAATTCGTCAGCAAATTTTGTGCCTTAGCAGGCACACAATAGAGTTACCTTTGATCCTGGCTCAGTGAATTGGTAGCCTGGTACTAGGTAAGTTGCTTTCCCAGAAGCAAGTTTGACAATAATAATTATAGTAGTGATCTTAGAATCTGGGTCTGTGGGATTATCTAACCCCGGAGCAGTCTCATAATTTGGGCACATCAAAACTATCTTGGAATGTGGATGTGTGTAAGCTAGCCTAGGACCATATTTAAATGGATTAGAGTTTTTAGGGTCTATGGCAAATGTGTACTCCTTATATTCTTTCATATGTAGATATTTTCTCATCCTATGATATGCTAGATAAATCTTAAGAAGGGAATATGTGAGTAGTAAAGAATACGCTTCCTGTTCTCTTGAATGACTTTCTTATTTTCTATGTTCATCCAAGCTACTGTAAACTACCATTTGGGTTGCTCTACTCTTGTGAAGAAAGTATATTTATATGTAGATGATTAGTGAAACTGATTGTTCTATGAAGAGTTATAGAACTAAAAACTTCTAATTTGTTATTTTGCTGAACTCACCCAAGGAGTCACTTGATTTCTCTGCCTACATCTCCACTTGTTTGCCTCAATATTATCTCTGAATTGTCTCATATTTCCTCAATGTATCTATTGATCAGTTACTAACATCTGAAATACCTACCATTTCTTATCTCTCACTGTTTTTTCTCTATCTGAAATCTTTCTGGCATCCAACTACCTCTCTCTCTGTCCATACACTGCATGGGATTATATTTTTATTACTGATATTAATGAAAGATTTAAATATGTCACTTAAGATGTGTTCTGCTTGGATATTGATTTTCACATCCTTTGTTATCTTCTTGAAGTATGCTTTTACTCTGTGGATGTCATTTAACTATAATATTCACAACTCAGCTTAATTTAATATTTTTGTCTTCCTACCTTTCAGCTTTATGTGTGAGCAACATTAATGGAATTTATAGATCTTAATTTTCATTTTGAGCTATTATAAATACTTTAAAAGTCTCTGAAGTATCCATAATCATCTTTGTTTACCCAACATTGTCTCCATAGCACTCACTACAATGTGGGATCTGACTTATTCCCAAAGAAGAAAAAGGGGGAAAAAAAGAAAAGAAAAAAGAAAAAAAGAGTCTGATTGAGATACTGTTTTCATTTATAATTCCTTTGAACAGTATCTCAAAAATGGTTCTTATTTTAGGTATTATAAAAGAATAGTGATTTCCCCAGAGTAAATAATGTCATGTGATATTGCTGAACTTAGCGTTTATACTTGCTAGCTTAGCTAACATATATGATGAAGAAGTCCTGTAGTTCATTTAGTTCATTAAAGTGCTATTAAAAATACATTTCTTTCAGGAAAAGAATAAGCTATGGAAAGAAAGAAAGGTATAACAGAGAAGACAGATATAAAGGATAACATGAGATGTGGTAAAATATCCAATTAATTTAGCTTTATTTTAACCTTGCCTGGACTACAATTATTAATAAGCAATAAACTTCAAATGATAGATCCAACTTGCAAACAAAAGTTAAAGCATTCCCATTTTAAGACTTGGCAAAAATAAAATAATTTAATTAGAGGCATCTTAATGATTAAAACATTTTAATATTAATCACCCTCCTATTGCTACTACACATAATGCAATCAGGAAAGTCAGTACAGTATACTCTTATGATGATAAAGACCATGGCACTGAATTCAATTAACAATATTTCTCTCTACTCAAAGCAGCTCACTTGGCCCCTAACTAAGTGGGATGAAAGATAAAAGAACAAAGATTTCTTGAAAGCGTTACAGAAAACTGTAAAATAGGAGGTATTTGTAGAGATTATTTGGTGATGCTTACTCTGCAGCATTCATAAGAATTAATCAACAAAAAAATAACATCCTTAATAAGACATTTACACACTCAGAGTAATACTGTGTGCACATGTTTGCTTCATTTTATTGACTCTAACGTTCAACCGACTGGAACATTTATTTCCTATGTTTCAGCTCTATTCTCTTGTCTTCTCTGAAGTTTTAGAACAGCTCTCTTGTTTTATCTCCTTTTGATAATATTTTCGTAGTTTTCCTCACTCATTAATTATTTTAAAATCTTGGTAGTTTTATTCATTTTATTTTCTTAGAAAACTTGTTTTTATTCATTCAGTCATTCATCCATTCATTCATGTTAGAGAGTAGGGGACATATGCCAAGACACATACGCATAAAGGTGAGACAGTGACGCCCAAGACTCGATTTTCTTCTACTATGTCTGTTCTGGATAAGAAATCAGGTTGTGGGATAGACAGCAAATGCCTTTACCCACTAAGACATCTTGGTGATCCTCCAATTTATTTTCTATTTAAAGAGATTTTACCCTTCTTCCCCCCCTCATTTTATGTTTACTTTGTTAATTTTCTGTTTTCCTAAACTGACTTCTGAGCACATCAGGTCTCATCTTTATTCTTTTCAGGAACTAGTACTTTTGAATAATCTCTAGTCTTTGTTTCACTTCCTGTTACTTCTATATTTCTTCCTCCCTAAGTATTTGATTACATGTTAAATTAATTTTCAGGGCTTCTTCTTTCTTAATATTTACATATTTGTCCTCTAAATGCCATTTGCTATGCTTCCATCTATAGAATGTGTTATATTTAATTCCATTATACTATTCTATTTTTAATGCAGTACAATCTCTCAGTCATATTGATATTTTTACAATGTTGAGACTTTAAGAAAATAAGTGGAAGAATAAAATCATCTGTTGTATTCTTCAATGATTTGGTTATTTTGTTAGCAGTGGGTGAAAGCCAAAGAGGATGTTGGGAGACAAGTTAATGTTATCGTATAGTAAAAGGAGATGGTGGCCTTATTAAATAACTTATATTGCAGACAAAAAGGAAATATATTTAAAACATGTACCACAGGCAAAGCAAGTGATAAAAATTAGTTAAACTTTGAGGGAATGCTAAGCATGGTTTGTTATTCTAAAGCTTTGCCCTGTCTTTCCTGGATGTATCTCTTCTAATTTAAGAAAGAGCATTATTCATAACAGGCCTAGGATTTCAATTACCACAACTCACACCTGTTATTTATACCTTGAAGTAAACATAGGTAAATTATTTTCATTAGCTTGACATAAGGAAACCTTATATTATTCACATTATCTAAACAAATAATACATAAGAAAAGAGAAAGTCATGCAAAATCAAATTTGCATTTGAGTTTCAAGACATATATACGCTATATCATGGAACTTGGGTTTTAAGCATTGTGAAAATAAAACATTGGAACTCATTCTTTATTGGTAGGTGTCTTTCAATGACATAATTAATCAATGATGAATGGTAGACATTAACACACCAAATAGTAATAGGATTTCTTTTGTGAAATAATGTAATATAAATACTATTTGACACCCATCGTTTCAGAATCAAGAAATACTTGTGATATCATTTATCTAGAATTTTAATAAACAAACAATGTAAAAAGATTTCCATGTTAAATATGGGCGTTATCTGGGAAAGGAATGCTGAAAATACTGTTGGTTCCTCTTGGTAAGACATTATGGAGATTTTAGAGTAAGAATTAGTAAATAAAATTAAGTATAATGTAAGATTTGTTGATGGAGGAGTTACTAAATGTAACATTGAAAGACAACCGAGAACATTTAAAGATGGCTGAAATTAAGGGGAAATGTAATAGGGGCTCTCGGCCACTTGCTCTGTTGCTTTCCTGCATAATTCAAGAACATTTAATCAGTTCAAATGTGCCTGAATGGAAGAGAACAAAACTCGCTGGAGGGTGAAAGGGATGGGAGGGAGGAGCCCCAAAGACAGGCAAGCAAAGGCAGCTGTGGTTCTCCAGGGGCAACAAGTAACAAGTGTTATGGAAATACATGTCCTAGGCATAATCAGGCCCGTGGACATCAGGAACTTGGGGTTTGGTACTAAAAGGGATAGACTTTTCACAGTTGATTAGATTTTCCCATGTTATAAAATGGAGTGGTGAGCACACAAAGGAATTAAAAAAAAAAAAAAAAAAGAACACATAGCCCTAAGGTAAGTAAGCTGTTTCTAGTCTAGCCACCTGTGCCCCTCCCCAGGAGCCAGCAGCAGACTGGAGCATGTATAGCCAAACCAACAACTCTCACATTATTATTGGGAGACAGTTATTTTAAGCCAAGAAAGTTTTAATTCTTCTACTCGGATTTCTTTTGTGCTCTAATTTGTAACATAGAATTTGGATTCACTTCTTTGAGTAAAATTCACTCGACAGTCTCAAAGCAGCTATTTTATAACCTACATATTTTTTTTTAAACTCTGACTCCCAGCTTCACAGGACTTAAAAAATAAATAAAAAATAAAAACCTCTGCGTATCCTTCTCTTTCTTCCTGGAAGAAGCACGGATCCACAAAGGAGCCTGGCTCTGTCCTACTCAGTGAATTTTTTTTTTNCCTTTTTGTATTTGATCTAACATTAAGTCATATTTCTTAATTTTGTCAATGCTTTTTATATTACAAATAAGCATATTTCAGATTTTTGAGCAATTTCATCTTATAAGTTTTCAATTACAAAGATGCTGTTGACTTTGAAACATTATTGCACATTAAAAATGTATAAACATATACATCCATACACACAACTGTACACAACTACATGAGCACACACACACACACACACACACTTGAATTGCTTAGGAAGGAAATCTATCAAAATAAATAATTCATGTTGAGATGGACTGAAAATCTAGTCTTTAGAAGGTGCCAACAGATGGTTTACATTTATAGAATGCACACTTGCTGACTTCCAAACAGAAATTAAAATTCATAAAGTATATCATTAGGACTCCTCATAAGCAGCATTATGTTTATGATATGAATTTGGATTTTCCCAGGTGAACAGTTTTCCATCATAATTTTACTGAGAGATAAGTGAAACAAATTGCCTTCCAGTTACTATTTTGTTTGCAAGTTTAGAATGGAACTGTGCTGTTGATCATCCTGCAAGTCAGGAAACTCCGAGCTGATGAGGCTGTCGACACAATGTTCATTCCTGTTCATGAACTGCAGCACATCTCCTCATTCAAATAATAGACATTATTACACCTAATAAAATGTGGCAGTGCCTCTAGCCTTCATTTCCTATTAAATCAGTTAGGTTAGGAACTTTCTACCAATATAATTAAGAGTGAGGCTTCAGCTTATTAAAGGTCAGGTAGCTAGGCATTTTTAGTTAATTTTAGCAACTCTTTGGCTTAAATGTGGCCACTTAATACCAAGAAATTATAGTAACATTTCACTTTTAGTGAACCTTGCTGCTAACCAAAATGTTAACATTTAACTTGGGTAAGGTTGTGATTAGAGCTGGCTTTATGTCCTCAGAGTGATGATTTCTTTCTCATTAAGTCTCTGTCTACATGATCCAAAGTAAAGTAGAATATTGTCAATTATACCCTTAGTGAAATAATAAAAAAAAAGTCAGGGAAATCATTAAAAATAAAATAAAAAAGACCTGGGTCTTTTGTGTATCAATTGTAGCCAATGGTTTGCTTGATCAAATTAATTGAGTAAATGGAAAAATATCTTCCATTTATGAAATGTTTACATGTGATGAATAAAAGAAAAATGACTTGGCTCCTTGTGGATGCTTGTACCTATGTTTTCATTAGCTTAAACTATTTAGGCAGTTACTTTTAGTTTTATATATTTTTTTTAATCTTTAATGTGTTGGGTTGTCCAATGTCAAAATAAGTAAACAGGAAAAAAATTGTCATTTCAATTAAAACGTCCAAATATAAATGTTTGTCACAGAAAACAAAAAGATATTCGGGGATGAATTTACTACATTTCAATAACTAATTTTTCATAATATATAAGTGGCCTCTTTACATTTTCATGTAGGAAAACCTAAATGCCCATAGGATGATACAGCTACCCTATGGTAAAGGATAAGAAGAACATTTGGACATACCTGTTCAACAAACAAACAAAATACTGCCCAAACAACAAAAACAAAACAAAACAACTGCCCCCCCCAAGAGTTGAGTTAATAGTTTTGTCTTTTCCCTTCATGTCCTCACTGGGGGGGGCGTGAGAGCTAGAGTTGTTGAATACATAATCAACTCAACGTGTGCTATATACATTTCCAAATACAAACTAAGTAAGAAACTCTGTTAACCTTTAAATAGGTATAAGATGTAAACAAAAGTGTCATTTTCTGCAAATACATCTCATAGTGCTTTTGATTTTTGTACTCCAGAACGCATTATCCTTGCCAGTCTGAATCTTTTATGTTTAAACATACAGTTTTCCAAAGTTTTAATTGTATCTTCTTTCTTGAAAAGCAAAAGTCATTAAATGTCACTGAGAATACAAAGAAAAAAAAAACCCTGTCTTATATGAAGTTTCCCAATTAATTAACCTTTCAAAATCTATGAGACCAGGATTTTCTATACTGAAGTGTTTTTTTTTTTTTTTTCCTTCCTGCATGGCCAGGAACTAGAGAGTAGATATATCCCAGAGATATAGGATCAGTGTCTTGTCCAGTCATTATCAGAGGCTTCCTCCAGCAGCCGATGGGATTGTGTGCAGAGACCCATAGCTGGGCATTATGCATAGGGTCTACACTGGAAACCTCTATTGGCATCCTCCTTTCAGAACAAGGGACAAAAGATTGTAGGAGTCAGAGGGGATGGAGGACACTAGAAGAACATGGCCCACTGAATCAAGTAAGCAAGGCTTACATAGGTTTACAGAGACTGAAGCAACCATCATAGGGCCTACATGGGTCTACCACCAGGTCTTTTGCATATAGATTATAGCTGTTAGCTTGGTGTTTTTGTGGGACTGCTAACAGTGGGAGCAGGTATATCTCTGACACTTTTGCTTGCTCTCGGGACTCTTTTCCTCCTATTAGGTTATGTTGTCCAGCCTCAATCGTAGAGTAATTTTATTCCAGCAGCATGGCTATTCAGGAAAGGCTTACATCTAAAGACTGTCTAGGTATGTGTGATCCAACTGGAATGCATACATGCCACACACCTTTTATCCTCTGGCTGGAATGCCCTTAGTATATGGTTTAATTCCAAACAATAATGTCTAATTGAGGGACAGAAAAAGTGACAAATCAGAGAAAGACTTGACAGATTTAGTCAGAGGTAGGGTATCCCCAAACCTCATAGAAGAGATATGAAAGAGATTCTACTTAAGAACAGTGTAGGGAGAGAGAGAGTCAGTCAGTCAGTTTAGTTGCGTGGAATTGAGTTCCATTCAGCTCTGATCAGTCCTGTTCAATTTCTTCAGTGAGTACAATGGAACTGAGTTCATTTGTGAGTTTGTACATAGGCAGTTAATGCCAGAGATTAAGGATCCAGAAGTTTAGAACAGATTGCTAGAGATAGTTTGAGGCCAAGCAGAGAGATTCAGTAAGAAGCCTAGAGAAGCTAGCTTAAAGAAGCCGACTTAAAGAGGAATTTGAGCCATAATATCTGAGCAGAACGAACTGGCCAGAGTTCAGAAGAACTAGAAAAGGAGAGCTTATTCAGCAGTATGCCTCTGCGATGACAATTACATCTAGAGAATAAATTACTTTTACCCTCCTTATGAAGGTGTATGCCTTGTCTTGTTTTGTTGTTTGGGTGTTGTCTCTTAGAGACCTACTCCTCTCTGAAGGAAAAAGAAAGAGGAATGAGTCCAGAGAGAGTGGAGGATGCAGGGAGCTGGGAGGACGGTGAGGAGGCAAACCTGTGCTTGGGATGTACTGTATGGGTGAAGAATGCATTTCAAAAAATACTCCTGATTGCTTCAGAAATTTTGAATAAATCCTGGGCTGCACTGATATCAACAACATGGAAACTCTGGTTAAGTCCTAAAGAGATATAATAATAATAATAATAATAATAATAATAATAATAATAATAATAATAATAATAGTTAAGTTATAATACTATTAATATAATTATCAAAATCATAACTGATAAAATATTATCGATAATATATTAGTAATAATAATAAGCCCAAGGGATATTTGTTGGCTCATCTACTTTGCAAGGATCTAATGCAAAGATGTTGTGGGTGAGTCAGTGAGTAGCTCTCTTGAGACATGGAAATTATTAGCAGTCTGATTTTGAAGTTTCTAGCTCCCACACTATGATAACTAAATCTTGATTCATAAGCCAATCACTGTATGATAATCTGCTATAGCAGCCTGAATAGACCAATCAGATGGAACCCATCTTTAGTCACCATTCCTAGAGAAAAAAGCTGGAAGACATCTAATTCCTGTTCCTGCCATGGAACCAGACTAAGGAGATGGATAAGACACACCTTCAAAGGGTATGCATGTAGGATGGCCTGTGCAGAATTATGAGCAAACCAACTCCAACTCATTACACATGTGTCTTAGTTAGGATTTTATTTCTGTTATCAGACACCATGATCAAGGCAAGTCTTATAAGGATGATATTTTATTGGGGCTCATTTATAGGTTCAGAGGATCAGTCCATTTTCATCAAGGCAAGAGTATGGCAGCATCCAGGCAGGCATGATGCAGGAGGAGCAGAGAGTTCTACATCTTCATCTGAAGGCTGCTAGCAGAATACTGGGTTCCAGGAAGCTAGGACAAGGATATTAAAGCTCATGCCCACAGTGACATGCCTATTCCAACAAGGCTACACCAAATAATGCCACTCCCTGGGCCAAGCATATACAAACCATCACAACATGGAATACTAAATTTTAGCATACTTTCTAGAAAAAAAAAAGCTATTAAATAGACAGGGTGGGGGGGTTATGGCTCAGGATGCCAAGAATGTTAGAGAAAATTGTTTTCAACATGTTCAATTTTCATTGCCCCACAGCAGAAGTGACTGAGACCTTAAGCTTCCCTTCATACATCAAGACCATATCTTGAATAGAACCTGAGTAGTGATAAGTATATGTGGCAAAGTACTCCAAAAGTTTCTTATATTAGAAACATTTTTAAAAATTACAAACATTGGATATTATGTAAAAAGATTCATTTAACTATCCGAATAAGGTAGTTTGAATAGAACTTTACTTAGCAGGTGGATTTTTTGTTTGTTTGTTTTGTTTTGTTTTTCGAAACAGGGTTTCTCTGTATAGCCCTGGCTGTCCTGGAACTAACTTTGTAGACCAGGCTGGCCTCGAACTCAGAAATCTGCCTGCCTCTGCCTCCCAAGTGCTGGGATTAAAGGTGTGCACCACCATGGAAACAAAATACACTAGATTGATTGTTGATAAGATAAATAATTTTTACATAACTGACCTGTGAGTTTATAACCCTTAAACAGGAGGTAACATAAATGTCATCATTAGCTTCTCTTTTTATTACTTGCACTGTTTTTTGTTGTTGTTGTTGTGTTTTCTTCCTTCCTTCCTTCCTTCCTTCCTTCCTTCCTTCCTTCCTTCCTTCCTTCCTATCTTCCTTCCTTCCTTTCTTTCTTTCTTTCTTTCTTTCTTTCTTTCTTTCTTTCTTTCTTTCTTTCTTTTTGTTTTTTTTCGAGACAGGATTTCTCTGTATAGCCCTGGCTGTCCTGGAACTCACTCTGTAGACCAGGCTGGCCTCGAACTCAGAAATCTGCCTGCCTCTGCCTCCCAAGTGCTAGGATTAAAGGCTTGTGCCACCATGCCCAGCTATACTAAAATTTCTAAGGCAGTATATTTGTCTTTAAATACTTTGGTGGACATTGATGGCATGGTAATAAAGTTTTACCTAAAATCTATTTTTTTTACTTGAGCTCTTCTATTTCATTTACCTTAGTCTAAAGCCCATTTGCAGCCATTGGTCATGGAATGTCTTTTCTGAGTCATGCCATGTTACTTTTTGGCCCCATGTATGAATGGATTATGGTTATGCTTTTTAGACTCCAGGACTTTAAATAAAGTCTGATTTAAATCAGTGAAAAGCCTCTCTATTCTTTTTCTTGTAGAAAAATTTCATAAGGAAGGTTCAAGGTATTCCAGTATCACAGTGTGACTGCTAGATGAGCCATCTCACCTTGGGGTGTTCAACCTATAAAGATATCCACAGGACCGCAGCCCAAGAAAATTTTATTTGGAGTGGAAGGCTGCTTGCTGGGTTGTACTCACTAAGTACAACGAGTCACAGGAGAATAATGGTTGTTATTATTGTTTGAACAACACACTTTTTTTTTTTTTTTTTTTTTTTTTTTTTTTTTTTTTTTTTTTTTTTTTTTTTTTTTTTTTTTTTTTTTTTTTTTTGGTCAAGACTGGGTTTCTCATGGCTGACCTAGGATTCACTCTCTAGACCAGGTTGGCTAAATACTTAGTGATCTGCCTGCCTTTGCCTCCTGAGTGCTGAGATTAAAGTCATGTACCACAAGTCCTGGATAAAACCATGAAAATTTTAGTTGACTATATACTTCAGTGATAAAGAACTAAAATAGAAACTTAAACAGAAAGAGGGCCTTACTTTAGAATACCTTTCTTTTTCCCAATTTTTTTATTAGATATTTTCTTAATTTACATTTCAAATGCTATTCTGAAAGTCCCCTCCCCCCTCCCCCCTCCCTGCTCCCCTGTCCACCCACTCCCACTTCTTGGCCCTGGTGTTCCCCTGTATTGGGGCATATAAAAATTGCAGTACCAAGGGGCCTCTCTTTCCAATGATGACCGACTAGGCCATCTTCTGTTACATATGAAGCTAGAGACACGAGTTCTGGGGGTTCTGGTTAGTTCATATTGTTGATACTCTTCTAGGGTTGCAGACCCCTTCAGCTCCTGGGGTTCTATCGCTAGCTTCTCCATTGTGGGCCCTGTGTTCCATCTTATAGATGATTATGAGCATCCACTTCTGTACGAGACAGATATATCAGGGTCCCTTATGTAGGCACTAGCTGTCCTATGCCATAGTGTCTGAGTTTAATGACTGATTATGGGATGGATCCCCCGTGGTGGGGTAGTCTCTGTATGGTTCATCCTTTCATCTTAGCTCTAAACTTTGTCTCTGTAACTCCTTTCATGGGTATTTTGTTTCCTCTTCACAGGAGGAATGAAGTATACACGAGCTGGTCTTCTTTCTTGATGTTCTTCTTTGTGATGAACACCGGTGAGATTTTGACGGAGTGTGAAGACATAAGCAGTGTATATTGAAAAAAATGGGTATCATTCTGTTTTAGGTTTCCATCTTCTGCCAGAGTTTATGTTTCTAGGGGCTAATCCTACAGTCTAAGATTATGGTTTCCAAGTAGATAATTGCTTTAAACACAGCTCTGAAACCGTTAAAAACAGCACACATTTGATCACCTTTTAAAATTTCATTTGGTTATACCACAGTTAGGCTGTGATTTTTTTCTTTTATTTTTGTCCTGTAATTTATATTTTGTTCTTGGAATTCTCTCTCTCTCTTCCTCTCTCTCTCTCTCTCTCTCTCTCTCTCTCTCTCTGTCTTCCTCTCTCTTAATTCTCTTTTAAAATATCTGTTTTTATTAGTTTAAACTATGTGCCTCTGTGTGGATATGCATGCATGAGTGCAGAGTACAGTACTTGTGGAGACCAGAGGATTCTGATCCCACTGGAGTTGGAGTTACCTGCAATTGTGAGCATCCAAACATAGATGTTAAACATTGAATTTGGACTTTGCAAGAACTCTAGCCTCCTTGAACAACCAAACCATCTCTGTGTCCCCTCTTGTATTTGTTTTTTTTTTTAAAGTCTGTCTGCCCCAGTCTTAGTCAATGTGCTCTTCATTGTCTTAAGCTCTGGTACATCTTTGCTATTCTTTTTTTGCCTAGGGTTTAGCTGCACAGAACCTGTTGTGCGCCTGTTTTTCTCCGTGTTAATTCTCAGGTCTGCTCATTTCTACTGTGCTGTCTGTATTCTCCCTTAGACAAGGTAACACCCACATCCTTTCAGTAAATCTTTTGGAAAATCCTTTCCTTATTCTCCACAACAGTTCATCTATATATACCACAATATCTTGTCTTACTCCAGTAGTTACGTTTTCCAAACTCAGATATAGCTCCCTGTTTGCATCTTTTCTCTCTACTTTGGTTCTGCATTACTTGAGGATAAAGCTATTTGTCTTTACCTCCACTTCTGAGTTCACAAAAATATTGTATACACAGTAGGCTCATTATAAATGTATTTGAGTATAGTTATAGAAATAAAAATCCAATTAATCCTGTCAAGTTCCTATATGACCTTTTCTCAAGTACTATATTCCAGCCAAGTAGGGATATAAAATATATCAGGAAACTAGGATGGTGATAAGAATTTTGTTTTATGGCTTGACTCTTGTGTTTTGTTGTTTGTTTGTTTTTGTTCTTGTCTTTCTGTTTGTTTGTTTTGATTGATTAATTGATGTATTTGAATATACTGTCATTGTCTTCAGACACACGAGAAGAGGGCATCAGATCTCATTACATATGGTTGTGAGTATGTGTGTGCTGGGAACTGAACTCAGGACCTGTGGAAGAACAGCCAGTGTTCTTAACCACTGAGCTATATCTCCAGCCCCAGTTTGCTTTTTTTTTTTTTTAAATGGAAAAGTGAAAATAATGATAAAGAAGTCTCTTTGGACTATTAAAATAATTTCTTGTACTCCAGATAGAGTAGGAGAATCCTATTGAGTGTATATTACTGCTATGTAAAAAGTAACTTTTTTTCTCTGTGGTAATTTATTCAGTGTTCATTCAATTAATATTACAAGGCAAATAGTTATCAGTGCATGTGGAAACCATCAAGCTATTAAACGTGGCCTTATAAACTGTTTTTAGTTCATATGCCTTTAAATTATGCCTAAATAACAGTTATTTTTTGACTGATTGATTCTAAGAATTTTGCTATTACAGCCAAACCATGACATTTTTGTATTATGTATTTTTAGCACTTTTAAAGAATGAAATGCTTTTCTATTTTTGAAATGATTTTCTATTTTTGAAATGATTTTTCATTTTGAATTTCAGCCAAATATCTCAAAAATCCATAACTCCTGGGTCTCACAGCAAATTAGCAAGGCCAAATGAAACGCACGTGCCTTGTTGCTCTGGCTGTATATTTTAAAGGAAGCTAATATATTGACTAATTCTTAGACAAACATCTATAAACTGCTGTGTCTGAAAAAAAAACTTTGTGCCTCTAAGTATCAGAGATGATGTCATTTGGTTGCATCAAGTAAAGTGGTTGTGTCGTTCTGACCTTTTACATATTGAGATTCTAAAAAGCAGTGTGCTAAACCATATTTAAGATTCTCCAGTTCTTATAGTGAAGGGACATGATTCCTTCCAAACATATTCATATGATTTTGTGTTTTTACTTTTCATTTTCATAGTGTGCTTGCTATTTAATACACTGCAGAACATACATTGGCTTAACTAAGTGGATAATACCGTTGGTTTTGCGTTCTTTTTCTGGTTGGTTGCTGGAGACTGAACTCAGATCTTGAGAGTGCTAAGCAGGCACTGTACTCCTGTGCTGCATTCTAACCATTTCCTGTTGTTAATCCCACTATATAAACTCTAAGATACATTAGGATGGAAGGAAAGTGATCTGCTTTAACTTCCTTGACCTCTAGGGTGGACGAGTTGGTTTCTGTCTATGAATGGCTACAATCTAATGTGTCAGTGCAGGCCACGGGGGTCTTCTGCTGTGTTCCAGAGCGAAACTGACAAAAAATTCATTGATGTGTTTTCTTAACAAATTTTAGAAGGCCCTATGATTGCTTAAATAATAATAATAAAAAACAGCAATGACAATAATAATTATACTAAAAACACAAACAACAGACTCTAAATAGAAACAAGCAGAAAAGGTTTATCCAATCTTTGGGGCAGACAAGAGAAAGTGATGGCCTGTGATGGTTTCCACTTGCCACCTCCTGTTTCAATATCTATTTTGGGGTGCCAAGACCATGAAGCCTAACCTTTCAGTA
Source organism: Mus minutoides (assembly GCA_902729485.2). Classification (NCBI taxonomy): domain Eukaryota; kingdom Metazoa; phylum Chordata; class Mammalia; order Rodentia; family Muridae; genus Mus; species Mus minutoides. Next base: position 114,622 of record LR750840.1, read on the forward strand.
GGTAAATCTCATAGAAGGGTGCTAAATTTACAAAGAAAGGAAGAGAAAAGCAGACCTTCAGCCTCTTGGGCTAATACAACCATCAGAACAAGCAAATATCCTAATCAGGCCATCTTGGACAGGAAAGGACTGCCCAATGAGTGGCCAAAGCTACAAGTTGTAAGCTATGTAGGCTGCTCTCAGCCACTGCTCATTTGTTTGTTAAACATTATTTAGCAGCAGATCAAAAGAGTGTAGGAAAATGATATGATATATTGATTATGCATTTTATAATCCTTTAATGGTTACAGATAGATAAAAAATGAATTTCAGAGAATTCTTCAAAAAGTATATGAATTGAAACTGTTAAATAATAATTTTAGGGCTATTAAAAAGTCAGACTTTTACAAACTAAATATCATTCAGCTTTCATATCTGCTACAGAGATAAGTCAGGTCAGCACATACACACACACACACACACACACATACACACACACACACACAGAGGCATGTACATGCTCATACACACACACACACACATACACACAGGCAGGAATATGCTCTCTCTCTCTCTCTCTCTCTCTCTCTCTCTCACACACACACACACACACACACACACACACACACACACACACACGCACACACACATGGGCTGGAGACACATTCAGCAGGGAAGAGCACTGGCTGCTCTTCTAGAGGAGCAAATGGTAGCTTACCACCATCTGCAACTCCAGTCCCAGAGGACTGCCTTCTTCTAGATTCCCTATGGACTTCATAGACATGGTGCACAGACATACAAAGTGAGCAAAAGATTCCTATATGTAAAGTAAAATTTACCATTTAAAGAAGAAATGTATACACATACACTGACATATTTCAACATACAGCAAACATTTTGAGTATATTTTATGTTTCACTCGTGATAGGAAATGGTTTGTTGGTAAGTACTTTTAGCCATAGGAAATTAAGCAAATAGCATTTTTGCTGATATCTTTGTAAATTATCAGGGCCACATATCAATGACTCTCTAGAGGAAAAACTTATCTTTCATCATAAAATATTGAAAGAGCGAATACTATAACACCATTTTCGTTAAGTCTGAAAGTGAGAAGTGGGTGATTCCGTCTAGCTTTCACATGGGTACAGGTGTTTTATCGCCAAAAGCTGATGTGCTTCCGCAAGAGCTTGCTCACATGACTGCTGGCCTATAGCCTTATTGTAGACCTCTCCATAAGGATCATATGGCTGGAGACCTCCATCAGAGCAAGGGAGATGTCTCTTTTGACCTCAGCTGCGTATGCATCAGCCATCACTTTCACTCTCTCAGAAGTTAATTAACAAGAATACATCACTTTCCATGGGAGGGAATACCTCTTACCAGAAGTATTATCAAACACCTTTTGCATATATCGGAAGACAACTTCAGGCAGTTTCATCAGTTTTCTCATTGCAGGTTTAGCGGTAACCCTGTAACTAGTGTGCATTTCACTGCAGTGGGCTCCAGTCTCAGTATGGTTTTAAAGGTGATCCATCTTAGGAGGCTCTCTCTGAACTCACCATTTCTCCTACTGCACTTCTACGTCACACACACACACACACACACACACACACACACACACACACACACACACACAATCAAATAGAAGCTCCGAGGATACGACCTCATATTCTGACAGAGTCAGGGCATCCTGGATCAAGATGATTGCTAGTTCAAATGAAACAGTACAAAGCTGCAAACAACCCACACTGAACTGCAGTTCATGGATTTAGAAACACCCTATTTCAGCACAACCTATTTATCATCGTTATTATATTTGTTAGAAAAATTGTGCTTTCACTCCTTAAAAATATTGCAGTGTGATCTGAGTTCAAAATAAATATTAAATTCAACTGCATATGGCTAATTTGATGGTTTTCTAAGTAGGTGACTATTTGATTATTTCACTGAAACCTTGTAGCAAAGCAATAAGACCTCGTACCACGGGTACCAATAGGAAGGCCAGAGAGCAACATGGACCTTTCTGAATCAAGGATCATTGATTTCTCTGCCTGTCACTAAAAGTAGCTTTAGATTTATAACTATAAAGACGTTATAAAGATGATATTCTTGCACTTACTTAACAGTATAAAGATTTCATTTTCAATGTACATTTGGATGGTATTTGCACAATAATGTCAAATGTCATTTATCCCTAACCTTACTTTATCTTCAGAAGCAATGGATAGTCTCTCTAGACAGTTGATTCACCATTTTATTTTATAGTCCTGATGATGGGATTCAGAATATTTTACATTCTAGACAAATTGCCTACCACTGACCAGCAAGTTTACCTTGCTCTCCAGTTTTACTGGATACCTGATATTTTCTCTCTCTCTCTTTCTCTCTCTCTCATTGATAGCTTGAATTCCTTTGTCTCAAAGCTGGCATATACCTCTGCAATCCCCAATGTCCCTCTTTATACATCACCTTTCAGTGTCTAAGTTACTGATCAGAAAACAGTCCTCATCCAACCTGGTGGCCGAACAGCATCAGTTTACTCAGATGGGAATATGAGCCCAGCAAGCCTTGGAATCTGCAAAAAGCTGTAGCACCTTTATTCCTTTTGAGCCAGGGTCTTTGTATGCATCCCTGGCTATCCTAGAACTCTCTACATAGGCCAGACTGTCCTCAAATTCACAATTCAAATTCGTTGCCTTTGCCTTCTTAATTCTGGGATTAAAGGAATACATCACTATGCCTGGCCTGTGGTGGCAAATTTGTTCCTTTCTAAAGGAATTGTGGTAATGTAGCCTTTGACTGTGTCATAACAGGTTTAAGTCACTTTTATTCCTCTTGCTTTCTGTTCATTCAACGTGACCTTGAGATAATGTTGCTAGATATGTTTTCATATTTGTCAAAGGGAGATTTGTCTGGCCATTTACTAACTAGACATACTGATGACTTGCTTCCTGTTAAGGCACATGCTGGGATTTGCAGAATCTTGAGTGAACCTCAGAAGCCTTTTTGCATTCAACACTATTAGTTCCTTACATGAGAAAATCCATAATCTATGATACAAAATTAACTTTTTAAAATAGAAAACATTAAAACACATACTTATTGTAGTTGAGAGTAGATATGAGTAAAGTAAAGATAATAACATTTTACATACCTTGTAATATTTGATAACATAGGAAGGGGAATATGAGAGTTTTTAGTTTTGAGGCAAGCTTATCAGTACACGTTTTAAGTAAAATTCTAAAAGAAATGCTGTGTTTTATGTATAAAGAATAATTTAGAAATTGATAACCCAGCTAAAATTATGAGTTAAATTTCTTAGAACATTTCATAAAGATATTTCATTTGGAAAAAAAAAGAAGTGTGTGGTAAAATGAAAATTCACTTTCCTAATGTTTTTGCAGATTCTCAACTTTTATTTTCAACACAGAATACAACTAGCAAAACATGCTGTGGTACAGCTCTCTGTTTAGAAGATCTTCTACAAGTCTCCTAACTCTAAAGGCCTTAGTCTATCTTTAAAACTTTCGAGAATTAGACCAACAAATCTTAAAGATCCTTGTAGCTCCAGGATTCTGTTGAGTTTTGTCCGATCAGTTCAACACTTACCTGTCATTACTGAGGCTGCGGTGTACATGTACACTGTAGCATCAAACCACAGTTTAATAACAAGGCACGGAGGCCACAGAGCCTCCTGACTCTAGTCCATTACTAATTTATTAGGGCCTAAAAGCAACCAAACAGAGGATTCTGGGCAGACAATGGGGCCTTTGAGGGGCAAAGCAAGAGCATCTAAAAGGAAAGCATTACCATTCTAAAATAATGGCAAAGCACATGGTCTGCGTGCTCTAAAAGAAAGCCCTACAGAGAAGGTATTCTTGGCCTTAATAAACCAAACACAAAGGCTTTTAGTTGGGACTCAAAGAAAAAGCGTACAGCTCCCTCCAAATTGGGTTTCTCTCTCTCTCTCTCTCTCTCTCTCTCTCTGAGTGTGTGTTTGTGTGTGTGTGTACATGTGTGAAAGAGAGAGACAGACAGAGACAGAGAGACAGACAGACATACAGGAGGGGAGGAGAGAGTGTGTGTGTGCTTGTATTGAGGGAGTAAGGAAAAAGGCAATGTTTTCAAATTCTGACTAATTTCCCATGACATTTTTCTCCTTACATCTCCTAACTATGGTAAAGAAAGCAGAGATGTTGTTATATTCTTTCCCATCTTGGTTACAGTAAGAGCATAGACTCATATAAAAACATTTCATTCCCACTAGCATAAGTAGAATGCCTTTGCCTTCTACTCTCTTTGATATTGTGATTTTAAGTAAATGGATAAACAGTATTGAGTGTTGTATATCTATATCTATATCTATATCTATATCTATATCTATATCTATATCTATATCTATAATCTATATTTTAAACTAGATTATAACAAAAAATAAAAATTAACTTTACTTGTTTATTGCACACTCTGAAAAACTGTACACTGTGATTGTGCACTGCATATTTATAGAGCAAGATGAGTTCATGGGTTATTAATTTAAAGTATTATAAATACAGATGTGAAATAATATTTCAGTATATTATTCAGACAGACAGGTGGATTGTTCTTAGATTCTTAGGACTAAGGTTTTCCATAAAATTCTACATAAGTCCTATGTACCAAACACATCCGTGAAAATTATCACTATAGAAACACCTATGAATAAATTAAGTACTTGTTGCAAATCTGCAGAGGTGACCAGAACATATAAAAGAACTCAAAGCTTCTGTTTAGAAAAAAAAAAAAAAAAAACAAACAACATACACTTTATGACCATTTTTACTTTTGTGCTTCTACCTTGAACAGAGTTCTGCACACAGCCGGTGGAAGCTTGCAGTGCACAATACTGCTCCTTATCTGGTGACTCTGAGCACTTCCTAACTCCACCCACTGTCCTGTAAGTCAGACGCCATCCACAAAGCATTCATTTGTGTTCCCATGTAACAAAACTTACACAGAGCAAGAGCTGCTTAGGTCTGACTCATTTTTAACTGTTTAATATTTTACTTTCTTCCATGTTACCTTACCAGCCTCTTCCTCCCACACTCCCAAGCTAGCATGATGTCCACCATGGAGCCAATCATGTCCATGTCTTTTTACACTTTTTTCTAGAGACAGAGGCTCAGCTGAGTTGCTCAGGGTGGTCATGAGCTTTGTAATATTATAAGCAAGTCATGATCTTGTGATCTTACTGCCCCAGAATCACAAGTAGCTCGAATTATTGGCCTGTACCACCAGGCCTGGCTGCCTTAGTATCTGTAAACAAAAGTTAATTCCAATTACAAATCTTTTCTGAATAGTCAAATTTTTGAAAGGAAAAGACAAGAGATACGATTCATTGATTTCAGAACTGAAAGTGAGAGCCTGTCGTTGAAGCGTCCATGAAATCATTGGATGGTTTGGATAATCATCATAATATATAACATAGCAGAGCCAGAAAATGCTCCTCACTCTTTGGTGTGGCTTCACGAGAATGCTGGGAGTGCTAAAAGACATATAATATATTTGGCTATCTCCTATCAAGAATAATAATAAAAATAAGATCAATCCCATGTATGAATGCAACTTATGGACTCAGGCTCATATAACCAATACAACTATCTCAAGCACAGAGGTTCTCTGGCTTAGCACATGTCTTAGCAACAACAGGCTGTGGTGCTAGGTTTTCCAGTGCTCTGGGGAATTGTAGCTCTGCTTCAATTGACATTGTTATGTATTCAAGTGATACAATTTTGAAAATGGGCTTGATCACTTTAAGTCCTCTTAGGTTAAGCTCATTTCTCCTCTTTTGAAAGGGATCTTCTAAAACTGTACAACAGCTACTATACCACTGTTGGTACCATATATGTCACAATACATGTAAACATACAACTAAATAAATGAACTTCATTTATATATTTGCTATTAGTTCATAGTAAGAGGAGATTGAGTTTGTATATGCCGTTGAAAAGTCCCATATATATTTAATCTGACTTTATTTATATTTTGAAATACAAATATATTAATCTGGTCATATTGAATTTGATTTAATCTATATAAATTAACAAGGCTACTTCAAGTCAAATAAAAGACATTTATAAGAAGCCTGTACTTGTGTATGCCATGGATTAAAGCTTGCATTTGTAGACATATACATATATGATAATGTCCAGAAGACGTATTTAAAATTTAACTCCAGGAATTATTTTTAAAGGGTTTTAATATTTCCTTGTTTCGAGGAAGCTTTTGCTAGATTTGACCAATGGTGTCCCTTTTTGATAGGTATAGTGAGGGTATCCTGGCTGCCTGGCTTATGTGTGACTGTTGCAGGGTTTGTGGTAGAAGGCATTTGCTCATGTGTGCTGGGAATCCCTCCTCGAACAGAATGATCAATCCCATATCTTTCAGGTCACACCCAGGAGGATGCTGGAAGGCCATCTCAAGTGATCACCTCTGTGTTAGGCAACATGTAACAATTATCCTGCTTTGCTTCTGAACAACAAATAATTCACTTCATACAATAAATCAGAGGTCTCATAATGAAATGCAGACTGGCCCCCATCGCATCAGTTTCTCTTAACAGCAGTCAATGATTTCATTGTTATCACAGATTCAAAGTAATTAGCAAGCATAGAAAGGCTGATGAACTGACTCCTCTTAGCTGTCCTCCTGAAATCTTTATCACATGGCTGCTTTCCTCAGCCCCTTCAGAGTTTCCATTCCTCGTTCTCTACTGGTTTTTCCTTTATATGTGTCTCTGTTGAGGCTGCTGTAACAAAATGCCCAGATGACTTAAGCACCAGTAAATCTTTTCCAAATTTAGAAATCTGGGAGGTTCAAGTTCAAAGTGAAAGCAGATACCTCTCTGTTGAGAACCTCTTCCTGGTTTGTAGCTGTTGTTTATTTCTAGGCTCTTTATATTGAGTCATAGAAGAAACCTTGGCTTTTTTAAAAAAAATTATTTTATAAATGCCTAAACATAGTTAACTGCCAGTAATACAATGTAAAGACCTTATCTGCATTGAATTGACTCTAAGACCTCACCCCCAGTACCACCACACTGGCAAAATATGCATTGGTGGCTTTCAGCTACGCATATATAAATCTATGACCTTGCATGTGTACAACTTTGTTATAAATGAATAATATTTGACATGGAGTACCCTTGTTCATTCATATAGTTTAAAACCAAATTAAATACAACTGTCTCTGAAGTATCTGCCTGTTGCTTTTGAACAGAGGCAATTAATGAATCATAGGTAACCATTTCTATGAGTATACATAATGTCTAATATTAATTGGCATGATATGTCAGTCTTGTTTTACTTTTTTTTTAATGCATGGACATTTAAAAAGTTCTGAATTTGATGCAGGTGCCATATCTTATATATCTTCATCCAGTATTCTTTATATGCCAGGGGGTAGTCACAAAGTAATGTAAAAACCCTTTATAGTAATACTTTTAAAATGTATGATTAAGAGCATATTCTATTTCAAGAAATGAAACATACAGTCCTTGGCCATGATTCGACATGAATCTATCTCTTTAGTAAAACCAGGCTTACACTTAAGTCTTTTCACAGTTTTCCCTCTCATTGCTTTTCATTCAGAGAGAGGAAACCAACATTTAGCAGGCCCTTAATTGCAGCATGTGTAGAGTGAGTCAAACGGAATCCATGTGGGGAACTTTTAATAGCTCTGATTCACAAAAGGTCTCTGCCTGCTGAAAAGGCCATACTGCCTCTCTCTGAGACATGTGACAGATGACAAGGAAAGCTAAAACAAATAATGTATTTTTACAAAACCAACCAGAAATTCTTAGTAGCCTTGGTTTAACAACTGTACCTTGTCAGAGGTGTCCTACCAGTAACAGAATAATTCTAGTAGTCAGGAAACATCTCAAAACTAACTCCTAACTGCTGTGGTGTCTTGACATATTCAAGTAAACTTTAGAAAACTGCACATTGTGAATTATACAATAAACTGCCATTCAATAGTGTTTTTTTATTCCACGCTAGGTTAATTTTTAAAAAGCCAAAGAAATTAAATGCAAGAAGTTCTGAATTTTTTTTTATGCTTTTAATTTCTAATCTCATGGCTGTAGTGATATGCTTAGTAGAGAACAGGGAATATTTCGTGTTTCTTTAATTTCTAAAAATTACATGACATGTAATTGATATTTGTGTGATATAAACAGCTGAAGCCTGAATATCTTAACTAGATGTGATTATATGTCATTTTGATGTGGTAAGATCTTCAGCGGCAGAAGTCAGTCAGTTACTCCATCCCACACACTCTCTATTCCTTGTAATAAAGGCAAGTAAACATATTCATCTTTCCCACAGAACTGCAGAATGACACATTTTCAGGCTGGGATTGCAGATCACTAGGAAATGCCTGACTAACCTGCACAAGGCCTTGGTTCATTCCCCAATAAATAAAAGAAAAGAACAAAAGAATAATAATGAAAATAGTTTTCTACATTCCGCCCCCTTATTGTTGTTGTTCATTATAAAAGTATTTAATAAAACATGAGTTATACTACTTCAATGTATTTTTAGGATAGAACATTTTGATGTCAATATTCTTAAATATTCATTTGCTTTACAATATATTTATAGTATGAAAGAATATACATTATGTGTGTGAAAATTGCTGGAGAATACACATACAAAATTATTGGAGAGATCATGCCTCTTTTGCAATGCTCTGAATAATTTCTATTATTCTTTGATGCTTATCAGCATTCTAAAAAATTACTACTTGAAATTTATAATTTTGGTAAAGCCTCATTATGATAAGGTATTTGGAATTATCCCAGTTGTTTTAAATATAGAATTAACTATAATTGACTACAGTCACCCTGGTCTTCAAATTTCTTCTAACTGAAACTCTATACAGTACAGCGAGACCAACTAATGTCTATTATCTCCACCTTTCCTAGTCTCTGTCACTACCACTGTATTGTGAATTTCTATGAGTTCAATATTCTTTTGCATTTCCCAGATGATCAATATTTTCTCATGAGTCTATGGGCCACTTTTATCTCTTCCTTTGAGAAATGTGTACAGATACCAACCATCACTACCAACGTCAAAGGCATTTTTTTTTCAAAAGGAAGAAAAGTAATTTTCAAATTCATATGAAAACACAAGGCCCCAAGCTGCCTTAATAATATTTGGCAAAACAAACAAACAAATAAACAAACAAAAAACAAACAAAACACTGACTGGGCAGTGGTGCCGTATGCCTTAATCCCAGCACTTGGGAGGCAGAGGCAGGAGGATTTCTGAGTTCAAGGCCAGCCTGGTCTACAAAGTGAGTTCCAGGACATGCAGGACTATAAGGGAAACCCTGTTTAGAAAAATAAATAAATAAAATAACCAAAGCTGAAGGTACAAGAGTTTCTAATGTTATAATGTGTTTTAGTGTAGGCAACAGCACAGCATCAGAATAACAGCTGATACTTTATCCAAGGGAGTATGAGACACAAGGTCTAGAAGACCAGTCAATTGATTTTCAGCAAATATGTCAAACCACCTGCTGAGGAAAGCATAGCCTCTTCAACACTGATGCCCAGAACACAGGATGCAGATGGAAGAGGATGAAATTTGAGTCTCATACTATGTCACTATGTACACTCACGAACTTAAATACAATGTTCTCAAAACTCTAAAACTACTGAAATTGAACATAAGAGACATTCCAGTACATTTGTCTGCAAGATTTTAGATCTGACCCCAAAACACAACAAGGGTCAGAAATTTATTAGTGGGATTGCATAGAATGTCAAAGCTGCTGCATAAAAGAGAGTAATAAACAGAATAAGGTGTGGCCAATAATGGGATAAAATATTTTCCAGGTATAAAGGTTAGGAGCCTAAAATATTCAGATCACTCAGATACCTCAATAACAAGAAAATAATCAATTAAGTAAATAAATAAAAGTTTATCTTTTTGTTAAAACAATGAATTGGGTTCTGTGTAATGGCACACATCTTTAATCAGGGAGCTATATCAAAGATCTATGAGTTCAAGGCAAGTCTTGACTACATAGGAATCTGTAAGCTGTCCAAGGATAGGTAATGAGATCTTTTCTTAAAAAGGAAAAGGTACTTTGTACTCCTAAATATTAATAAGCATACTTTCTCACCTTATATCCTAAGAAATCTTAGAAATAATAATGGTTTTTTATTGAATATAAAAGCTTGATTTTACTGAGGCTCCTTGTATATATATTTTTTTGTCAATTTGATATATGTATACTCTGTCCTAATGGGGATCCTAAAATATGTTACTATTGCCTGAGTGCTGCCAAGGTGAACACAGTATAAAATGTACTAGCTTCTTGAGAGTCAAGTCACTGACTGACCACACCACAATTACTGCTTTAACAGGGCAGCTTCAAATTGCTATTTGGGTAAACTATTTAAAAGAGTAGAGTGTCTCAGAGAAGATGCCGTTTCTCCTGGATGGTTAAGCTGCCTGTTCCAGTCGTCTTCCCCAAGGCATTCTGAGTATAGCAGAGTAAAGACAAAGAGCCCAAATTAAACGCACAGCTGTTTACCAGAGCCAGGGAAGTGTTATTCTGAGAAGCAAGGGCTCATGGACCATTTCATGGATAAAACATCTATTTCATTAGCTGCACTGATGTTTATGCCAAACTGCACCTGGTAATTCATATTGTCCATTTACCATATACTGATGTGATTGAAAAGGCAAATATTAAATATCATTATATTTTGAAACAATTATGAAATATATTTTAAGTCTTGCATCTATATGTATAGAGTTGTTATGTTATTTAAAATACATATTTATCAGTCAAATTTCCATTTAGCATATTTGATAAAACATGATTTAAAAAATGTTTCTTTAAAGATTCCTGTCTTTATAAATGTCTTTGTTTTTTTACATAAGAATATGCATCAGAAAAAAATTTTAAAAAAAGAATATGAATCAGTGGATACATTATGAGTTTATGTTGTTATTTTCTAATTCCCCTTAGAAAATGACAGCAATTAGAAGCTGGAGAATGCCTTGGCCACTGACCAATAAGTTATAATGTCAGAAATCAGTGTTTATAATCAGTGCCAGAATACCACCAAACATTCCTTTTCACCACTAGTGGAAGCTTTGCCTGAAATCTATTAGATAGATTTCACACAATACCTGTGAACAAGTCTGGCATAGGGCTGTGGTCTCACTTTGCATTCACTGGTAAAGTGTGCCACCCTGAATGCTGTGAGCATAATTCTTTGGAAGTGCTGGGTTCTTTTAACTAGGGAAACTTGAGAGATAGTATAGCTTCATTTGTCAGTATGGCAACAACATCAGCTTTTTGGCATATTGATTTTGAATAGTACCAGAATACAGAAGAGGTGTGACTTGGGTTCCCAAGCCTTGCCCTAAAGAATATGAGAGAAAGCAAATTTGCAATTCAATTGCAGTGTATCTTATGCCAACTATTCTATTTTAAAATGGAGAGGAAGTCAGAATAGGCGTTAGGTAAATGTTCATATGATAGAAAAAAATCTTATTTACAACTGACCTTCTCGTTTGTACTTCTTCCTTAGAATTGCTCGAAGTCCTCATTTTTGCATTTCCTTAACTATGTTCTAAAACACAGACATTTAATTTTTTCCTCAGATTTTCTGGTAGAAAACTTTTGTAAATTCTCCGAACATTTAATGTCTGGATAATTTCTGCGATTCCAGAATGTTTCAATAACTGTAGTTATAAATACATAAGCATATTATAACTTAACATATTTGGGTTATTTTTAGAATAAGCTATGTGCCAAAACTCTTAGACAATTTTAGACAAGCAAATCAATGGTCCGAATGGCACCAGTAGGACAATTTTTTTTCACCTGCAAACAACTCATTGGCCACTTCAATTACTTTTTCCTATTGGTTACACTTTCCTAAATGAAGTGATATATACACATATGGACTTCTGAAAAACATGATTATTTTTGGCATGTGTTGGGGTGGAGGAAAAATAGCACCATGTAATCTCCACCAACTCTTTCAGCATTCAGATTCTCTGACTATGCCTTCCATTGTAAAAAGAGATTTATTACTTTCTTATTACTGTAAAATGGAATATCAGACCTCATGGACTCAAAAACTCAAATGTGGAACACGAGGAAGATAAGAGATGTTGATTTCTTCTCATATTTGTAACTTTGAATGTTTTAAGGACTTTCTGTGCTTCACACCACAGTATTTCCCTCTGCAGAGGTCATCTTTGCTTCACTGACCACAGGAGCTCAATGCCACTACTTTGTATATGCAGAATGTATAATGGGAATTTCCAGGAATGTCTGAGTTGTAGTGGATGCTGCAGTGATCCTGGTTGGCATTTTGTGGCCACACAAGAAAGTTTTGTTGGATTTATACCTATTCGTTTTCTTGATATTACCTTTCACCTACCACCACTGCAAATCTTAAATGACAGATAATGAAATCATCCTTCTCACTACATTGTGGTGTGCATGAATCACATGATACTGGATCTTCAAAGGGGATATAACAGCCGCTGACCTTTGACCTCACACATTAGAACAGTAGGCTGGAATAGAGAAAAATAAGCTTGGGTCCTCTAATAGAGGTATCAAAAAGATTTTACTTGACTATATGTAATATGTCTAGATACAATTTTTATATGTAATATGTCTAGATACAATTTTTATTTTTTTAATTAGTAGAAGAACATTCTGACCTTATATAAAGTACTATGAAGAACATCTGAAAGATTGAAATTTATCTCTGGAATGGACTCATTTCCTTATCTTTTTGCAGTTAATAACAATATGTACTGAAGAGGCAATCACAAGAACCAATAGCCATTTGTTCAGGAATAACAAAGTTTCTCACTAAGCAGGTGTCTGGAAACTGCCATTGGTCATTGTAAACATCACAAGCCAGGAAGCATGTAAATTATCACCCATGTAAAAATTACCTCAAATTTTGAGCATGTGAATATTATCTGTTCCTGAGACTCTAATTTCTCAGCTATTATATCTTTAGATTATTATGGTCTGAAAGATAAAGATGAGGATACACTTATTTATTTTAAAGTTATATTTTATCCTTATTTTATGTGTAGGTGTATGTACTAAAGAGAGTGTACACATCTGAGGAGGCCAGAGTAGGAAATCAGATACCCTGATGTACTTATGCTTAGAACCAAACTCCAGTCTTCTGGATGAATGAGATGTTCTCTTAAACATTAAGGTATCTCTGTAGCACTTAATATGATTATCTTAAAGTCACTTCTAGTGACATGCTTTGCTACATATTTCATATATTTCATACATCCAGTTTACATTTTTTTAAGTTGGGAAGAAATCACTCAGGTGTTGATTACTTGGATGTATTTCTAAGAGTTAGCACTAATTGACAAATACTCATATGTACTTTTAAAATTCTCTCTCTGTGTGTCTCTGTCTCTGTCTCTCTCCCTCTCTGTCTCTCTCTCTCTCTTTGTGTGTGTGTGTGTGTGTGTGTGTGTGTGTGTGTGTGTGTGTGTGTGTATGCCTGTATGCATGTATGCATATGAACTCAGGTCTGTGTATCACAGAACATATACAAAAGTCAGGGCACAACTCTTTGGAGTTAGTTCTGTTTTGACATCTTCTGTAATATGAGAATCAAACTCAGGCAGTCAGGCCAGCACACCAGCACCTTCATCAGCTAAGCATCAATTTATAGGGTCAGGAAAAGAGTGTCCCTTTCACTTTTAATGTTGACCTGTCGTTTTCTTCCTGGCCACTTCTGCCTCTGATTTTTGGTTGTCCTTTAGCCATTCACCTTACTCTCATCTGTTTATTTTCCCCTTTGTTTCCAGTGCTGGGTCCTTGTAGAGTCGCCAAAGTCAGCCTTCGGTTGTTAGTCAGACTGCATGGGCAATTTCCTCAATGTTGTCACTGTTTACATGAAAGCAACCAAATGTATAGCAAATAGACCAGCTGGAAACCTCTCCACAGACAGATACATCCAAACAGGCATTTCGTCGACATGTTGTTGTGGGTCAGTGTGATTCTGCTCCCAGAAAGAACAGCCCACACTCATATGCACAGTTGCTCCTGTACGGAAGGCTTGCAGGAACATCCACATCGACTGGGACTCAGCCAAAACTCAGCCCTCCTCACATACAGCGAGACAGAGACATGATGCTACAGCAATTTGGAACACTGTTTATGGCATGCTGATTCTTGGCATACTTCTTCAGAATGTAAGAACAGACTCTGTTAGGCTTCCTAAGATGTATTGTTTATTACAGAATCAGTCTTTCAAAATGAGTATAGATTCAGAAGCAATTGGTCGGTTTACTATTAAACTCAGTATTGAAGAGATTCTGAAAAAAATTATTTTGAAAGCTTATAAAGGAGACACATTGCTTGGGGGAACAAAAACCCACTTCTAAAATATTTTATTTTCAGAATGTGAAAAAGGCAACTTTACCAATACCATGAATACATTTATCTTCCTGTTTAAGTAGAGAGGTATGTTGAGGCAGCACCATTAAAGTGCATTCAATAAAGAAATATACATATTTGAATGTATTTTACAAATTGCTTCTAAACAAGAAAAATATAGTTGCATGAGTGCACAGCTATTTTCCATTCTGTATCATAAAAGTTGTACACTCTACTTTGAAGATAACTGGCATGGTATGTATATATATATATATATATATATATATATATATATATATATATATATAATATATATATATTTATATGTATAAATGTCTTTTAATAAGAAATAGCACTATTAAGAAGTTACTACACTACAGTTTTTTTAAAAATCTTCATATTTATCAATATAGTACAAAAATAAAAATACATACAAGAAAAATATCATTTCTATGTTCAAAAAATGTATTTCTGTACAAGAAATGAGATTAGAAAGAGAAGCCTTTGGAGTCTTCCCATAAAGTCACTTCATAAGACAGATGATATTGAACAAGTCTGGTATCATCACTAAGGAAAGTGACAGCATCATTTTCCCCTTTAGATTTGTAATGCCAGATTGGTCAACCTGAAGAGGGATTTATTAATTGATTCTCAGTATATGTCTCAAATCAAATGCTTTGCCCCATTTTCAAATGTCCACATTTCTATGGATTAGGCACACATTATGGGAATCTGCCACCAGAACCTGGAGGCTTTAGAAAAGCTTCTCATCCCTGTTAAGAAGTTAGTAGCAGGAAATGCTTTATGTGGAGGTTCAGGTGGGACTCACACCCAGCAACACAGGAATCTGGAAGACAGCTGTGTCTTTCATTCCTCCCAAAGACACACATTTTTATGCTACGCATGTCTAGATGTGGAAAATAGGAAAAATCCAGGAGAGGCTTTAACTAGAGATGAGGAAACAGGGGGATATAGAAGGAAAGAGGGCAGAGAGAAATGAGTAACATGGAACTTGCTCAAGAAAGCCTTTAGGAAACATTATTTAACATTTACCTAGAGTAACATGTAGTGCATATATTCGTATGTTAAGTTATGTCACTTGGGCTGACAATACTCTTTAGGCTCTGCCCCACAATTACCTGGCAACAGCCAGGTGTACCTGACTCACTATAAAAGGAGCTGCTTGTCCCCTCTTTCTCTCTTGCCTTCTTTCTCTTGATTTGTCCTCTTCCTCCTACTCCCCCTCTCTCCCCAATCTCCTTCCCCCTCTTTGTCCATGTACTCATGGCTCTCCCTCCTCTCTCTCTCTCTCTCTCTCTCTCTCTCTCTCTCTCTCTCTCTCTCTCTTTCTCCCTCCCTCCTACCCTTTCAACTCCCCTCCCAATGCCCTGGGATGGGGAGAGGAGTTGATGGGGCATAAGATGACTGATCCCTCAGGGAGAAGGGATTCTTCATCATGGACCCATGGCACTCCCTTCCCCTATACCTGACTACACATCCACCAAACATATTCCTTCTCTCTTTAGTTTTATAAAACACAACAGTTGCTTTCTAAAGTCTGAAGTTAAGACCCTATTGCTGAATAAACATTACTTCAGACACAGGACTCAAGCTGGATATGAACTGAAAATGTGCTCCCTGAGGACTATCTTCCCTAGCACTGGAAAGTGCTATCTAAGTGGCTAAGGGATGGAAGCAACCAATAATCCTATGTAGCCATGAAACCAAGTAACCAGCACAGCAATGTATCTTCTAACATGCAGCAATATCACTCTCAGAGAAGCACAAGTGGTAAAACGCAAGGATCAAGTGACTTGGGGTTCCCAGGCCCAACAGAATCACTGACAACAAAAATCCTGCTCCCAGGCCTCAGGAAATATTGCAGAAGGGGCAGAAAGATCATAAGCTCCAGAGGAATAGGAAGTCTGCTGTGAAATTTTGTCTTCTCCAAGTGACAGGGAAGCCACACTGTTTCCTTAACAAAATCACTAGTTTAAACAATTACTACAACAGACTTGCTGATTTTTAAAGAAGAACATCTCATTCAGCTCTTATCTTTATACAAACAACTCGTGACAACTAATGAGTGTTAAGTGAGGGAGAATTAGCCTTCCCCAGGAATTAGCCACTTTATTCGTACTAACCCAGTGGTCAACTCTAACATCATCTCTGTGCTAGCAACACTAAACAGACTCGGCAGGGTGTGTGTGTGTGTGTGTGTGTAATAGTAATATTCAAAGAACAAGAGGCTATAAATTGGTAGAGTCAGGGGTGGAGGAACGTAGGAGGAATTTGAGAGAGGGATCATCAGAGAGGATGGAGAGATGAAGGAGAGGAAATGACATAATTATATTTTAATAAAATTTTTAAAAAATTTAAGAGGAGAAAGAAATCTAGAAAATAGAAGGTTGGAAAGGGAATCTCATATCCTCTCAGTAACATTAAATTCCAGAGAGTGACTGAAATGGAGTTTTTTTTTTTTTTCATTTTCTCCAATTTTTAACATCAAGAGTAAGGATTACTTGTGAGCCTTTACTTTGGCTGGACAGCCTGTGAATTGTGACAGATGAATGTTGTATCAGCTGTGTAAGGTTGGATAATCCTGTCACACAAAGAACTTTAATGCCTTCCTGGTGTTGCACCATGCCTGTGTGCTCTAAGCTGTATTCATATTTCTGTCTACAGGATCCAGGGTGATAGGGAGCACACTCTGGGGGCCACTGGCCTTTGATGTATCAGGATAGAGAAGACCCTTGGACTACAAAACTGTTTTTTTTTTTTTAAACTTCTGCACACATGGGAGCCCTGTCACTTTTGTGGCTGTCAACAAATGACAGGGAAAAGAATGTTCCTGCTCCTATCAGGAGAAACCGTCATGGTCAATAAGAAGGCTGAACACAGGCTAGACTATCAGAAAGATTATACTCCATGAATAAGGAAGAAGAAAGCTGGAATCTGTGAGCCAGTGTGGAAAATGTTGGTTTAATGGTCCTTGCATGAATCATGATTTATAGTTAAGTGAAATGACTACAAATTGTAAGATCCATGAAGCCACTTTGAAAGAAGTTGATGTTAAGGCCAAAGCATCATGCTATCTAAAATAGTTCAAAGGATGCTCCATGGTAAGCACTGGAAGACAAAACAAAATGTTTTCTCACACACTCTGGGGGTTGTCTTTCATTTTATCTTTTTATTTAGATAGAATTTCACGTATGCTTCACATAGCCATCACACTGTACTTCTTGAATTGAAATAGTCCCTAAAAAACCTTCTTAGCATTTGTCTTGTTATTTAGCAAACCACAAAATAGGTATGGTTCAGGATTCTTGAATCCTGGGTAAGGTGAATTTTCCTATCCACTTCGTACATAGTTTGTGGGCATCTCATGAACTGAGCTACAGGAGCTTGGAACTCTTTGTCACTTACATCTTATTCATATTGAGGGAAAGCATTTCAATGTAGTCATTTTGAAGAGACTCTGGTGAAAGTCTCAGTGTTAAGAGTTTACTACCTAAAAAGAAAAACATACAAGTTTTGTTTGTTTGTTTGTTTGGTTGGTTGGTTGGTTTTTGTTTTTTGTTTTTTGTTTTTGTTTTGTTTTGTTTTGTTTTTTGTTTTCTTAGTAAATCTTAGGAATACCCAGGTGAATTATTACAGGTCAGCAGAAAATTCTGCCATTACTAGTGAAAACCACATAGTCTATAAGTACACAACAAAGGTCTTGTTGCCTAAACAGTTTGCTTCCCTAAGCACATTGTCATTTTAGTCAACAAAGCAGGCACCAGTGTAGAGAAGCAGGCACTCTTCGCAGGAGCTTCAGACAGGGTAACTCCTGCCTGACAATTGTTAGCCTCTACTTTTACCTTCTCTTTCAATTTCTTTACAAAAGAGGCTCAATCTCACAAGGAAAACATGCTCCCTTGTAAATTGTGAGCATTGTTTATCCTTGCTATGGAAAGCAGTGGGAAACAAGGCAGTTTGTTTGTTCTGTTTATGACGGGTCATACTGGTCTAATATTTTGGGGGGTTTAAAAAAATAATCATGTGTGCCGTTTGAGAGGATATTAATTATAATGTTTGCATTCAAAAGGCCCTGTCAGTGAGAAGTTCTGTCATTCTCTGTACTCTCGTTGCTGGTGGGTAGGAAATTATTCATTTATGTTGTGTCTTTTCCCTCCTGCAGAGTCTTCCCTGGGAAAATGGCGCTGCACCCGTGTCAGCACTACCTCAGAATGCCTGTGTAGCTAGGCCACCTTCTTCTGCGCTGTTCTGTGTGTGCTCACGCTGTGAAAAGTGTCCTAGCGACACTCCGATTCTGTGTCAGCTGGATGGTATCTGCTCATATTCATGTCTTGGATTGACTGCAATTCAGACCTGGTTATTTGTTTCTTTATCAATTGTCACAAAAAATAAAAAAAATAAAAAGAACATTTCAGTACTGTTTTTCAGAGCTCCCAAATAGGAAAACAATTTTTAGACAAATCTATATATACCATTCCCTCTTTGGAAGTGTCAATCCTTAAACCAGCAGGTGAGACTATATTTTATTAAATGGCTCATTCTAATTCAGAAGCTGAGGTGGTTTTACGTACAGATGGATTGTGTTGCTATCCCAGGAAAACTACTTAACCTATCTGTACTTAGAAAACGCCTCTGTGTGCCTGCTGTCTGGTTTCAAGCCATGAAATGAGAGGCTTCTGTTTTGAAATCAGATTTCTCAGAAATGCTGGTTGTGACTAAGTGGCTAGTACTTTATTAAAGAACAAATAAGACAAGCAAAAGATGCAGAGCTTTTGAGCACTGCCAAAGTAATATTAAGCCACCTGTCTAGGATGCAAAATGCTATGCAGAAAAGAAGCCACAATACATTCTGGCCTTTCTGGATGACCAACTCAGATTCCGATTGAGAAAACGCAAATATCAAACATGGTCCTTTGGAATCACATTTAGGAGCAGAGAAAGAAATTGGTAGAAAAAGAAAAACATCAACAGATATGTCTTTCAAAATGTGTTTTTACTAATTATTTTATCTTTCTTAGAGATTCAGTTACTTGTTGAATGTGAACACCATTAATGTAACTCATGTATTTTTTTTTTTTTTTGTAAATTATTAGAGAGGTTACTTATAGGATATCTGGGTCATAAGTATTGTTTTTCATGCCAATCTTAGGCCTGGCACTGATTGTGTATGTGAGTGTGTGTGTGTGTGTGTGTGTGTGTGTGTGTGTGTGTGTAAGTACACTTGTTGCATGTGTGCATACTTTATTTTGAACATGGTATATAGGTTTGTTTATGTTGGTATGTGCATAATATGTGGTTTATGTATATGAGGGTACAAGTGAGAGTTAGCAGTGATATTCACTTAAAAAATTATTTATTTATTTATTTATTTATTTATTTATTTATTTATTATATGTAAGTACACTGTAGCTGTCTTCAGATACTCCAGAAGAGGCCATCAGATTTCATTACGGATAGTTGTTAGCCACCATGTGGTTGCTGGGATTTGAACTCACAACCTTCGGAAGAGCAGTCAGTGCTCTTAACCTCTGAGTCATCTTGCCAGCCCCTATATTCACTGTTTTTATCTGATCTACCTCATCACCTTTATTTTTTAAAACAGGGTTTCTTCACTAAACTTGAAGGACATCAATTTGTCCAGTCTGGTTGACCAATGAGCTTCAGCGATCCACTTTTGTCTCTATCTTCTACCTACAGTGCTAGGGTTAGAGGTACTCAGTAGTGTGCCCTCCTTTTTATATTAGTTATGTGTGTCTGACCCTAAGTCCCAGTGTTTGTAAAAAAGGCATCTACCAACAGACTCAATTCTACAGCCCAAACCACTGGCTTTTTACAGAGTGGGAAATAACATCTTTAACCTATGACTCATTTATTCTTCATATATTTTCATTTATTGCTTTTTTAATTTAGTACCTATAGAATATATATATTTGGTTGAGAAACTGTCTCCTCATCATTTCTAGCTGTATGATTTTCAAGGTGATGTTCCTCCAGGTATGTCTATAATCTATTCTCAATCTCCAGATAGATGGATATTACATTGTAAAATGCACTATCTTAGAATCTGGCAATGGCTTCCCACATCTCTTTAAATAAATGTATTTACAAGTCCCCCTAGAATTCTTTTTTTTTTTTTTTTTGAGACAAAGTTTCTCTGTTTTAGCCCTGGCTGCCTCCTAGAATTCTTATACACTCTCTAAATACAGTTTTCTCTGATGATGTATGATCTGACTTTTCTGTGCTCTCCTTTATTTGTATTCCATTGTCAAAAACAATTGCCATGAATTTAGTAAATTAAGACAATACCTTAAAATGATATAAAATTTAAAGAGTAGAAATACAAAGTAAACCTCATTAGGCTGGAATTAACATCTTGCCACACTGAACTTTTCTTCTGGCGACTTGTTTTAGTTACTATTGTATTACTATGGTAACACTATGGACAAAGCAATTCATAAAAAAAGATGGTTAATTTGGCTTACAATTTCAGAGGACTAGCTTCCATGAGGGAAGAGCAAATGGTTATAGGAACAGCTGAGAGCTCACATGTTGATCCACAAGCAAGAGGCAGTGAGAGTACATTTGGAATAGCAACAGTTCCAACAACTGGGACAAAGAATTCAATTATATGAGCCTAAAGGGGTCATTCACTCCAACCTACAATAGGGATATACATAGCTATAAAAGTATATTTTATTTTTCTGATGTAATTTTCCTATAGACTTACTGCTGAATAAGCTCACCCTTTCTTGTACTTTCTAAACTCTGCCCAACTGGTTCAGCTAGCTGTTCTGCTCAAACTCCTCTCCAAGCTAACTAATTCAAGCTGGCTTCTCTCAGCTTCTCACTAAATTGTTCTGCTTGGCCTCAAACTAACTCTGGCAATTTGTTCTAATCTTCTGGCTTCTTATTTTCTGGCTTCAACCGCTTCTGCTGACCTGCTCTGAACTGCATCAGCTCACAAACAAACTCAACTCCACTGCACTGCACACATTGTACTGACTGACTCTACTCTACTTAATGGAATTCAACTTACTCAACAGAACAGAGAGGAAGAGGGGTTGGGGGATGGGGGACGGGGGATGGGGGATGGGTAGAGGATTGGGGATGGTTGAGAAATTCTGAGGGATGTAGGAGGGGAATGGCCTTCGGAATTTAAATAAATAAAATAAGTAATAAAAAATAGAGTCTCATGGTTTGACTAGACAGGGACATATACATGAGAGAGAAGTCTTTAAAAAGGTGTGTGGGAGACAAAATATGAAGGGACATTTGCGGTGTGCATTTCCTGAGAGCCATCTAGGGAATGGCAACAAATCACCTGCAATATGTGTTATTTAGCAAAAGATAAAACAAACACAAATAAAATCTTCACAACAATTGTGTATGTAAAAGCATATGAAATATTTGAAAACACACAACTTCCTATAATATAGAGCAACAGGGTCACCACTTTCCTGTAGTGATTTCTTTCACACATAGAGATAAGAATCTATAAATCTATATTCTCAGTCTTCATGATAAACTATCTAAAAGGTTAATCAGTAAAGGGTGATGTGTTTTAGAAGTAATCATTGTTTCAAATGTAAATATGTACCGGCAAGTTGTTCCTTACTCTTCCTAGTTAATTTTGTCCTTATTTCTCTGTTCTTATTTCCTTATTACTCTCAAATAATAAATCATATTATTTGTGGATTTATACATAAAATTATACTATTAAAATTATCCCGTTTATTACTTATCACACTTCTAAAACTGATGAAATGATTTTTATTTACTAAGAATCACTATATGCTAATGAGATGTACTTACCTGTCCTGTAAATCTGTGTAAATTGATGGCTACAGTCTTATCCATTTTCCTGGTTTTGTCAGTCCTTTTTTTTTTTTTTTTTTTTTTGAACATCAAAATTAAACTTTAAAGAACATTGCAACTAGAGTGAATGACTATATGCCGTGAGTGAGTCACTAAGCAAAGACATTCATTACACAATAGGTTTATCACTCAATGATGATATTTGGTTTTGAACCAGATGGATTTTCTTGGGGAAATCTTCTGATGCCATGCAGATTTATTGAATTTGAGCTTTCTTATACCATTAGGCATTATTCTTTCCTATGGCACATATAGCCTTCAACGTATTTGTGCATATTTAACACAATTTTAACAGCCAAGGTTTTAATATAAAAGGCTATACTTTTGCTTCAGTTTATTTATTTTGTGATATCTGATATTATATTCATTTTAACATATGCATCATCTTTCCAAAATATTTGCAAGCCTAATGTCTTATGGTAAATATTAAAAATAAATGTTGAACAACATCAAAGAAGAAAAATCTCATTTGGCAATAGTATTTAAGAACAATAGAACAGAAATACTTGATACTGGTCTCTTTTTTCCACACAATCTCCTCTCACATCTGCCACATTCCACATATCTTTTTTTTTTTTTATTTTTTTCCACATATCTTAATGTTTATGAATTCCTCAGATTTCTACCTAAAAGAGAAATACCTCATGTGTGGATACCATTCTCATGGAAGCAGCTTTATCTATGGCATATACAAGATCAGATTTTTATAGTATTTGAATTATATTTTCAGATTTTACTGAAGCAATCAATTCTCAAGAAGGTAGTAGTACTGGTTTGAATATACTTGTCCCAGGGAGTGGCATTATTTGGAGGTTTGACCTTGTTTGAGTAGGTTTGGCCTTGTTGGAGGAAGTGTGTCACTGTGGACATGGGTGTTTAGACTCTCATCCTAGGTTCCTGAAAGCTACTCTTCAGAGGAAGATGTAGAACTCTCAGTACTATGCCTGCCTGGACACTGCTACCATGCTCCTGTCTTGATGATACTGGACTGAACCTCTGAACCTATAAGCCAACCAAAATTAAATGTTGTCCTTATAAGAGTTTCCTTAGTCATGGTATATGTTCATAGCAGTAAAATTCTAACTAAGTCAGTAGTCATTAACCCTTAAACTTGACAAATTAGGAGACTTTATTTATTATTGTATAAGTCAGAAAATTTCAATCTTAGCAATAAAAATACTATTGTATAATGATTATGCTTACTATTATACACATTCATGCACACACACACACACATACACACACACACACACACACACACACACACACACACAGAGAGAGAGAGAGAGAGAGAGAGAGAGAGAGAGAGAGAGAGAGAGAGAGAATTTAAAACCTTAGAGGGTGAATATAGAAGTAAAAAAGCTGGTTCACCAGTTGGTTACGATGGACGTCTAGGGACTTAGAGTATTTTTGCTCTTTGAACGTCTTTCCAGGAGGGGTGCTTACAGTAGACTCTACTGTGCTTTTGTCAGACTCACAGAAGTAAGATTCTGAGTTCCATTAGAGAGAGGCTTCAGAAATTCTCTTTAGTTTTGGATGATTCCAACTAGTAATGCGTTAGCAATAAGAGCAAACTACATGCAAATGTAGAGGAATTTCAATCTAGCAACATGATCTCCCTGGTCAGTGTTTACACCCAAAGACCTTCTAGGTTCATATGATTCAGTTACAATGCAGACACACCCTGGATTACCTGGCTAGAATAGTCATACCCTTAGTACACACCTGTAACAAGGAAGGTGAGGTTAGTTTGTAGAAGGAAGCAGCTATGTCTGAAAGTGACAACTAATTTACTGTCAGGTAAAATGACAAATCAGAGAATGATTTGACAGAATGAATGAGAGATGGGATATGCTCAACTGTCAGGAGAATAGCACAGAAAAGACAGGCAGCAAGAAAGCGGGATGCAGCATATGTGTACATCAGTTTTACTGGGACAGTTTTACAGAGACAAGTTTCAGAGAGAACAAGCTGGACACTTGGAGACAAATGAGCTAGATAATAAGAAAGAACTAGAAGATTAGAACATAATGTCAAAGTTAGTCTGATGCCAAGCAGAATAATTCAATTAGAATCTGAGAAAACCTGGATTAAATCAGCCATTTTAGATTGTACGGAAGATAGAAACTTCCAGGCCCAGGCTTTGGAATACTTAGAACAGATAAAATCATTCTCTGGGCTAATCCCAAGCAGGGTATTCACATGCACAAATTGGGTACATCCATCACCTCATCCATTCACCTGAAGAAATAAAAGCAACATTTCCACTTACATTAATTCCAGTTATTTTTCAGATTCTTTCTACCTTTGTGACCCTGTAATGAATATAATCAATGCAAAACCAAACACAGCAACATGAGTAGAAATAAGTAAAAAAAAAGAAACTAAATTATTTTATTTCCACACACAAAATAAAATATAATATTTAGCAATACATGTTAGGTATTAAAGCTTGCATTGGCTATCAAGAAAATCCTTATATTCAAGACCAATGGTTCTTCTGCTGGAGGAAGAGAGCTTTAAATATATCTTGAGATTGCCACTACCATTTTCCTAAGTTGTGTTGAATGAATACACAATAAACAGTTTATGATAAATCACCGAGTAAATACTTTGCTTTGAACTTTGTGTGTATGTATGATCTCTTTGTGTTGAGAATAATAAAGTGTCTATTGCTTTGAGCTCACATTAAATATCTTGTAGTTACAGATGTGTGCATCACTTTGTTCATTTGGTAACAAGGCACTTTTCTTCTTGCTCATAGTGTTCTAGATTTTTGCTCTTCCTTTTAAAAATATGGCCAGATTTAGAGTCTATATAGTTGATTGGCCTATTCTTTAAGAAATTCACTTTCACTGGCTTGTTTCATAATTGTTTCATTCTGCATCCTTCTCCCTTGAGATATTGACACATTTCTCAGAGATGAATTCCTTGATCAGTCATTGCTCATACTTCAGCAGTTACTGCATGGCACCTTAGATCTTCCCTGTATACTAGAAGGCTCTATATAATAAAACTTATGAAATGTTCGATATATCTTTCCTCTTTCACCTTGTATAAGAATATGAGGCAAGTACATTTTGGTCATTCAGTCTCATCCTTGTTCAAGATCAGAATGAACCAATGGTCAAGAAATACTGAAGTGCAACTTTTTCTAATTATTAAAGATTATTCTATAGTGATGGAGTTATTTAATGTCACATTATACAATTTAGCTATTATACTTATACTCCTAGACAAATCTATCTATCTATCTATCTATCTATCTATCTATCTATCTATCTATCTATCTATCTTAGACTTGTATACATGTGTTCAATGCCAATTTTGAAATTGATAATTGATGTACTGTTACATCTAAGTATAGAATTTCTTTCAGAGATTATAAAATTAAAACCCTCTCATATTTAGGTAGCTATCAAATATGAAATGTCCTTCCAAAGTTCAGGTTTTGAAGAGTTACCCCGGGCTGGTGAGATGGCTGAGCGGGTAAGAGCACCCGACTGCTCTTCCGAAGGTGATAAGTTCAAATCCCAGCATCCACATGGTGGCTCACAACCATCCGTAACGAGATCTGGTGCCCTATTCTGGAGTGTCTGAAGACAGCTACAGTGTGCTTACATATAATAAATAAAATAAATCTTTTAAAAAAAAAGAGTTACCCCTAACACTCAGCTGGTGGTATTAATTTAGGGATATGGAAACTTAAGAAGTGGGTCTACTTGAAGGGATTAAGCTACATTAAGATATATAAGTCATTAAGATACATCAGCCCTGCCTATTCTGTGTCAATTTTTGCTTCCTATTGAGCCATGAAGTGAATGCTCTTTTCTACCATATGTTTGTACCAGTATGATATTCTGTAGAGAAAATTGGGTCCAAGCAAACATAGGCTGAGCCTTCTTTTTTTTTTTTTTAATACCATATATTTTCTTTATTTACATTTTAAATGTTATCCCCTTTCTTGGCTTCCCCTCCAAAAACCCCCAATCCCTTCACCCCTCTCCCTGCTCACCAACCTTCCCACTCCTGCTTCCTGACCCTGGCATTCCCCTACACTGGGGCACAGAGCCTTCACAGGACCAAGGGCCTCTCTTCCCATTGATGATTGACTAGGGATCCTCTGCTACATATGCAGCTGGAGCCATGAGTCCCACCATGTATACTCTTTGGTTGGTGGTTTAGTCCATGGAAGCTCTAGGAGTACTGGTTAGTTCATATTGTTATTCCTCCTAGGGTACTGCAAACCCCTTCAGCTCCTTGGGTCCTTTCTCCAGCTCCTTCTTTGAGGACCCTGTGGTCAATCCAATGAGCATCTACTTCTGTATTTGTCAGGCACATGGAGAACCTCCCAGGAGACAGCTATATCAGGCCCTTGTCAGCAAGCATTTGTTGGCATTCACAATAATGTCTAGGTCTGGTGACTGTATATGGGATCGATCCCCAGGTGGGTCAGTTTCTGGATAGCCTTTCCTTCAGTGTCTGCTACACACTTTGTCTCTGTAACTCCTTCCATAGGTATTTGGTTCCCCATTCTAAGAAGGAACGAAGTATACACACATTTGTCTTCATTCTTCTTGAGTTTCATGTGTTTTGCAAATTGTATCTTGGGTATTCTGAGATTCTGGGCTAATATCCACTTATCGGTGAGTGCACATCATGTGTGTTCTTTTGTTATTTGGTTACTTCACTCAGAATAATATCCTCTAGATCTATCCATTTGCCTAAGAATGTCATAAATTCATGTTTTTAAAAGCTGAGTAGTACTCCATTGTGTAACTGTACCACGTTTTCTGTATCTATTCCTCTGTTGAGGGACATCTGGGTTCTTTCCAACTTCTAGCTATTATAAATAAGGCTGCTATAAACATAGTAAAGCATGTGTTCTTATTAAATGTTGGAGCATCTTCTGGGTATATGCCAAGGAGAGGTATTTCTGGGTCTTCAGGTAGTACTATGTCCAATTTTCTGAGGAAACACCAGACTGATTTCCAGAGTGGTTGTATAATCTTGCAATCCCACTAGCAATGGAGGATTGTTCCTCTTTCTCCACATCCTCACCAGGATCTGCTGTCATCTGAGTTTTTATTCTCAGCCATTCTAACTGGGGTGAGGTAGAATCTCAGAGTTGTTTTGATTTGCATTTACTGATGACTAAAGATGTTGAACATTTCTTTAGGTGGTTCTCAGCCATTCAGTATCCCTCAGTAGAGAATTCTTTGTTTAGCTCTTTAACCCATTTTTACACAGGGTTATTTGTTTCTCTAGAGTCTAACTTCTTGAGTTCTCTGTATGTATTGGATATTATCACTCTATTAGATGTAAGATTGGTAAAGATCTTTTCCCAAATTTTTGGTTGCTATTTTATATTATTAACAGTGTCCTTTGCCTTACAGAAAATTTGCAATTTTATGAGGTCTCATTTGTCAATTCTTCATCTTAGAGTATAAGCTATTGGTGTTCTGTTCAAAACAAACCCAGTGACCATTCTCTACACAAAGGATAAATAGGCTGAGAAAAAAATTAGGGAAACAACACCCTTCACAATACTCACAAATAATATAAAATACTTTGATGTGACTCTAACTAAGCCAGTGAAAGATATGTATGATAAGAACTTCAAGTCTCTGAAGAAAGAATTTGAAGATCTCAGAAGATGGAAATATCTCCCATGTTCATAGATTGGCAGGATTAATATAGTAAAAATGGCCATCTTGTAGAAGGCAATCTACAGATTCAATGCAATCCCCATCAAAATTACAACTTTGTTCTTCAGAGTTAGAAAAACAAATTTGAAAATTCGTCTGGAATAATAAAATACCTAGGATAGCCAAAACTATTTTCAACAATAAAAGAACCTCTTGGTGGAATCACCATTCCTGACCTCAAGCTGTACTACAGAGTGACAAAAACTGCATAGTACTGGTACCGTGACAGACAGATAGATCAATAGAATAGATTTGAAGCCCCAGAAATGAACCCACACATCTATGGTCACTTGATCTTTGACAAAGGAACTAAAACCATCCAGTGGAAAAAAGATAGGTTTTTCAACAAATGGTGCTGGCTCAACTGACAGTTATCATGTAGAAGAATGCAAATGGATCCATTTTTATTTCCTGTACAAAGCTCAAGTCCAAGTGGATCCAGGACCTCCACATAAAACCAGATACACTGAAACTACTAGGAAAGAAAGTGGGGAAGAACTTTGAGCACATGGACATAGACTGAGGCTTCTAAAACCAGTCAAATTTAATAGTTTTCTCCTTTAAAAATGCCTTTACTTCATGTATATGCATGTTTGTCTGCATGAATGTAAAAAGGGCATCACTTTTTCCTGACAATGAAGTTGGGACTTGTGAGTCACCACATTAAAGCATGTATTTCTAACTACTGAGCAACCTCTCTTGTTCATCTTTTTTGTTTTAAGTAGCATTACCATTAGTTCATGAAGAAATAAAAAAAAATGTATTATAGACATTTAACTTTGAAATGCAAATTTTACTTTTATTTAGGGAATCATACATGCTTCTTGTTGAATTTTGTGTTGTGGTTAAGACTGCCTTTGACAAAACTTCTTTGAAAACTTGTTACCTCCCCATTACAATGTATGATTGATCTTTAGCTTGATAAATGCTGTTTTTTAATGGTTATTAATACTTTAGACACTGTTCCATCTTATAATCATTAAATAATAGACTTTGCCTACTGTGTTTATTTGAGTTTTGATTATTTTCCAATTTTTTATTGATAGAAATTTATTTGCTCAGATCAGTTTTTCTACTACCACATTTGTGTTCAAGTTGAAATACACTTACTAGGTCATGGGGCCTCGTAACAACTTACATCAGTGTCACTCAGTTAAAGCAAGGTAAATTTCCAAAGGTCTATTGCCTTTTACATTTCAGATAAATAGTTGTAATTTTAATAAAGGACAAACTTAGGTGAGGCCTGATGCCCTCTCAGAGACGGTGATCCAGTCCAACTGCAGAGCTTTCGTGTACTCTACATTCAGACATTTCTATTGCCATCATGTGAACTTTACAAAGGTTAAAACCTGTTAGTATTAGATGGGGAATTAGTGACTTTTGTGCATGTAATTTAATATTTTAACAAGACTTGGAGCTAGAAAATATGCTTGCTCTTCTTTGGTTTTGTATTGTCTGCTATTGGAATAGCTTATCTCTACAGAACTAACATCACACACAAAACTTAAGTACATACACACACACACACACACACACACACACACACACACACACACACATATATATATATATATATATAAATCTTGCGGTTCTTCACATTACATGTAAAGTTTATGCATATATTTATAGATAAAATGATTAAATATCCACTGAATTATCTTCTTACTTATATTTTATTTTTTGAGGCTTACCTAGACTGCTGGTATGTCACATTGGGTATCCTTCTATGCAGTTAATGTGACGCAGGTTATCTTTATATTGAAGCGTTTTATATAGATTTTTTTATTGCACCATTAAGAGTACTTTGGTTTGTGCTATATTCCAAGATTTTCTTGTCATAATACATAACATTCCACAGTCCCACTTTGTGCTAAGCCTTAGAACATTCACTTACATCTAGTTTTCTGCCTCAGAAGACCAGGTAATGAGATGAGCTTCAGCAAAAGAAATTGCTGGTTTAGTTTCTTACATTACAGTCCACACAGATTGTTTTTGCTGCAATTGCTGGCCAATGCTCAGCTCACACATATTTCCCCTGCTAGGCAAGCATTGCCAATTTAGTGTCCAGTGGTGAGATTTCAGCTCATAAATGTCATTTGATTTTTGGTATTTAAGTGGAGAAATAAAATGTTTCCTTGCAAAATACTGCAAATTTTAATGGAAATTCTCTGGAATTTTTCAAGTACTCAGTAAAGTAAAAAAATTGTTCATTTATGGCACAGTAGGCCCATTTTCAACTTAATGAAAACTATTAAAGATTTTTTTATTATTAACAGAAACTATTTTTGGCAACAGTATAGAAAGATTCCAATAGAAGTAAATTCCAGCTTTGGAGTTTCATATACACAAATTCTCTACATTTTCTAAATGACTTTTCACTCAATAAAAATACATGGCACATTGCAGAAAAATACTGTTTGCACTTATCACCTCATTTTTGATGATATGAAACAGAGTGTTAATCTCTGGAATCTATGTCTGAGGTTGACATGGAGGAAAAATTACAACGATGGTTAACATGAGCTGAAGCAAAAGAAAGACATCTTGTGTATAGAGATAGATGTTTAGAATTACTGTTCAATGATGGTGTTCAAATTTTTATGAAAAGTATCAGTGGTCTATAGGCTACTGGTTTGTGATGGACTGATTGACATGACTGTTCTCATCCTTGAGGACTACAGCCTTTTCTGAGGAGCCGTCCTACCTATTGGTTGCCTGGAATTTCAAGTACCTGATTTGCAGTATTTTCATGGTTGTAATTGTCATAATTCTTTAAGTTTCCACTTTGTATGTTAGATGTACATAGTAGAAAGGTCTACCATAATACTATAGCTTTCTGATTTTTGTTGTTCAACTGATGACATCCAAGATCCTGATATATCACCCAGTGAACTCCATCTCCAACTGCTTGCCTAGGTCTTAACTAAAAGATAATTGATATGTTTTAGGTCATTTGCTGAATGATTAATGTTAATTGAGATGCGATACACAGATGCTAATTATGCCATGTATGGAGGTCAAAGGACAAATTTGTGTAGGTGAGTCTCTTCCTTCACATTTATATGGATTCTAGGGCTTAAACCTGGGAACCTTTAACTATAGAGCCATCTCTCTGGCCTGCATATAGAATTTTAAGGTTTATCATGAAGAAACTATGTAACTTTAGCAACTATTTACTTAATTGGAATCATTTAGGTTTCTTTCAATGATAGCATATATATATATATATACTCACCATACTAATATATATAATATATATATAATATTATAATATATTATAATATATATATATATATTAGTATGGTGAATGCACCAAAATAAAAAAAAAAACCTCTAAATAGTCTACTGATAAATGAAAATAAAAATGTAGTATATTCATACATAATGGAATACAGCTCAGCTGTAAAAAGAAAACTATACTTAGGACATATTGTATGATTAAAGAAACCATATTCAATTTAAAAGAAAGAAAAATGAAAATTACAAACTTTCCAAGAAAATGATATAAATAGAAAAGATCATATTGTATGAGGTAACTTGGGGCCAAAAAGAAAAAAAAAATATTGCTCTAACTCTTCAAATGTGAGGATATATCCTGTTGTAACTTCAGAAACAAGGAAATAATAATAATAATAATAATAATAATAATAATAATAATAATAACAAAAAATTGACATTGCCTAGTGTAGAAATGGTGAGGAGATCAGTAGAGATCTGACTGGGGAAATGGGAACAGGATAGAGGACCAGACTAGGTGAGAGAAGAGAGATAAATAACACAGAAGGAAAGAAGAGAATAAAAATAACAAAAAGGACATCTAAAAATATCATAAGGAATCATAGTATTAACCACCTACCCAAACAGCCTTGTAATACGTGTAAGTCTTCGCATAAATAGACATATAGAGTTTAAAAGACAATGTCTCATCTGAGCTTTAATAGCCAACAACCATATAACTAAAACCTAATGACCAGGCAAAAGAAATCCTCTTTTGAATTTTTGGTCATAGATGTCTAAACATACCCAAAACATCACAAACTATTGCTATTGCCCTTGGTTGCTTCCAAGAGAGGAACAGTAAACCCTTATTAAGTTGAAGATACCATGTGCTTGATACACAGGGCCCAGAGGCCCCATTGCTGGAACTGATCTGAATGGTGAAGGTACCATGCAAGCATTCAAAGGCCACAAACAGTTCTATCCACCCATGCTGCTCATGAATCACAACAACCAACACGGCATGATAGCCCAGTAGTGGCATGCATACCTTGGCAGTAACCAACAGCAGTTGGACTTCTGTCTTAGTAAATCTTGCCTGGTACTGTAACCTTGCCAACTACCCAGAGACAGTGACATGGATCATGGACCTACAACTGCCACTTTACTGAAGCAGTGTAATCCCAGCTACATACTAAATATTTGTCAT
>LR750840.1:147172-275420 GCA_902729485.2 Mus minutoides
AAAAAAAAAAAAAAAAAAAAAAAAAAAAAAAAAAAAAAAAAGCTCAGTCCCAATGGATACAGCTATAGAACAATTTCCCAAACGAAAGCTCAAAGAATATTGCAGAAGAACCGGTGCTAATATTGTAAGACCTAGATGATAAGGAAATTTCCCATGAGATTGTGTCATCTAGGAATAAGCTTCACTGAAAATCTCACCAGTATGACAGCATAAACAAGAGCTAAACAAGAACAATAATAAACATGCTAAAGTATATGAGGGAAAGAGAACCAGGCTTCAACCCTTCACAAAGAACTACAGGCAGCCAAAGAATGACCAGAGTGGGAGAAACTCATTCCCAGTGAAGAGCACACCAAATGGGTATCCAATGCCAAATGGTCAACCCTGAAAACAGACACACAAGTAAAATAATACAGACATACAAGTTAGATCATTAGGAATATCTGTCCTTCTTAAGGAGCAGCATGTTTGATTGGTAACCACATCAATTTGACTAGAGCAGAGTCTGTATCTTCACTGAGCTATGCAGCCAACTGGTCTTGCATAGCTGCAGCTCCCTCAGCTGTGAAAGCTTAGTGTCTCTGAAAGTGAGCACCAGTGCATGCCTAGGATACACTTGAGTTTTTCCCCATCCTCCTAGCCTCCCCACCCTCACCATCCCCGCATAAATCTACTGGGCTATTACTCCGTTTCCAGATAGATACTTTGAAAATGAGTGGATGCAAACTAAATTCTGTTTCCTGTCCTTGTCCTATTTAAAGTCAGAAACAGAAGGAATAGAGTCAATAATTAGCCTACTGTCTTGTAGTTTCATACTGTGATCATTTTGCAAATATGTCTCATTGCCTTACTTAGAATGCCTTGAATAGAATACCATAACTACCCCCCCTTCTTTGATTAGCCAGTCCATTATCATACTTCAGGTATCACTTTAATTTATACTTAACTCCTTTAGTATTTTCCACAAGATTCGATTGTACCTCATTTACCTTTATTTATCATCAGACCTTTTCAACTAGTATATATATATCTATATATCTATATCTATCTATCTATCTATCTATCTATCTATCTATATATATATATATATATATATCTTCAATTACAAGCCTAATGTTTTTTTTCCTTTTGTTAAAAATTTGACATGTTTCTTAACATCTAATATTATTGCAATATTAATAGAAATAGATTAAATAATTAAAGGATATTATTAACTTTGTATTTGATTCAAAGTACTTATAACTATTGTCACGATCTCAAACTGTACTTCCTACTAATTTGTAAGAGGAAAAGACTTAATAGTATAGAAAATGCTTATAGGCATTTAATATTTTCATACTTCAATTAATTAAAGTCTCTCCCAGAAAACGATGTGGTATTATAAGCTTTCATCTCAGACATTTAATTCAAGTTTTAACATATTTCTAATGTATGACTGGGCATATTAATTGGATAGAGTCAAATAACAGTAAAGGTTAAAGACTAGATGCTCTCCGTGAAAGATGAGCTTTTGGCTGCTGCACAAGCATATGGAAGTGGGGAGCTTGAACCTCTCTTAAGATTAGAGAGATGGACCTTAATGTCTACAAACAAAATATGTATCTTTATCATCATATCCATGGGTAAATATCAACCCGAAAGTGCTTCAATTAGTGACAAAAACTTACTGTTGGAGTTAACATGAATTAAAAGTATAATGGTCAATTTAAAGGAAGTAATTTATTTCAGTTTCCCACTACTAAATATATCCAATGTGCTTCTTTCAAATTGCATCATTAACTTACTTTTTTTTTCTTTAAGACCATGTTTTACTTAAAATTTCATATAACTCTTTTGTATTTTTTCCATTTAAAGATTCAGATATTATAATATGCAAACTTTTCCATCACCTCACCTCATATATATGAACAAAATAGTATAAAATCATACAGGTTTCATTCTTTAAGAACAAATATAAGTATTTTTACAATAAAAATGGAAACTTTTAATTTTAAATGTAGTAGCTAATTTTAGGAAGTCTAAAAATTAAAATAATATTTAAAATTAATTATTTATTATTTCAGGTTTTAAATTTCATTGCATTATATCTTAAATTTACATATGCATATTAAAAATAAATTAGTATTAATACCCTATGTAGTTTCACACTAAGCTTTTTCATATACTGCTACATTATACACATTCTCTATTATTATTGAAATTCTTCAGTCTTTCAATTTCTTTGTTTGTGTGAGTTGGTATCAATATGTTGAGTATGCTAGGCAAGCACTCAAGCCACCATGTCCATTCCCAGGCTATGAGCAGGAATTTCACTTTGTTTTGGTTAATATTTTTTCAGTGCTTAGGACTGAACACAGAGACTCATGTATGCCAGATAAGTGCCATGCATGGCACTATGTCACCAGCTCCTCTAATCATGATTAGTTTCTATGGATTATGTATTTTGAAGTTTTTAAATATATATGATATATCCTGTTTAATCTTTTCCTTATTTATCTCTCCTCCATCAATGAATCCTTTTCCAGATGTATAGCTTTTATCAATTCATTTTTTATAATTATACTATGAAGACACAGTATAAAAACTATAACCCAAGGAAGATATGAAAAAAATTATTGTGGAAAAATCTACCGGATGAATTTACCAGTGTAGATGATGGGCCATAGAATATTTTGTTTACTAAATAGTAAGAGTTATGCTTCAGAAGAAGGGAGGAGTGTCATTGAAAATATCTGAGGAAATGTACTGTGGGGAACCTGGATTATGATCACATTGTGGAGCTTCTATCTATTCCTGGTGAAAATGAAAATAAAAAATAGAATATTCAAATCATACCTAACAGGAAATGAAACTTAACAGACATAAAAATGGAGATGTAATTATTGCATGAAACAAAATATAGGCTGTTAAACACCAAGCCTTTAGAAAATGATAGAATAGAATATATGTAAGCTCAATAAACAAATTAATTGAGCAGTACATAAAGGTGCTACTTACTGTGCGCAATAAAAAGAAGTCTGGGAAAAAAATGACTGAGGTCAAATTCAGGTTCTGTGAACACCACCACTCAAAATTGTTATACTTTATTCAGTTTCCAGACCTGACTTTGATTTTTGGCTCTTTACTGAGGAAAAGTATCTGTCTTCAGGGAAAAATACCTCGGTAGGTTGAGGGTATAATGCAGTCATTTTTCCAGTTCTAAAGGGGCCTGGGGATTATTTACTCAAATAATTGTGAGCTAGGCACAGAAAAACTTCCAGAACTTTTGTGCATTGATGGATCCATAGCCAAAGGTGAAACTGATCTGAAACCTTTTTAATGTCACCATCACTTAATACAATAAAGGTAAGCAGGAAGCAAGCAGTATGTGGGGTTTTGATCTTCAGCCAGCTCACATCCTAATCACTGAGCCTGTAGGCTTATCACATGGCCATTGTTAATATCCTTTAAATAATTGTTGAAGAGCATATCTTTGGTCATATAGTTTCTGACATATATGTATCAATTATCATTTCTTGTTCTTTTGACCGATATATAAGGAAGGCAAATACGATGTTCTCTAGTGTATCCATTTATGACATCAGCCTTGAAGTCATAAAATATGGATAAACCATGGTATAGTAGACAACTATAAACTTAATCAAACAGTAACATAATTGTGTGTGTATTCACAGTACAAGATATATGTACGTTTGGTAGCAGATTAATAATAAGTTCATTGTGAACTAAACAGGCAACAAAATGAAAAGTCTACCCATTTCTTTTCTTTTAAGAAGGATTTGTTTGGAATCAAATGGCATGGGCTTTATATGCTTAAAAGGTCCTCAATGTTCTGTCAATTGTCTTGAGCTTTATCAAATGTAGTATGAAGAGGACATGCAGTTAATGCAGAACATCTCATTGGTCCACTACATCAACAGGTCACTCAAATATGGATATTGGCAATCCCTGAAATATCTCATTTCAGAGTGATGAAGTAAAAACTATTGTGGTACATTTTTAACATTCTCACTGATGTAACAAAAACAATGTTAGAGAAAGCATATTCTGACATGGAACAAATTGAATCTATACTATAGACAAAATGCATGCTTTAAATCCTTAAGACGTCCCTAATAAAAAAATTAAAATTTTGTTCAGTCTTTATTCCTTTGTACATCTTTTAATATATTATTTGTGGTAAAGCAGAATAGATTAAACCACTTCAGACACATATCAGCCAATGGTACTTTCTCTAGGAAGAACATTTATGACTTGGTGGTGGTGTGAGCTGAACTGTAATTCTTTTGTTCTCTTTCTGATCCTCAATGACCTATTTACTGAGAATCAAACCATGTATATTTGGAAGGCATATTTTAAATACACACACACACACACACACACACACACACACACACACACACACAGTACAATTTGTTGAAAATTAGTGGACTGGGGAGGATGCTCAGTTGGTAGACTGCCTAGCATTCAAGAAGCTTTGGGTTGCATAACTAAGATACATACCAGACATGGTGGTATACACATGCAACCCCAGTAATCAGGTGAAGGCAGAGGCTTAGAAGTGTATGGTCCTCCTCATCAATACAGTGAGTTTGAGGTTAGCCTGGATTACACCGCATTCTATCTTTAAAAGTAAAATGAAATGAAAACTAGAAATTTCAAAGCTTTGCATTTAAGAGATCACCAAGAGCACTATATAGACCATCAAATAACCTGCATTGATAAGTCCAATCTTACAGATAACTGATATTTTTAAATGGTTAATTCACAATGTTATTAAGATCATGAGGCATTTAGAAACTAATGCAAAGCTCAATGTAAAACTACTGATTTTTTACAACAATAAAAAAAAATCATCAAGATTTTTATAGTCCACATTTCAACTAACCTTTAATATACTATTTCTTGTTCAACTCTCATATAGAGCCAAAGAATAATATCTAAAAATATTTGAGAAGACAGTTAGCACATACTTTTCCTCATTGTATGTCTTTACAGGGCTTGGTTGTCCTCTAGCACTTCAACTAAAATGCACAAGAATTTGGATGAAGTTGCAGCTGGATAAAGCCAGCTTCCATTATATCAGGCAGTGGAGAGCTTTATAGAAAACACCAGGATGGTACTTAGTATAGCTCCATAGTACGGAAACACATGCTATATTAGTATGCCATAGATTTATTATTTCTTTTAAATTTTGAATTTATCATTACTTTTAAATTTCATTTAAACTACTTTATTAGTTTTAATTTCTGGAATTGTAAACTGCAGTAGATATGAGTCACATACGCAATAGTCCTTTGAGGTCCATGATATTATTTAAGATTATAAGTAGCTCCTGAGGGGGGGGGGGGAATTGAGAATAACTGTATTATTTAGCTCAGTGAGTAACAACAATACATTGATAAATGGCTTTCAAGAACATGACCAGATAAATTGTATGAATATTGTGCAGGCTGTTTTACTTCATGTGCACAAGCTCTACAGTACATTGGAACATATTCTCCAATGTAAATGACAACACAAAAGCCCTATGAATTGGTATCCCAGCACTAAGAAAGAAGTGACATCCTGATAAGCCTTTCTGGATTTTAATAGTAGCATAGTATTTTTTTCTTGTGATGGCTGGTGTGCATTCTTTATCTGGTGACATAGAAAGAATGAAATTTTGTGGTAAATATAGGCCAGGACAAGAATCTGCAACAATTCAAACAAATGTTCCCGTAACCTAGAACCATGAGTTATAGAACAAAACCTATAGCACTGGATGCATAGTTGGGCACACATACTGTGTGGAATTTAATAGAAAACAAAAGCATTGTTAGTCCCTAGGATTCTGGCACACAGCTATGACTACTATAGCAGAAAGTTACAAGTCAACTGGAAAGTAACACTAAGCATTATTCTAAAAGTTTAAAACAAAAAATGACTTGACTATGTTTACCCTGTGGTGCAAGATCATGTGACACTGGGCATCCAACACAGCTTGGGTTTTGTCAGATCCATTTTACATATCTTCTTTTTGTTATTATGATGGGACAAAAGGGGAGAATCTTTGAAATGGAAAAAGTCTAAGCTTTAAGGATATGGAGTATTAATCAATCAGGTTAGCTCCAAGTGACTAACCTCACGGTGGACAGAGCCACAAACGTGGGCATCTGTGGGAAAAGACAGCATGTCCGAAGTCCACTTAGGGTACGCTTCCGGCTTTTATGCCACCTACTACCTCAAAACTAACTCATAGTTCTCACCTTAATTACTTCTAAGATCACTGCGCCTTCAAAACCAAGAGAGTTTTCACTGGTATCTGAAATGGAAATGTAAGGGTTCTTTGGAAAGTCTGTTAGATGGTGTTTTGCTGGGGCAAACACATGATAGAAAGTTTCATTAAAGTGGACACAGATGTGAGAGACTAAGGCAGACTCCTGAATGAGCATTTCACTGATGCAGACACAGGAGAGAGGATGTTTTGCTCAAGCAAGCACGTGAACAGACATGTGATGAAGTATTCTTCACTAACTACATTCATTTATTGGCTTGCCTGACATTGCATAGTTGAGCTGCCTTATTGGGACTACATAGAGAGAAACTCACTAAAAAAACTTCTGGTGGTATGCTGAAACTTCTTGCCACTTCTGTTGACTCAGTCTGATTGGATGCACAAGGTTCATACCTACACTGTAAAAATAAATAAATATTTAAAGAATCAAAATCATCCATTTCATCTGTGATACATATATTTTTTTTTCTGCAGAAGTTTTAGTTCATTAAAGTGCTTAAAGCTTTACAAAAGGTAGTAAATAGTGAAAAATGAAGGAGTAGAATTCTGTTTTAGATAGGGGATCAGATAATATTTTTTTGTACTGTATATAGAAATACTGACTTTACCAGGCGGTGGTGGTGCATGCCTTTAATCCCAGCACTTGGGAGGCAGAGGCAGGTGGATTTCTGAGTTCGAGGCCAGCCTGGTCTACAGAGTAATTTCCAGGATAGCCAGAGCTACACAGAGAAACCCTGTCTTGAAAAACAAAAACAAAAACAACCCCCCACAAAACACACAAAAAAACCCAACAACAACAACAACAACAACAAACCGACTTGTTTCCAGAGATCATAAAGAAATAAAGGAGAAACAACATGAAAATTTGAGATAAGCTTATTCCAAGCATGAGAAATACAAATGCAAAGGCTCTGATAATGTTATCAGCTTTGTTGAATTTTATAAGCACCAAAAAGAGTATTTGGGCTAAAATGAATGAGAGAGAGGACTTTCAAAATCATATTGACTGAATAGATATTAAGCGACAGAGTGAATGACTTGACTCATGTGTATAGTGACACTGCTGGTCTTAGTATAATTTTGCCCTGTTATCTGTCTATCAAGTATAAATGGCATATGGTAAAATGATTTATTGAAACTATATTTACTAACCCCCAAATAAAACAAATTTAGCATAAACGTAGTCCGTTTGCTCAATTCCAGTTCTGAGTCCATTTCATATAAAGTTTTGTCCATCCCACACAGTTTTTAATGAAGACAGAAACCATCCGTTAATCAAGAAAATAATTAAGTCAAGAAAAATGTGTTAATAAAAGCATAATCTGTTTATTTGTTGTCATTTATAGAAAAAGAGCTATATGAGTATATTTTACATGTGCATGTGTGTGAAGATAGAGAGATCTGGGTAGAGAGAAAATCATATTTAAGGTAGCAATGAAATGATTCTGAATAGTGGAAATCATTTTTGAAAGGCTGGCAGAACTCTGTATGACACTGTTATCCATGTCTGTCCTTGAAAACAAAACAAAACAAAACAAAAATAGGAAGTAGCACATAAGGTGAATAGAACTCATTGCCAAGTAGGATCAATGATGATACCTTATTTTTAAGAATCTAGCAATGAATGTTCTAACCATGTCAGAGTTCACACCCATTTCCCCCTGGAGATCTGCAAGTGACATGTATAGTGACTGTGGTCTGAGAAGAGTTGTTTAGAAAGCAGGATCTCTAGACCTGAAGTAAAAGCATCCAACTCATTCTGCCTTCTCCTCTGACTGAGGCCACATATAACATCTTGTTGACAGTTATTACCTCATCTAATGGCACACAGTCAGCACGAGTTTGCAAAGAACTTTGCAGTAGAGCTAAGGCCCATTACCTGTCCTCTTTTTTTCTCTTTGACTTTTTCTCATCCCAGCAGGTAGGGCCTAACAATATCATTAATTTGCTCAGTAGCTTTCATTTTCCCTACCTGACTCTGTCCCTTGTCTGTGAGTCTTGTTCCACTAACTGCATTGACTTGTCTCGCCTCAGTAGGAGCAGATGTGCCTACTCCTGCAGTGACATGGTATGCCAAGGTGAATTGTTACCCGGGCCTTTCCTTTATCAGAGGATAAGAGAGAGAGGAATGGGGCTCTGTGATGGGGGATTAGGAGGGCAGCTGCAATAAGAAGGTAACGTGAATAAGTAAATTAATGGAGTAAAAAGCTACTTGAGAGGGCTCCTGTAAACAGGCCTACACATGCCTTTTTTCTTTTTTTTGATATTTTCTTTATTTACATTTCAAATGCTATCCTGAAAGTTCCCTATACCTCCTCTGCCCTGCTTCTCTACCCACCCACTCCCACTTCTTGGCCCTGGCATTCTCCTGTCTTGGGGCATATAAAGTTTGTAAGACCAAGGAGCCTCTCTTGCCAGTGATGGCTGACCTGGCCATCTTCTGCTACATATGCATCTAGAGAAAGAAGCTCTGGGGGTACTGGATAGTTCATATTGTTGTTCCACCTAAAGGGTTGTAGAACCCTTCAGCTCCTTGGGTAATTTCTCTAGCTCCTCCACTGGGGGCCTTGTGTTCCATCCTATAGATGACTATGAGCATCCCCTTCTGTATTTGCCAGGCACTGGCATAGCCTCACTCAAGATATTTATATTAGGGTCCCTTCAGCAAACTCTTGCTGGCCTATGCAATAGTGTCTGAGTTTGCTGACTGATTATGGGATGGATCCCCAGTTGGGTTAGTCTCTGGATGGTCCATCCTTTTTTCTTATATCCAATCTTTGTCTCTGTAACTCCTTTCATGAGTATATTGTTCCCTATTCTAAGAAGGAATGAAGTATTCATACTTTGGTCTTCCTTCTTCTTGATTTTCTTGTGTTTTGCAAGTTGTATTTTGGGTATTCTAAGTTTCTGGGCTATTATCTACTTATCAGTAAGTGCATATAAAGTGACTTCTTTTGTGATTGGGTTACCTCACTAAGGATGATATCCTCCCGATACATCCATTTGCCCAAAAATTTCATAAATTCATTGTTTTTAATAGCTGAGTAGTATTCCATTTTGTAAATGTACCACATTTTCTGTATCCATTCCTCTGTTGAGGGACATCTAGTTCCTTTCCAGCTTCTGGCTATTATAAATAAGGCTGCTATGAACGTAGTGGAGCATGTGTTCTTATTACCAATTGGAACATCTTCTGGATATATGCCCAGTAGAGGTATTGCTGGATCTTCCAGCAGTACTATGTCCAATTTTCTGACAAACCTCCATAGTGATTTCCAGAGTGGTTGTACCAGCTTGCAATCCCACCAGCAATAAAAGAGTGTTCCTCTTTCTCCACATCCTTGCCAGCATCTGCTGTCATCTGAGTTTTTGATCCTAGCCATTCTGACTGGAGTGAGGTGGAATCTCAGTGTTGTTTTGATTTGCATTTCCCTGATAATTAAAGACGTTGAACATTTTTTCATGTGTTTCTCTGTCATTCGGTATTCCTCACTTGAGAATTGTTTGTTTAGCTCTGTACCCTATTTTTTTTCAACTTTTATTAGATATTTTCTTCATTTACATTTCAAGTGTTATCCAGAAAGTTCCCTATATCCTCCCCCCTCCCGGCCCTGCTACCCTACCCACCCGCTCCCACCCCCTGGCCCCGGCGTTCCCCTGTATTGGGGCATATAAAGTCTGCATAACCAAGGGGCCTCTCTTCTCACTGATGGCCAACTAGGCCATCCTCTTCTATATATTCAGCTAGAGACACGAGCCCAGGGGGTACTAGTTAGTTCATGGTTATTCTTCCACCTATAGGGTTGAAGACCCCTTCAGCTCCTTGGGTACTTTCTCTAGCTCCTTCTTCCTTGGGAACCCTATTTTTTAATGGTATTGTTTGAATTTCTGTAGTCCAGCTTCTTGAGCTCTTTGTATATATTGAAAATTAGTCCCCTATCAGATTTAGGATTGGTAAAAATCCTTTCCCAATCTGTTGATGGCCTTTTTGTCTTATTGACAGTGTCTTGCCTTACAGTAGCTTTGCAATTTTATAAGGTCCCAGTTGTCAATTCTTGATCTTACAGCACAAGCCATTGCTGTTCTCTTTAGGAATTTTTCCCTGTGCCCATATCTTCGAGGTTTTTCCCCACTTTCTCCTCTATAAATTCCAGTGTCTCTGGTTTTATGTGGAGGTCTTTGATCCACTTAGACTTAAGCTTTGAACAAGGTGATAAGAATGGATCAATTTGCATTCAACAACAAAAGGAGGCCTACACATTCCTAAGTGATGTATTGTACTTCTAGGAGTGGCTTCTGGAATTTAAGGGCAGCAGATTCAACTTGAACTGGTTGCAAAGGAGGGCTACACTGCACGATTCCAATAGAAGGAGGTCACAGTCAGCTGCTTATGTCAGGTAATCAGTCCTGTGTTTACCTTGCTTTCAAGAAAATCAGAGATGGCATATTTGTAAGAGAATAGCAGCAGCAAATAACATGTGCCAGGTTTTTTGTTTCCTAAATAACAGGGTGAAACAATCAGTAAGTAGATATGACACCAAGAAATATTCCAGACCCCAAAGAAAACAAACAAAAACAACAGCAACAACAAAAAGTAGTGGGCAAGCCTTTAATCCCAGCACTTGGGAGCAAGAGGTAGGCGGATTTCTGATTTTGAGGCCAGCCTGGTCTACAGAGTGAGTTTCAGGACA
The DNA here is from genome assembly GCA_902729485.2 of Mus minutoides. Lineage (NCBI taxonomy): Eukaryota > Metazoa > Chordata > Mammalia > Rodentia > Muridae > Mus > Mus minutoides. The sequence goes on from LR750840.1 coordinate 158,141, forward strand.
GCCAGGGCTACAGAGAAACAAAAACAAAAACAAAAACAAAAACAAAAAACAAAAAACAAAAATAAAACAAAAACCCAAAAATCTTGAGTATCTTAGTATTTCCAAAGAGTCCACTGCAATGTAGTTGACATTTATTGGAATAAACATAGTGATGGACTCAGATTCTTTATTTTGATGAAAGGGCATAAACTACAAATCTATCAAACTAGGGAAGATCCGAAATTGTTCTAATTCCACTGTTTTTAAAAAAATGATTATTGCATTTGTTGGTTTATTTATTTGGGCTTGTTGGGGCAAGTGTGCCTGGCACTTGTTTGGAGGTTCAAAGAGAACATGTGGTAGTGTCTCCATGCAACGCTTTACCAATGGAAGAACAGGGATGACGTCTGAAGAATCCATTGTTCTCAAAGGAAGAGATAAGAGTCAAGGAAAAGAAGATAAAGACAAAACAAAACTACAAAAACACCTTTACCCCTTTACCCAGTCTTGTCTTTTCATTTCGAACTAAAGCTTTAATAGTTTATGTCTTAGAGAACACTGCTTTGTTCTTGTCTCTACTTTAACAATAAAAATAAAACTTAACCTTGTGCTTCTGCCTGCCTCTTCCCACTTCTGCTTCATCTTCCAGTTAAATGCAATGCTTTGAGTGATATTTGAGACCTTCATAATCATTTGTCAAGTGATGTCATTCCATTCTTCATTTCACACACACACACACACACACACACACACACACACACACACTCACACACACGCACATCAAAACAAAAATAACACATTTGTAAAGCTTTTCTCTGAGCACTATTAGTAATCAATCTTATGTATGAGAGTATACCCCAACACTTGGTTTTATGTGAAAATTTTCTTTGTTTAAAACATATTTTACTGCTAGGCATGGTGGTGCACGCCTTTAAGCCCAGCACTCGGGAGGCAGAGGCAGAGGCAGAGGCAGGCGGATTTCTGAGTTCGAGGCCAGCCTGGTCTACAAAGTGAGTTCCAGGACAGCCAGGGCACACAGAGAAACCCTGTTTCTCAGGAAAAAAAAAACCCAACCAAACAAAAAAACAAACATATTTTACCTCTAAAATGATTTGTTTGTTTTACTCTTGTTTGTTACCAATGTTTTCGATCACAAAATCGTTTCTAGACTTGCAAAAGAAATTAAATTTCAGTATCTATCATAAACAGCATACTCAGTCACTTCCTTGAGATTGAAAACACCTGTTATAGTTGCTTGTTGATTGCTGACTTTTGTATGAACATTTGGATGAGAAGTAATGTTTATAAGATAACATATAGATAAAAACAAAGCAAAACAAACAAAAAACCCAGCAGATATCAAAAGTGAAAACCAAAATGGAAATCTAAAATATAGTATTCAATAATATTGGAGAATTTGGGGTTAAATTCTTAATTAATTGAGAAATGGCAAGATATATTTCTGAAGAATGTTAAAATAATATATAACTACAGAAATATACAACTCCTAAATCCAGCTTCTAATTCTCAAAAGCTATGTGAGCATGTGATCACATCTGAACTTAAAAAAAAAAAGCAGTTATATTCAATTTAAATCTTTTAAATCTCCTCATAATTAAATTACTGTTGAAATTTGATAAACTTATTGCTTTGTTTGGAGGGTGGGATCTAAAGAATATCCTTTATCCTGATAGAACAATGAAAGCTGAGCTGACTCTTTGTTTCATTCTATGCTCACAACGCTCCTGAGCGTTTTCTGGTGCTTTGGTGGAGGTCTAGACAAAATGACATACAGACAAAAGTTATTTTAAGCATTCATTATCACCAAGTACAGAAAGTTTGGACAGTGAAAGGAAATCAGATCCTCCATTTGCTAAAATTGATAAGACTGCTATTTGATGTGATCACTGTATTCTTTGCTAACTTAACTTTGCATCAGGGTTTGGCATGACGCTGCTCAGTCAATGAATGGAATAAAAAGTGCCTGATTAAACAGTAATAACATAAGGTTGCCGAGACCTAACCTCTCCCCTTATACCTACCTTGAGAATGAAGACACCACAAATAACTATAGTATTTTAATTTTAAATTCTGGAACAATCAGGAAGCACCGTAAGCAGAGTAGTCTAGGATGTGGCTTCCTCCACTATGGAGGTAATTATCTCAAGACAAAACCCAGCTGCCCCTTTAGGCATTTTGGTAGCCAGATTGCTTGCCCCTTCATGTGAGTTCCTTGGAGAAAGCAAGAGCTGGCAGAATCACACCTAAAGTTAATAAACAGCCTGATCTGAACTACTTTATTATGCACTTCTTACTTCTCCTATTTTTCTTCCTTCTGCCTATAATCCTAAGGCCCTAGTAAGTTTTGGGGAAGATAGTGTTTTGTGTGTTGTTTCCTATGTCGCTCAGTGTGGTATACTGAATAATACATTGCTGTTTGGTTCATTCTCAGTCATGACTGATTGAACATTTCATGTGGGATGTAACAAATCCTGGTCTGCTGAGATCTCTCAGAGATGGGCTCGCAGCTTAGCATTCTAGAAACATGCTGAAAGCATCAAAAATTGACATTTTATAATTTTTCTTAATTACTTAAAGGATATTAAAAGCTATACTTGGATCTGACTATGGCTAACTCATTTCATAATACCAACATTTTCTGATATAAAATGATACTTCCTAGGGCTCTTTCTAATTGGCCATATTTTATGTCCATGTGTTTTTAAAGTATGAAAGACTTCTAACCATGGTTCTGTAATCTTTTTCTAAATGAAAATCTAAAAATTAAATTGACTGGTGTTGGATGGGTTTTCTCTTACTCATATTCTAACTAGATATTCTGAAAACACAAACACTACAGATTTAGTAAGAAAATGTGTTTTATGTAGATTTTTGATTTAAAAAATTAGTGCAGAAACAAGTTGACATTCTACAGATCTGAAGGTAAGTACCATTAGTTTAAATCATTTTGCAAGTGAAGATTCTAGTGACTTTGTTGTTAATATGGCTTTGTAAAAATATGGTCACAATTGTGTTTCATTCACAAAAATACATTTTACAAATAGCAGCTAATTCCTTCATTAAATCAGAATAATATTACTACTTTCAGTATTAATGGTTAGCTTTGACATATTTAAAAAGGGTAGAAAATACTTAATAGACCTGTCTGCAATTCTGAAATGAACAACTCTTCGGGGAAATGGAATTGTTCAAAGATACATTTTCTCTCTGCCAATCTGTGAAATATAATATAATTATTCTCTTTTAATGAATCTCTCAATGAGGAGCAATTCTTCAGTGCCTGAACAGGTGAAATATAAGGATAATGGGATCAGCTTTGTAAATATAAGGATGAAATGAGATTGTTATTTTGTGCCTTGTTATGGGATAATTAGAGTAACTGTGGAATTCATTGGGAGGCATTTGAACCTTCTCAAAAAAGCTCCCTTGGGCCCCTTTAAATTAGTCATGTTTATCCATGGAGATTTTTAGCCTTATTTCAGATGTCTGCTATTTCATAACATTTGAGCCTCGATGCTTAGCTTAATCTGATTAATTGTTGATAATGGAAAGTCATTAAAAAAAAAAAAAAACTCTGTCTGAAACAACCATTTAAAATGAAAACCTGATTTTATAAATGCATAGTGCCGGCTAAAGGGTGAACATTGAAACTGTTTTTAATAGTCAGCGTAGAGGGACTGTGAGCTTCATCTCCATCAATTTCCACAAAAAAACCAGAATGGGCTGGATACTGTCCAAGAAGCTACTATTCGTATGCTAATTAGATATTTAGAATAAAAGACTATATTCATGGAAACCAAATTCATGGCCATGGAACTCCAGTGGCAAGTTGCTTTGGTTAACCCGAGTTTGTTATTTAAAGATAAGTAGATGGTAGGATTTGACTCATGCAAGAAACAGGCTTCTTTGTTCTCTGGGAGACACTCCAGCGAGTTATGTAAGTGCATGGAAGGAGAACCAAGTGTTAGAAGGTGCCCATTTAATCACAACAACAAAAGTGATTGGAAACAAATCTATAATTAAGAGAAAAGTTCAATATCCCTCCAGCATTGAAATCTTCAAGGGAGATAGATGTCCTTCCACAAGTAAATTAAAGTTTACTTCTCAATTGAGTTCCATATGTCCCTAGGCATTATTATTATTTTTCTTTATCTTGATGGAAAGCAAAGTGAACTCCTTAAAATAGTAAGGAGGAAATCTTAATGTCAACCTAGTTTCACCCTTAATAAAGTCATCCTTTGGCTTTTTGACAGTTTTTCCATGTTTACAATTTTAAAAATTCCTCTCTAATCTGTTGTCATCAATCTCTCCCAGAACTTTGATAATAGGACAAGTCATTATAAGTAATCTGAGGGACATTTATCACCGCAGCTGCAAATTATCTATCACTCTGAAAGGGCAAGATTGCCCCAGCACTTTTGATTGAGGAAGCCCAAATGGTGGCTTCATATGTGGATTATGAAACTTCACAAGACTCCTATGTACACACAAACATTCTACATTTTTTCTCTTTAAAAATTAGATATATTCTTTATTTACATTTCAATTGCTATTGCCTTTCCTAGTTTCTCCTCCCAAAATCCACTTTCCCCTTCCTCCTGTCTTTGCTCTCCAACATACCCACTCCCATTCTCAGTCCTGGCATTCCCCTATACTGGGACATAGAACCTAGGGCCTCTCCTCCCATTGATGACCGACTAGGTCATCCTCAGCTACATATATAGCTAGCGCCACATGTCCCACCATGTGTTTTCTTTGATTGGTGGCTTAGTTCCAAGAAGCTCTGGGGGTACTGGTTAGTTCATATTGATGTTCCTACTATGGGGCTTCACATTTTAATACACTCTCTCTCTATATATATATATTTAAAATAAGTGATGTTCTCTGGGATGGCTCTTCTCAGAATAAAGACATTTGAGTTGATTCCCAGAATCCACACAGAAAATAATAAAGCCAGGAGTGGTGTTGCCCATTTGAAATCCTAGTTCACAAAGACAAATGTAAAAGAATTCCTAGCTCTTGGTAGCCAATCAGACAATCATACATAGTTTCCATAGCATACCGGCCAATGGATGATCTTGTTTCAAAAGGCTTATGAACATTTCTGACGATTGCAATTGAAGTTCTGTTCAGTCTTCCATATCTACATGCATATGTATACACTCACAGACACACACATACACACACACACATGCATCTATATGCATCATAAAAATATATCATAGTGCTATCACTTTAAGATGCCCAGATATGTTCTATAATCTTACATTTCAATTTTGGTATTTAGTGAGCTTTATTAGTATGTGCAATTACTTCATTTCTAAATGCTGATACATTTCTAAAGAGGCAGTTTAAAAACATACAATTAAGAACTCATTTTGAGACTTCTCCTTTAAAGGTTACTAAATAGCAAATGTTTGGATCTATCTGTTTTCAGCCATTGAAATTATCATGATATTGTTAAATGCATTTTGTGTATGTGTGAAATGAAACCTTTCAAATGCCATGATCTTTTTTCAATAGTTTTAACATCTAGGTATAATTGGGCAACATGAAACCCTATTCTTGTTTCTAAATTTAATTGACTTAATCACTGAATTTAAATGTTTGGAAGTCATTCTGCTTGCCTGGCTTTGAATGCCAAATACAGCATCTACAGCTCTAAGATGAACATTGCTTTTATATTTAGGCAAGGTAGGAACTGCCTTCTAAATTACCCTAAAAAAACTACAGAAATATGTAGAAAATGAATAACAATGGCTAACGACTGTCCTTAGCACAGACTTGCTGATGTGTTTGATTTGTTCACGACACAGAAAGTGACATTCCTACTACTTGACTCCTCTTTGTGCAGCTATCTGCATAATGTAATGTACAGTATACATACATTATAATCCAATCTCAGAGCTCATATACTCACTTAACAGTTAAAGACAGAATTAATTATCTTGCTTATTATCACAGGCAAAAGAAGATGTCAAATCTTGCCAAAGCTTTGCAGATATTTTCCAATATTCCCTTTGATGCATGTAGTTTATATTGAATTATTTCCCTTTTTCTCTTCCTAACTTCTAAGAAATTAGAAGAAAATTTATAAGAAAAGTGACAATGAAGCCACATGATATGAAAACATTCCTTATCACCCAATCAGAATACTCACTGTCTATCTCTTGTCTCTCATGTTCCTTCCTTAGTGCTACAATGAATGTGGAATTCAAAATTGAATAACAATATGTTTGGTATTTGAAATAGATACTTATTCTGGTTGTAGATTTGCCTTTATTGCACATAATGCTTCTTCCAAAACCACCATCCATGAGCTTACAGAATATCTTATCCACTAGCATGGTATTCCACAGTGTATTGCCTCTGACCAAGGAATTCACTTCTCACACAGCCAGAGGAGTGTGACAATGGGCCCACAATCATAGAATCCACTGATCTTACTATCTCCCTATGATCTTGAAGCATCAATATAGCTAGAAATATAGAATGACATTCTGAAGGCACTGTTATAGCATCAATTAGGTGGCAGAAGCCTAGAGGGCTGGTGTAGGGTTCTTGAGAAGAAGGTACATTGAATACATGGCACACAGCTCCAGGAAACAAGGGAGGGAAAAGAGAATAATTTCACTCACTGTTACTCCTAGTGACCCACAAGAGTAGTTTTGCTTCCTGTTTCTGAAACCCTAAGTTCTGCTTGGCTAGATGTTTTGTTCCTAGAACAGAGAGTGTTCCTATGAGGAGCCACAACAAACATTCCATTGAAGTGGAAGCTCAGACTCCTCCCTTGTAATTTTGGGCATCTAATGCCCTTCAACCAACAGGCTAATAAAGGAACAGCCGTTTTAGGAGGGGTGGTTGATCTAGATAACCATGTGAAAACTGATTGTTTCTCCACAATGGAGGTAAGGAAGATTATGTCTGGAGTGTAGGAGATCCTTTAGGATATCTCTTAGTACTACCATGTCCTGTGATTAAATATAATGGGAAACTACAACAGCCTAATTCAGTCAGGATGACAAAGTATACAGAGCTGTGAGTAATGTAAGTATGGGCCACTCCTTTAGAAAAAGACATAAAACCTGCTGAGGTGCTTGCAGAGGGTAGAGGAATTACAGAATGGGTAGTAGAGTAAAGTAGTTATGAATACATGCTAAGGCCATGTGAACAGTTGTAGAAACCAGGATTATAGTTAACACACGTGCTTTGGTTGTATTTTATTAAGATTCCATTTGTACATATATTTGTATTTTCATTCAATTTCTTTATCATATGTTGTAATATCAATTAAGAGAATACTGAAAGGATGATCCTCAAAGGGCGTTGTCATTTATTCTAAATTTATAATGCATTTGAGACTGGACATGGGAAACTTATGTTTAGGCACCAATATAACCTGGTTCTTGTTTTCTTTTGGAAATTTATCATGACATACAGAGCTAAGAGTGTGTGCCAAGTTGACAAGTGTGGACTTGCAATGGCTATTCCTGGTTGTCAATGATGGCATATGGAATGAACTACAATCTAGAAATGGAGTGCACACCTGTGATAGCTAGGCTTAGTTTGAAGTGAGTGAATCCATTTCTAGCCCAGACCTTTGAGGTAGGAAGACACTGGCTTTTGAATAGGATCTTGAAGTGGGAAGACACACCTTTAATTTGGGTCACACCCACTGGAATTCTATATAAGGACATTGAAGAAGGAAGGTTTGCTCTTTGCCTGCTTGCCCTTGCCGTGTTAAGTGCATCCAGTCCTTCACTGGCATTGGAGTCTACTTTTTCAAGATCACATCTTTTAAAGAAAGCCAGCAGAGACACCCAGAATTCTGGAACTGAGCAACTACTAGATTCTTGGCCTTTTCATTCATAGCTAGCCATTGTTAGATTATTGGTGTGAATGCAACCAGTAAATCATTCCAATAAACTCCAGAGAGAGGGGGGGGGATTCATTTTATAACGTCTGTGAATCTAGAAAACCCTGACTATATAGTATTACACTACAGAAATGCTTATTGCTGGCTGAACTCACGTATAGTACATTTTATGTAGAAAGATACTGACAATAATAACTCATTACAGACTAGTTTTTTAAAAAAATATTTATTTTTTTTAGTGTGTATGTTCATGCACATGTGTGTATTAGTATGTGGCAATGTGTGTGCTATGATGTATGGAGGTCAGGAGTTCTTTTGTGGAAGTCAGGTTTCTTCTTCTACCATTTGCATCTTTATATCCTGGGTATTGAATCCAGTTATCAGGCTTAGCAATAAGCACCTATGAGCACAGAGCTGTCTTCTAGCCTTAATCACTAGTTTTTTTTTGTTTGTTTGTTTGTTTTTTTGAAGATTCTAAACATTAGTTTTTCTTATCCCAGCTACATAGTTTTAACCTTGTTTAATGAATGTTTGTATTCCTTTATTTAGTTATTTTACTCTGTTTCATCACTACTATGACTAGTTAAAACAGGATTTCTCACCAGAAAGAAAAGTGAACCACAGACAAAAGTTCACCAGTGGGTGTGTGCCTATGTGTATTAATGTACTTGTGTGCATCTGTGGGTCAATGTTGTCGTATGTGTCTCTGAGTGTCTCTCTATGTGCATGTACTTGTGTATGTGCAAGTGTGTGTTCATGTCTGTGGGTGCTTGTGTTCATGAGTGTGCACCTGTGTGCATGTATGCATGTGTGTGCCCATGTGTGTGTTTGACTGTGAGTTTTAAACCATTGAGTAAGTGGTAATCAATTCATTTTCTATCAGTGAGTGACAAGTTAGAGTTGGGATATTCTGGTCAAATAAAAGAGTTAGCTTTGTTAAATGTAAATGAAATCATTGAAAATTTTTTGGATGGCATCATATATTAATTAATTAGTTTAAGATAACCTTTTCTATGACAGGTACTGGCTGGCGATACCTGTGTGTAAAGAGTTACTCATTGAATGAGAAATCAAGCAGAAGTTCAATTGTTCCTGGTAGACCCTCCTTTCCCTTCTGGCTTTAAAGACTGAATGCAAAACCTTTTGCTCAGTAGTTTTCAAACCTTTGATTGCAGCCAACATGTTACAAATGAAGCAATATTTAAAAATGTATAAATGTGAAAAGCCATGTTACATTGTATAAATACAAGAAGTTCGAATTTTGTACTTTCAAATTGCTAATAATTTCAAGGTGGTCAGCCTCTAACATTTTTGGCAATGTTTTTGATGAATTGTGGGAATATCATAGCATTTTACTTTTCCTTTTTTTTTTTATATTTTATTATGGTGGCATGATATTGAGACTTCCCTGGTAGGCAGATATGTAATGAAACCACATAAATTTCTTGTGTTCTTCCTTAGACATCTGTAATAACTAACAATAACTTACTGGTAAATGGCATGACTGTCTCTTTCCATTCAAAGTAAATCTATTAGAAATAAAATGACTCAGTTCTTTGTGAAATCCTCATACTTGAGTTAAAAAATGCCTTTCAACTGTGCATTTTAATATTTTTCATCTATATACTGTTTGAATATCATAGCAGTAGAAGGGGAATGTTTGCCATAACCTACTCCCATCTTACTGTGCTGGTTAAAGATGCCCTTTGAATGTGATTGGTTTCCACCTCCGCCCATACAAATGTATGGAATGGAATTTGCTACCTGGTTCAGACTTTCACTACTAATTTAATTTACTGTATTTTGTTCATTTTAAACACAGATTTAACATTTTCAGTTTTATGCCTGCTTTTTTATAGGAAGTTGAATGATGAATATGTTTAAATCAAACTTACTCTGACAGTTACATAGTTGGTTGCTTTATGAATGAGAATAAGCTTGTTATTTTTTGGAAATAGCTAATTAGCACATTGTTTTTATGAACTTAAGTGCTATTATCAAATGATCTACTCTTTCCTCTAGATTCTGGTGATGCTTATTTTTTGCTTCTATTGATTGCTTTGTGCCAAACAAAAGTATCTGAATATGTTGGTCTTTTATTTTCAATTGATTCATGTGTTTTTTGGTGATAATATTTAGTACATGTTTACATTTCCTCCAATAAATATTCAGAGACATGTTATTTTAAATGATTATTGCAAAATAGCCTTTTCAAAGGATGGTGATTTATTTAGGTGTGAATATGTAAATAAATGTTTTCATAATTTGAAAATAGTTAATATGGAAAACAATTTTAATAGGAATAATTTATTTTATTTTTATTAAGTGTTTCTTTAATGTGTCCCAAAATACTGCAAGGAAGTTGAACTAAGTCTTTAAGAACTGCTGAAGAATCACAGCTATAACTCAGTAGAATGCAGGATGAAAAATAATGTTTTAGCTGAAGGCCTTTATGTCTTTTAAAATGCAAATACCTCTCCTTTTGTCTGCAATCAGTCATTTATACATTAATGTGAGTGAATTTATTAGACATCTCTCTCAGGTTAATTTAGAAGAAGGGACCGTTCGGATGAACTCAGTAGCTGCAGAGACACGGGGAAGATTAAGTATTAACGGCAGGAGCATGGAAGATAACTTAGTCTATGACATTGTTTCATTTAAAGGCAATGCTGTCTGTATTTAATACACTCATTTGTATTTATAAACACACATAAAGAAAATGTCTGCTTAATGGAGAGCATGCGAGTGCATGTTTCAGAATTGTATCCAACTAGTTCACTGTGTCTCAATGGAATGATAATATAATTAAGCAAATTACTTATAATTTTGTTCAACTCTGAATTAAGTCAGCAGTAGAATTCCCAACCAAAACACTGACTAATATTTTGATCTCCTGAGTGCTCTCAAAGATAGCAAGCAAGTGAGCCTGTTAGGCATCTCCCATCCTGGCAGCCAAGGGACCTGAGAGTTTCATGCACTAAACTCAGTCATGCACTTTGCACTTATATATGTTTCTTTATATATGTTTTGAAATATAGTTCAAACTTTCTCTTAATTCTTTATATTAAGAAGTAATTTCTCAGTTTTCCACTGCTGTACTTAGGTATTTTATAAGTCTAGAAATTGTTAACCTGGGTTTAAATGTTACCATATCTATTCTAAAGCCCATGCTGACTACTGTTCCTAAGTCCCTGGATCTCTTAAGCTTCAATGCAGAAGCTCCCTTTTTGGCAATAAATGGTGAGTAACACAGAAAAGCACAAAGGCCAAAAGGCCGAGAATAAGCGATTGTAGAGCTCTCAGCCCTAAATAGGACATTTATACTACATTCACTTCCTTCCAAGTTTCAGTGTTCATTGCATTGGACAGGCCAGAAGGTTAAGAGACAAAGGTGGTAGATGACTATGAAGAAACAATGATTTTAGNTTCTAACACACTCCAGTGGATTGCCATATTGCCATATACCTAAAAGAATACAGGAACCACTAACAGGACTTTATAAAACGCAGTTTTAAAATAATGAGAAAGCAATGTTCATGTATATGAAATGGAGAGTAGATCCAGAGATGTGGAAAATGATGAAAATAAAATAATAAATTCTGAGTTTATAAAAACATATTTTAAGAGTACAAAACAATGTCTGTAATGACACAGTAACACACCTGTTTCTGTATCAAGAAATTAAAAAAAAGTACTAAAATATTCAAGAAAGGGGCACATATGGTGAATTTTACTATTAAATTTATTTTTACCCATTAAGTATAACACTTAATAATTAACAAAATAAATATAAAACCCAAACTTACAAGTATTTTGAGAAATATTTGGCCACTATGTTTCAAAATACACCAAATTGATCATTTTTTACTTTCTAAAATTAAAATAAAGGAAAAACAATAATAATTGGTTTTAAAATATTCAAATAAAATATTGCAAAAATTTATCTGGAAATACACCTAGGTCAGGAATATAAGCACAGCCAGTTACCAAAGGAAGCAGACACGTGACCCTGATCAGTCTCAAACATGCTCCTCTTACTGTTCAGATAACAATGTTCAACAAATGCCATAGGATAAAGAATTTCTGAGCCACAATCCCCACATATTTGCATTCTCTTCGTTCTCCTTATGTGTGAGAAATTGGCTCTGACAGCTTCACAGTGGCAAGGGAGAAGTAGGAACAGGACTCTTCACCTGACAATAGGTCTTTCAAAATTGTTGCAGCTGGTGTTCTTGTAGCTTTATTTTGAGTACACAAAAGCCTTTTTGTTTGTTTGTTTGGTTTGTTTTGTTTGTTTTTGTTTTTCGAGACAAGGTTTCTCTGTATAGCTCTGGCTCTCCAGGAACTCACTCTGGAGACCAGTTTGAGTACATAACCTTAAAGTAAAAGTGTGTAGCGGGCAGTTATGAAGTCAAGCCAATGGTACATGCCTGCTAGTTTTATAAAGAGTGATACAGGCATGCCTTTTCACACACCTGCCTGGGAAGAGCATTGCCATGCGCCATAGAGGCTTGGAGAATTCAGTGGTGAGTATCATTTACTTGGGTAATCATTAGGAATAGAGAGATGAGAAGAATATGCCATATATTTCAATATATAAAAATATACATGAATATATAGTCTAACATATATATATATATATATATATATATATATATATATATATATATACATACATTAGAACAGAAACCTGAAAAATTACTATATATATTAAATATATGTATGACAAAAATATTTTTAACTTAAGAAACAATGAAAACATTGTAGTATATAATAACATATAATCTGTATAATTAGAGGTTTTACAGCTTGATCTTACTCTTACTAAGGTCCTAGGATTATTCTAACATTCAGAATTTTTACAGATAATCTGAGAAATCTACTTATATTTAAATGGAAATCTAATTATATTTAAATCATGCAACTTGATCCATGATGATTTGAATATCATATCCTGCCTAAATAGATTTAGTATAAATTATTTGGTGTTCATTATAAATATAATATTCCTGTCAACTTTTCTACAAAATAATAATTGTACATGTTTTCTATTTATTCATATTGGACAAGCTACTCATGTTTTCAAATTTTCATTTTTCTGTCATGAATAAGAATGAGTTGTACTAGTTCTTATAAAATATTTTAATTGGTTTCTTGCCCAAATTGTCTGTTATCACCACATTGCAATGATTTGGTCTTATAAAGGACATGTGACACACTCTCCCTCAATGTTTGCCACTTTGGGATACTAGATTCCATTTAACAGAAGTCATTGCCCCCAGCTTAAATTTGAGCCAGGTATATAAGAGACTATCAAGTATACTAACCATTTCATGTATGATTTATCTAGGTATATTAAGTTCTCATTCTATAACCGCTTCATATTTTGCTTTGGTGACAGAGATAATAAAATTTATATTCTTGTCTTTATTTGATAGTGTCTGACTCTGTATAACCCTCTATTTTCCCACAGTTGGCTTCAAATTATGGTAGTAACTGCCTTAGCTACCAGAGTTAAAGAGTTTCAGGTGGGATACTCATACCTATATCAACAGACTTTCTTCTTTCTTAGTGTTATTAATAATGTTGGATATATTTTTGAAATTAAAAATATTGAAGGATCATATATATGTGTATATATAAACAAACTATGGAGATTATCTTCACTTTGGTGTCTTGATTATAATATCTATCAATAATTATTTATCATTCTACAATATAACTATATTATAATGGTGTCAAAAAATATATTCCCATGGCTGTGGATGCTGTTTTTATCCTTTGCTCCCTGTTTATCAGGGCCTTAATAGTTGATATTAACTTTCTAGAAAAACAGAAGCAGATAAAAGTATATCAAACCATAGTAACTTAATGCAAGACGGTTTGACTATCATATCTTGCCTGACGAGACAAGAGTAAAGTCTTTTACAAAAGAACTAGGTGTTTGGTACAACTACTTAAGATGAGTCAATTCCAAAAGAGCTCAGAATACAGTATTATTTGATTCTTCCTGAACACACACTGTATTTTTTGCTTTCTGTGGAAGAAAAGCTATCACCATCACCAAAGACTAGAAAAGACTAGAAAAGACTAGAAAAGAAGTAAAACCTAAGTGTATATAATTTTAGAATCCTCTATAATTTAATCATATATAGGCATCTGAAAGACTTTCTTTTTCCCAGGTAGCCTTTGGAACAAGAGTTATAAGGGAGGGGGGACGGGACTTTCGGAATAGCATTTGAAATGTAAATTAAGAAAATATCTAATAAAAAATTGGGAAAAAAATAAATAAATAATTTAATGTGTAATTTTGGGAAGTCTTACCTTGACTTGCAAACTTCAGCTCTTTTGCATCTGTGAGAGTGGGTCTTTTGTCAGAGCCTTTTTTCTCTACTCGTCGATGGCTTCTTTTCTTTTTAGACTCTCCCCAAAGATTAGATCCTCCATGCATGCTTGGTATATTCAAAATCGCAATTCCTTCCAGAGAGATGTTTATCAAATCTATTTGTACTCCATCACACTGGAAATGGAGAAAGAGAGAAAGGGAGGGAGTGAGGGAAGGAAGGAGGGAAGGAGGGAGGGAGGAAGAGAGGGAGAGAGAGGAAGTGTTTCATGTCTCCTTGATTTGTTATTTCTTTTCTTTAAAAAAATAGTTATTTTAAAGTCATGCCAATGCAAAAAATAAAAATGCAGTAACATTAAAAAGTTGCCATTCATAAATATTAAAAATGGTCATACCACATCACCAATGTGTTTTACTCTATAGGAAAAATTTGAGAGACATGTTTGTGATTTCTATAACTCCAATATACAAACTGCAGATGAAGAAGGTCTAATTTATAAATGAATTGTTATTATCATTACTTCTTTTGAATGACAGATATGAATTCATGATCCTCCTGTATCTGACTTGGTCTCTGGTCTCTTCCCCCTTCTCCTTCCCCCCTTCCTGTCCCTTCCCCTCCTCTCCCCTTTCTTTCTTTCTTTCTTTCTTTCTTTCTTTCTTTCTTTCTTTCTTTCTATCTTTCTTTCTTTCTTTCTTTCTTTCTCCTAGTCTGTCTGCTGTCTGTCTTTTCTATCTTCTTTCCTTATTTTTTTCTTTTCTTTTCTTTTCTTTTTTTTTTGGCAAGAAATGAAATATATTGATAGACGTTTATAAAGGAAAAGTGAACTCATTCCCAAATGGTGATCTCAGAGATCCCAGTTACTTCAGAGTGAGTATGAACTCACATTCTAAGCACATCAGAAGTAATGAGAGGCATGGCTGTCGAGATGTGTGGAAGACAGACAGAATGGAGTGAGGAAGATGTCAGCAGGAGCAGTTCAAGGATTCTCCAGCCAATGTTATTCACTTGCTGGATGATAGAACCTGACAGATTGGTTTTTTTTTTCCTTGCAACAAGTCACCTTGTTACAAATGTGGTTAATCAACTGCCATTTTATACAGCCAGATGGGTCATTTTTTTTTTATACTTTTTAAACTTTCTGTTCATTATTATTGATGGATTTGTGTGGAAAGTTAGGAGATTATTCTGTAGGGTTGGTATGTGCATGTGAGTGTGTGTGTGTGTGTGTGTGTGTGTGTGTGTGTGTGTGTATACAGGTGCCTGTGAAGTCCAGGAGAGGGCATCAGATTCATTGTCAGAGCATTACAGGTGACTGTGACCTCACTAACATGCATGGGCACTGGAAATCTAACCTGGATTTTCTGAAAGAGCAGTAAAGGCTTTTAACCACTGAGCCATGTCTCCAACCCTTATTCTTTCTCCCTCTCTTTTCTTTCTTTTTTTTTTTTTTGTGAAGTGATAACTTGTTTATATTTTATTCTGCTTTTTATTTTCCAAAGTGACAGTCATTATTGCTATCTCAAATATTATTCTTCCATACTCTATTATAAGCTAAAAAAAATACATACCAAATGAAATACTCTTCAAGTGCTATTTTAAGCACAAGCATTTTAAAAGTAGCTGTGTAAAGGGTAAAGGGTTGCTACCACCACCATGTCCTACAATAATATGGTCATCACTAACTTAAACACTAACTAAAATCCTCATGAACACCCCGACTTTCAGTCTTTGAAGAGGCAATACCCCCATAGAAACCACAACAGAACAAATGGAGTCCTGTGTGTGTCCAGGTTTGCCTCATCTTTATGAAGCTAGAGCTGCTTCCTGTTCAGTGAAGTATCTGTGCAGTGTTACAAAGCCACACATCTTAGTCCACATCACAGTGGAAGAAACAATTCTGCAAAATGAGCTAAGTTTTCATTCGATCCGTTTCCCTGAAGACTTCCCTGATGAGGACCCTATTTCTGGGTGATGTGATTCTTTTTTTTTTTCCCTGAAACAAGTGCGTTTTTCTTCCTTTTTACATATTAAATTAAGATCATTTCTTTTTACTAAAGAATTCTGCTCCTGTGTATACTCACTCACTGCTATATATTCTAGATAAACAGATATTAATTTCATAATTAAAAGTAATCTTGTGTAAATACCCTGCAGGCCTCAATGAATCAAACACATACTGTGTGTCAGGCCTCCCACTGTCTTCAAGTGGAACGCACTGGCTGGATAATTAGATAGTACATATTTTTTAACCTTATTTGCATGCATATTATATCTTTTGCACACTGACAAGCAGCAGTAACAACAAAAGTCAGATTACCACAGGGAATTCCCACAAAGAAGTCTTCATTCCTTATAATTTGCAGCCTAAATTAAAATAATTTGATCTTTGACAAGGATGAAATGTCAAGCAGAAGGGGGTCCTCTACAAGCCACGGCCTGTGGCTTCTGAAAACCGCCTAATTTATGTCAGTCACTTCTTAATACATATTTAAGTATTACAAGAAAAAGATGATAAATATGCAATCTGACACCTTTGGTATTTCCCTGCTGTTAATTTATAAAGGTCTGGCTTCCCCCAAACTGACTAAAATCATTTAAATAACAGAAGAATTGTGAAATAAGCTGGAGCCCGGGACTGGCTTCCATTTCCACTCAATATTGAACACAGCAGGCAGCACACTAAGACAATTATGTGACTAGGGCCCTCGGACCCCGCTGTGACAAGTTACTTTCAGAATTAGTGAAGGAAGATTCCTTTGTTCATGTGCAGAAAAAGGAGAGCATCATGCCTCACAAAGTCCTTCGGTTTTTTTTTTTTTTTTTATATTTTGTTTTTTTCTTAATTGAGCTGGTGGAGTTAGGGGAGACATCTGAGACACACCAGCACACACTACCATGCCTGGTTTTCCTGTTCATAGTCAATGGCATGTGTGGTTTGAAGTTAGTCATCCTCAGCGAAGTGTGGAAAAGGAAACCTAAACCAGAAACTCTCAAGGAGTCCTGGAGCACAGGGAGTCCAAGAAGAGCAGGGCAATGTACTTAAGTAAATTGGTGACTATGAGTGGTTTAGTTCACTAGCTCAAGACTCCCAGGCCACCTCTGTTTGCTTTGACATCACATTCATTAATCTGGAAAGTTGCACACTGGTAGTGATGGAGCCGCAACTTGCAGCACACCAGCTGAGTTTATGAAAATAAAACTGAGGTGATGGTTATGAAATATAAATGAGGACTAAGACCATGTCAGGTAATGTCTCTATATGCTTTGAAGATTCATAATTCTTTTCAAAAAAATTAGATTCTATTTGTGGCTATTATGAAGGGAATTTTTTTCCCCTAATTTCTTTCTCAGTCTGTATATCCTTTGTAGGATACTGATTTATTTGGGTTAATTTTATATCCAGCCACTTTGCTAAAGTTGTTTATCTGATGGATAAGTTCTCTGGTAGAATTTTTGGGGGCCCTTATGTATACTGTCATGTCATCTGCAAATAGTAATACCTTTATTTCTTCTTTACCAATCTGTAACCCGTTGATCTCTTCTTGTTGTCATATTGTTCTAGCTAACATTTTGAGTACTATATTGAATAGACATAGGGAGAGTGGCCATCCTTGTCTTGTCCCTGATTTTAGTGGGATTGTTTTAAGTATGTCTCCATTTAATTTGATGTTAGCTGTTGGTTTGCAGTAAATTGCTTTTATTATGTTTAGGTATGGGCCTTGAATTCTTAATCTCTCCAATATTTTTAACATGAAAGGGTGTTATATTTTGTCAAATGAGAGAGAAGAAAGCATTCACAAGTGGGGGGGAGGGAGGGAGGCAGGGAGGGAAGGAGAGTGGGAGAGAGGGAGGGACTTCAGAGGGAATGTGGATGCTGGTGGCAGGGCAGTGGGGGGTAGAGGGGAACCTGATCTGATGTTGGGTGAGAGAATAGGACAGAGCCCTGAGGGTCAGCAGAAAGAATGGAAACAGGCAACCTCAGGAAATAGGAGGTTGGCAGGACCCCCCCTCCCTCCTCAGAATGTACCAGAGACCTGGGAGGTGAGAGATTCCCAGGACTCATAAGGAAGGACCTTTGATGAGGGGCCCAACAGTGAGAGAGGGAACTTGTGGAGCCCACCTCCAGTGGGAAGACAGGACATTTGTGGGGTTGCCATCCTACCATCATATCTCTGATCCATAATTGTTTCTGTATGAAAGAATTACAGGGATGGAAATGGAGAGGAGCCTGGGGAAAAGAAGGTCCAGCAACAGGCCCAGAGTGGGATGCAGCTAAGGGGGATGTCCCAGGGCCTGACACTATTACTGAGGCTATGGAAAGCTCACAAAAAGGGATCTATTATGACTATCCTCTGAGGGACCCAACAAGCAGCTGAAAGAGGAAGATATTTGCACTCAACCAATGGACAGAAGCATCTTACCCCTGTTGTTAGGAAAAGGATGCTTCTGTAGGAGGACCAGCAGTCTTGATTAATCTGGACCCTTGAGATCTTTCAAACACTGGAACTCCAAAGAGACAGCATATACCAACTGATATTAGTCTCCTAACACACATACAGTAGAGAACTTACAGGACTGTGTTCATTCAGAGATGAAGCGCCTAACCCTCAGGAGACTGGAGGCCCCAGGAAGTTTAGAGGTCAGGTGGGGTGGGGGTGGGGGCATCCACATGGAGATGGGGTGGAGTGGGGAGGAGGTGTGGGATGTAGAGCAGTTGGAGGGTGGATGAGTGAGAGGGGAATGGAATATGGAGTGTAAAAAATTAATTAAAAATAAAATTAAATGAAACAAAAACGTAGTTATAGAAAACAAGCTTAAAAGCCAACAACCTCAGTCTAATAAATTCTGAGTATTGATAAAAATATCAGTGTGTTTGGGCGAATAACCAGGCAGCAGACCAGGCTGAGGGGGTTCCACGTGGAGAGGTTTATTGAGCGGGTGGGGGAGGGGGCAGAGAAGAGGAGAAAGAGATAGAGCGGGGGAGAAGAGAGAAAAGAAGAAGAGGACAAAGAGAACGAGGAGGGGTGTCTTCCCAATTTATAGGGAGAATGACATCACACCACTGAGGGTGGAGACTGAGCCAGGTGGGCTGTGGGATTGAAGGTGGTTGTCCTGGCAACGCAGGTAGAGGGTTACACAGGTGTGGCTTGATGCTAACACTGAGTATTTCTGTTAAGTACAAGGTCATTAGCATCTACAATGGAAGGGATATATGCTGTGAAGCCTCTGCAGATATCTTTTTTATTATTATTATTAATCATTCCATTTGTTTACATGTCAAATGTGTCCTACTTCCCAGTTACCTTATTTCCAACACTAAGTGCCTAAAAAAACTATTACATTTTTTTTTCTGCCAATATATATTCAACCTTAGTTTATAAAGTTTGGAGAGCTGAGGGTACAGGTGTTAAATTTAAAGAGATATAATTAATGATTGGCTCTATTTTTCTATGAGTCAGCTTTTATGCCTGTGTCAATATAGTTGTTAATAATTTTATTCAATGACACATAAAGTATTGGCAGGTTATCTTAGTATTAAGAGAATGCTGCTGGGACCACAGTGTGAAAAGACTTTTAATGTCTTCAAAAGAAAAAGTTTAAAATGTGTTTTAATGTCTTCAAAAACTCAATTTTCAGGTTAACAAACAAGAACGACTTTATTTTTCAAATACTGTAGTTGATTTTGTACTCACTAGGCTCTTGCATGTGTTAACTCTTGAAATATCTGAATTATTTTTGAAAAAAATTTCTATATTTACTACCTTCCAGATTTGCTAACACTCCAAAGACTGAATGTCCTATGGAATGCTGATTCTTCCCCTGACTATGGAAGAAGGTGGAAACCAAAAACCTGTGCTCCTCGCTTCTCTAATCCCAGACACGGGTCTAAAGTTGTTGGATAACCTTTACACATCCTCCAACATTTAATGTAAACTTTGCTTTTGACCTATTTTGTTTAATTTTGAAAATTTTCATTTTACTTATATTTTTCCTTTTTGTACTAAAGTTATAAGATAACAAAGATTCTTAGAATTGAAACTACCAATTTTTAAATCACTATCCCAACCTGAGCAGTTAGATGGATATAGCGTTGATTTGTTTCCTTACATTTAATTGTTATGTGAAGACTATAATTATTTTTCTTATAAATTATTAAAAATATTTAACTATTACATGAAGACTTTTATACCATATCTTTGATACATAGTATGTGCATAAAAATTAAATCAGATAATGCAAGTATATTATTTAGTGCAGGACATGAGATAAATTTTAATAATACATGTATTTTAGCTGTTGCTACAAAGCATTTCCTCAGATGTTTATTTTCTCCCAAACCTTTACTTTTTCAGAAGTAGCTCTCTGCAGGAAAGAGCCCTGTGACAGAAACATACACACAGAAAATGACTTGTTTCTGAAGGAGCTGACATTAAAACATATAACCATTTCTTGAGGTTCTATTGTTACTACCATGGCTTGTTTCTTGTTAGACATTTTTCAAACCATAGTTGGTATGATTTTAGGACACAAAGGAAGCAATAGCAAGCAGAATCAAATTTCCGAAGTGCTGATTGCTTATATTTAATTATGAAGTAACCTTGAGGGTAGAAAGTCATATTCTACTAATATGATAAACTGGATTCATTAAAATGTGAGCAGTAAGACACACTACACATTGCTATCCACACACACAAACACACACACAATATACATACATAGATACATATGTATGTATGTATATGTATTTTATTATATATATGATATATAATAAAATAATGGGAGAACACACTATATTATACCCAGTTTATAAAGCTATGCTAGTGATTCCTTAAGAAAGTCAGAAATATAGAACCAGAAAGCAGAAAGTCAGACTAGAAAAATTTTACAAAGCATGACTCTAAGATAAGTAACTTAATTGTCGTCCATTTTTATTGAGGCATATCCCAAATACTCTTTTCATCCCAAGTAAGATGTAAAGCTATATGTTATAAAAAGACTATTTTAGCTGTCTTTAGAAATTGAAAAATCAATGTTTTCTACATTTATTTGCATTCAAATTATTTTTGCTACCAAATGCAACTTGTATAAAACGTACTTTGAGACACACATAGCATCGCTCTATGGATCTACATAGTTTCAATCTCTGCTCAGGGAAAGTCACAAAGAAGAAAAGGCACAGTGTGGGGAATTGCACGATGGTCTCCAGTTGAGCTGAGGTCTGAACCCCAATCGTCATAATTCACCTTCAGGACACGGTAGGCGTTCCCTCATGCTCCTGGAACTCTGGCCCCTGCCTATGTTACCACTTCTCACAGCCCCCACAAGAGAAGCATGGTCAGTAGTCAAGTAAGCAATGGCCCAAGCCTCTGACCTTCAGCTAAACTCCTCCCCAGTTACCTAGCAACAGTGAAGACCATAAAATGGGGTGCTCGGCCCCCCTTGCTCTCTTACTCTTACTCTTACTCTTACCCCTCACATCTCTCACTTCTCTCTCCTCTTCCCTTTCTCTTTGTCTTCTTTCCTCTCCTCTCTCCTTCTTTCTCCCTCTTTCTCTCTAGCCTTCCCCCCCTCTCTCTCATTCCTACTTTCTTTCCCCTGCATTTCTATAATAAAGCTCTTAAACCATAGAGTCTCTGATCACTTCCTCCAAGTTCTGTTGCACACTCTGGTTAATGTTGGGAACTTCTTCCCCTATTCCCTCTCTCCCACAGCCCTGGTGGCTTTAGCAAAGTAGCTCTGGGGGAGGGGGGGCTACCCCTTGACCACCCCCTGATGAGTGGGATAGAGGAATGCCCACCCAGGGATGAGTGGATAGGGTAAGTAGCAGCATTCCCATGCCTGACTGACCAGAGAATAGGGAAACTCTGGCAGGGTAGTGATCATCTTTTTCCTCCCCTACTTTTCCCAGGGTGCCACCCCTTTTATTTTGTTCCCAACAGCACAGGAAGGCTTAGGGTCTCTAATCATGCAATATAAAGGTAAAAACTGGCTCCTGCAATAGATTTTCTTTTAGCATAGTTTCTTTTAGCATAGTTCAGAACAAAATATTCAAAAATGTATAATATAACACAGTCTTATGAATTTCTGGTTCTTGAAGTTACAGTGATAATATAATTTAAAAATAAATATATGTGTATGTATATAATAACTAGACCTCTAATGATTGGACTGTAGAGATGGCTCAGTAGGTAAAGTGCCTGTTTTATAAGTATGAGGACTTTGGGTTGGATTCCTTACACCTGTGTATAAACTGGATGCATTGTGTGTACTCCAGGGCGGCAGAGACAGAGACAGACAGATCACTAAAGCTTACAAGAAAAGCATGTTTAGCCAAATTGGTGATCTCCACATTAAGTGGCTAGATTATTTCACAATAAAGTACACTGATGGTGACAGACAATGGCTCCCTATGACAATCTTTGGCTACCATATACATGTGTAAAAACCCATGGACATATACCTAAACATGGGCACACACATACCATACCTATAAAGTAATTTAACATATACAACAATATATACTATTACAGTACATATGATTAAAAACAGCATAAATTATTAATAATATATCATATATAAAATACACATATATATTTCCATATGTAGAAAAGCATAAATGTAAAGGATCAACATTAATTTGAACCTTCTAAAATAATTAAGGTTTAATCTTGTTTCATTTTCCCTACCTAGCCAATCTATTTCTAATGTTTAGTCTTATTTTCTAATTATAATGTGAAATAACACAAAAATATTACATTGAGGATATTAGTGTTTTGTATTATCACCAACATTAAACTAGAAAATTATGTTTTTGTAGAGCTTACCAAGGATATTATAAACTTGTAAACACATGGATTTGTGCAAGATTCTAAAAAAAATAATCTTTGACACTCATAGAGAAAGTAGCACTATTTGAAATTAAGTATAGAAAAAGACAGGCATAGTGGTACATCCATTAATCTCAGCACTTGGAAGGAAAGAATAGCTAGGTGATTTCAGACTTTACAGCCAGCCTGATTTATATTCTAACTTTCAGGATAAACAGGGTTACACAGAGATTTTTGTCTTAAAAATGCAAAACAACCAAACAAACAAACGAGGAATAAAATTCTAAGTAAAGGAATGAGTCTTGTCTTAGGACAACTTTCTCTTCTGTTTCTTATTATTACCTGCAAATGTACTGTGAATACCTTAGGTACTAGGATGTAATTAAATAATTTTTTTTAATGTCAAATGCAATATTGTTGTATTCACACCAGCTATCATTATTTCCTTCACAATTCTGTTTGTTATTCATACAAAACAAAACCTTTTGTTTAATCTTTAAAATCCCTCCATGTTTAAAAAATGTCTTCAAATATTTGAATACTACAAAGTCTAGATATTTTTGGTAGCTGTACAAATCTTTCTGATGTGTGTCTTTTCTTAAAATCATTGGTCTCTTTCTTATGTTTTCCTATCCTATATCTATAATAGAGAATGGCCACCTTGTGAACTGAGAAACCTAGCTAACAATTGAGAGAGTGGATATAATTTAACATTTACCTGTGAAAGTAAGCAGACTTTTAATGCACTATATTTTAAAGTTATGAGATACTGAAACCTGAAAATGTTAATTTTGGCTGTTTGGTTGGTTTCTTTCTTTCTTTTATCAACTTTTGATTTTCTTTAAAAACTTTTTAAATCGGATACTGTTTTCTTCAGGTAAACACAGCAAACTCTTCACTGATTTCCAAAGTTTTATTTCATATCTCTTCTTTTTTTGATATTAAAACAACTCATAATCAAGTCTTAAATTTAATTTCAGATAGCACTACATTTATTTTGAATGACAAAAATCGTATCTTAGAATCAAGGGTAAACCTATATCTATTGATAAGGTATATTTATTAATAAGGTCCATACTGCAACACCAAATAAGCAAACACAAGTCACTTCAAATTATTAACAAAAGTCAGCCCTTTTTTCTTACTTCTATTTCTACAGATTCGTGCAGCTTCTTGCAGGTGGCTGAGAAGGTTTCAGATGTGCCAAACTCAAAGTACCAAAATTTGTTCTTCATTCTGAAAAAAGGAAGAGAAGCAGCTTAGACTATAATCATATCAAAGAGATTGAAAAAATGATGTAACTCCACCCTGCCTTATATCTATGCCAGTGTTTCTGTTGTTGTTATAAAACACCAGAACTATAAGCAACTTGAGGAAGAAAGGGTTCATTTCACTTCCACATCAAAGTCCATCACTGAAGGGAGTCATGACAGGAACTTACTGTGGGTACCTGGAAGCAGGCAGTGAAGAAAAAGCTATAGAACTCTCTGGCTTATTGGCTTTATCTCTATGTCTTACTCAACCTGATTTCTTTTCTTCCCCAGAACCACCTTTCTGGGCAGGATCACCCACAGTGAGGAATGCTCTTCTACACCAGGCACTGTTTAAGAATATTTGCTACAGGCTTGCCTATAGGTCTATCTTATGCAGACTCTCAATTGAGAGTTCGTCCTCTCAAATAACTCTAGCTTGTATCAAGCTGACATAAAACTAATAAACATTCGATTCTTGTGAATAACAGGAAATGTTTGAGGATATGCAGTATATAATCACATAATTTCAAAGCTTGTATGTTAGGGTCAAGTTGAATGACAGTCCCTGGAAGCATTACAGGCATGTGCTGATCATATAGAGTCATATATGTCTTTGACTTTTCTATCTCTTGGTAGCAGACTTTTAAAAAAATGTTCTTAGATTTTATAATCCTTGTGTCTGAAATAACTTCATTTTGAACTATCCATTATGTAACCATAATATATTTATCTGGGAAAAGATAGCAGATATATGATATGCTACAACTTTTAAATAGCTAGCTATGTGTTCTTTACTAATTGAAAGGATTGAAAAATTAATTGTTTTAACAGAATATAATTTCTCATTTGAATAACAGTAGAAAGTGATGATATAGTCTGAAAGCACCAAGCAAGAAAGAATAATGCCGAGAAGTTGAATATATTAAAAAAAAAAAAAAACCTCAGTACCAAATCTTAAGTACTATTATATTTTTCTTCTGTCACTCTATGATGACATACTTGCCTCTTTGTATCAGACAATTAAATTAATGATCACTTACTGTAACTTCACAGAGTTTGACTAGACTTTAATATTATCTAAAATACATTAAAATTATTTCTTTTGAATAAATACAATTTTAAATTATTCCCATCTCTGATAATGAATATGCCTTCAAATAGAGTAAAATATAAGTAAAATGACTTATATTTTCATACATCAAAATTATGTTGAAATTTTGTATGTGAGTATAACTATCACATGAGTTTTCTTCTGTTTTTCTTATAGATATTGATATGTTGCCATTTTATTACATTGTGAAACATTTCTACAATGGTATTACTAATTAATTGAAATGGAATTGTTTTGAAATATGACATGGAACTTAATGTTGAGCTTACTTTTATGGTCTATTATAAAATTTCTGATACAAAGTTAGAGAATATGAAAATGATCTTATATTACCTAGACACACTTATTATCATTTAGGCTCACACAGGTTTTTTTTTTTTTTTTTTTTTTTTTTTTTTTTTTTTTTTTTTTTTTTTTTTTTTTTTTTTTTTTTTTTTTTTTTTTTTTTTGCTTAAAACTTTCCTATGGCCTTCTTTCAATTGCTTGCAAGCTGAAGAACAAAATTCGTGTCAAATTTCATAGAATCTTGATACCATAAACTGTTACTTCCCCCACAGAATATTTTTATGAATTTAAGGCCTGAGAACACATAGGCCAAAAATGTAAATAAGAATGAATATTCTTATTGCAGTCTGTGGACCTGTGCTTATGTACCCTTTCACAGTAACAATGGCTGAAGTTATGCAAAATTTGAAATATTTCTCAATTGACTCATTCTGATAAAATTACATCCTTCTATATAAGGAGAAGATAATATTGGTTTATGTAAGAGTCCCTCAAGACATCATTTTAACAACATAGTTTTTGTTTTAATTCATTGAGAAGTCCACACATCCATACAATGTATTTTGATTATGAGTTCTAAGTCATTGCTTTTTTTGGAATCAGTTTTCTTCAATGAGCAGGTGTAACACATTTGTACCAGCAGTTTCTCCAGGCATGTACACATTCAGTCATTAGTTTGTTCATTAACTCAACAAGCATTCAGTTGGACCATTTACCTCCACGTGCTACTGTAAATATACAAATGCAATTGTTAATGTTACACTATGACCAAACTAGGAAGATGTTGCAGAATTGCAGGCATGTAAAACAGCAATTAAAATGTTAGCTAAAAATATGAGTATTGTGTGAACATTCTTAAATGGCTCAAGTACTTTAGCTTCAATGAACCCAAAAGGATTGAAACGAAGTAGCATTTAATGGACTTTTTGTAGGAAGCAATGAAAAGGAAAAGTTGGGTTCTGTCCTTCTTGGCAGTGTGGTCTATCATAGCATCATGGTGAACATGAATTAGCAAGTATAATGGCGTCTTCTTCACAAAATATTTGCTGAAGTTAAAGGTTAAGGATAACGCAACACCAAAAGAAGTTCATGATCAGTGCAGTGGCATGACCAGCTTTATTTTATGGACAGGTAAATCTAGGAATGAAGACTTGAACTAGATGATTAACATGCTGGTAACTTGCAACGAACATGGTGGAACAGTGCAAATGAAGGCCTATGCAAGGAGTCAATGGGAATGGACAAGAGGCACAATTCAAGAGACATAGAAGAGACAACTGACATGACTCTATTTTAGTGATGTGCACTGTACCTAGGTTACTTTTGAGTGGGATGTAAAAGCATGAAAGGCCTGGTTCATATTTTACAGGTTTTGTGTTCTAAATAATATTATTTTGCTGATGAAAAAAATGAGATAAATATACAAGGATTATGGTTCCATGCAACTGATAATTCCCTTTAGTTTCATTTCTGCCTGAAAGTTTATCATGCTTTCATAAGAAGATTGTTTCAAGCAACAAAGAAACACTTATTACACAAAAACTTCATAAGAAACAGAAATCTTGAGAATTTACATTCAGTCTTTATTCACCATATTAGTTAGCATTACTGCTCATGTGCAGAAGCTACTTTAAATTCTCCATTATTACAACCATTTTATGCTTCACTTCGATAAATATATGGAGGCAATAAAGAACACATAGAATCAGATCCACATGACAAATTAAAGGCTGTTAAATTTTATTTTTTTAAAGCAGACTGATCCTCAGGTTGTAGAAATGCAAAAGAAGCACATTTGGGCATGTACGCCATTTATTTTTACGGTTCACAATAGAAAATGATTCAAATAATTCAGACTCAGATTTGTGAGAGAAATCACATCTCATTGGACTTGAGAATATGGGAACTGGACATTCACTCGTTGTGAAATAGTCACATAGAATCAAATTTATTGCACATTTCGACCGGATTTATAACTCTAAGTAAGATGAGAAATGTCCTACAAAGTCCACATGCAAAAGTTATGCATGTAATTATAATTTTAATTAATGTGTGAAGTCTTTTTCTAATGAATTTAATTGTAAATCTGCAATTAATATTTGAAATGTTCAGTTACCATATGTTCAGGTAAAAATGAAGAAAAACAAACTTCCATTTACCTGGTATTTTCTCACTAAGAGTAATTTTGTGGTTTACATATCATCAGAGAAATGTAAGCTGTGCAATATTTTGTTGAAACAAATTGATTTTGTCATTATGAAATGTAGGCACTGTTTAGTTCCATGAAAATTTAACTTTGAACTAGGCAATTTAAGTTTCAACAATATTTTTTGGGGGGGATATTTCTAGTTTCCTTTCCTTCCATTCTTTCTTTCTTCTTCATTTTTAATAACATGAATGCTTCAAACATACAAAATCAAATAAAATATAAACTGCCAATGCACTTCTACAAAAAAGTAGAGATATGCGTAACCAGGCATGTAGGTTGCTTCTGACAAGGCTGCATATTAAAGGAGATGTAAACACTTAATACATCTTATGTAGAAATCTTCCATAAATGCACATAAAGCTTAATTCAGTGATATCATCCCTAAAGGTCATTTGGATCTTACAGGTGCAATTGCTATGTATTCAGTGAGAAGGCAGAAAGCACAAGGAGAATACTTTCTAGATATGAAGATATCAGCCTTCCAGGAGGTGCTTGTACACTTTTCATGTGTAGATTCAGCAGATGATAATCAAAATTCCTCTTGATCTTGGACATTTCAAAGCACCCAGAAACATAATGTTCTACCTAACGTCCTTTTATTTTTCCAGTCAGCAGATTTTTATTAAGCTTTTGATGTATATGATATACCAGATAGTGTAAGACTTAAAGATGCAAAGTGCTATCTTCATGTTTACAATCTGCCTATGACTCCACAGGCAGATGTATGTTCATGATTTGCAGGTACACATCGAGCACTTCTTAATCACCTTAGCTGCTACTACAGTATCAACACTTATCAGTACATTGTTTAAACCATATATTATTTCTTATAGTTTTAGGAGCTGAAGCCCACAATCAGGATGGACCAGAGTGCCAGCATGTTTGGGTTGCATTAGACAGTTCTTTCTGTCGCCATACTCAACCTACAGTGACAGCTCCCCTTCTCATTACTTAATTGCCTTCCAAAGACCCGTTTTACTATCACTATGGCAACAGAGATTTAGGATTCCGTAGAATATTTTGGCAGACACAAACTGATCCACAGCTTGTTGCTAGTCTTTTTTCAGATCACTCTAAAAACTTCCTCTGACCACTATGTTAGTGTTTCATTGCAACAACAACAACAACAACAAAACCTCATAAAATTAACTACTATTAAAGAAGAAAGGATTATTTTAGCTCATATTGTTGGAAGTGCAGCTCATGACCAAGTAACCCAGTTATTTTGAGCCTGTGGCAAAGGCAACACATCATAACATGCATGTGAGCAAGACTGCTTAGATCACAAGTCAAGGAACAAATGGGAATGAAGAGGAGAGTCTGGGTCCCCAAACCCTCTTTACAAGCACCCGCTGATGACCTAAAGGTCTTCCTGTAGTTTTCTAAAAACATAACACACTTTTAATATAGAATTAACTCAAGTATGTTTTACATTTTTACAAAAGGTGTTCCAAAACTCCAACAGTCATCTCAAACATGAAAAGGCTATTTTCATGAAGGGCAAAAATTTTAGCAACAACTTTACTGGAATTCTCTCTTTTAATCTTCCAAAGTCATACGATACTGTGAAGTACAGTAGGAACTGGATTTGACTGAAAATGTTGGTGAAGAGACACACAGCCTGGTTAATTGACAGTAATATGGTAAATTACAGAATTAAAATAAGAAATCAAGTCACTTTGATTTGATATTACTGCCCAACAAAAAACATTACATTAAACATGGGGCACAGAATTTTTCATATATCCCCAAACATAGTGAAAAGTTACCATAAAAGTATGGGAAGAGTCAGATGGATGTCAATAGAGTCATTATTTAACTAGGGAATGGACAGGGCCTAGAAAGGTCAGCTTAGAGAAATGAGTGCAATTCAGAGCAGCTGTGTGAAACTGTGTGTGAGCAGTGCTCCAGACCTTGTTACTGCAAGGAGCAACACAGGGAGTAAGGGGGACTTGTGGTGATTTGAAGACACTTAGCTGCAATCGGCTTATACAGTTGAATATCTCATCCCTAGATGTTGGAAGTGCTTGGAAGGATTAGGAGTATGACCTTATTGGAAGGGGGTATTTCACTGGAGATGGACGCTGAGGTGTCAACAACCCACCCTTTACCCAGTTACCTCTCTCAGCCCTTTTGAATCCCAAGATGGAAAACCTTAGCTACTACTCCAGCACCATGCTTGCCTGTCTGCTACCTGAGGTAATGGTCATGGTCTCCACCACTTTTCCTTCTTAAATTTTCTCTCCTGTGACCAATGTGTCCATTTCGTTCTGTCCATGGACATGGGTGTGGCACCATCAATTGGAACATGGGTTTTCTCACTTCCTGAAGTCTCCCAGGAAACCCTATGTTGCATGATGGACTCCAGAACATCTTTCTGTTACCAAGTAAATCTTGACCCAATCCAAGTGAAATCAGCATTTTTTAATTGGCAAAAATAAATATACCAATAAATAATTAAGAAAAATAGGATTCTGTTTATGAAAAGTTCATCAGGACCTTCACTCCAAGTTATAAAAGTTATAGTATTGATAAGTATTTGAAGGTAATAGAGAACTACAATTGCTATCTACATGAACATAGCAGTGGTGCACAAATTCCATTTCATTTAGATTCTCAAATCTATATTTCTTTGTTTACAGCTCTTCATGTCTTTCACCTAAGAGAATAATGTTGATAGTAGTTCATCAGGAAGAAACAGTGCTATGACTTCAGCTGAGGCATTTTACAGTTACATCAAAGACATCAAACAAGTCTTATGCTTCCAGTCTACAGGTAGAGATATGGACTTAAAAAATGATGTATAAAAATACCTCTATCTCATTCATAAGACATGCTTGTGAAATCCCAGGGAGACACTGAAACAAGCCATAGAAATGTCAGACAAACTCATATAATATTCCATCCTGGTTTGTAACAAAAGATAGATGTTATAAATATATAATTTTTAACTTGAATTACATTTACAAGACTAAACAAAGTTTCTGTTAGTGTATGAAAAATATACTCTTAGAAATAAGGTATTTTAGGATTGTTAATGTTTTTAATTTTTTTTCTTTAAAAACTAAAGCCTATGAAATAGTGTTGTATGTATAAAAGCTTTCCATTAATGGATAATAAAAATAAATGCTCCTCTAGATATTCTTTTTCTTAGCTTTTTGACTTGTATTACATCTAATTGATAAGGTGAAATTAAAACAATTAAAGTAGCAATGTTACCAAGTCATCAGAGAGTTGCATACGCACATTATATATTATACTATATTTAAAGACAAAGAAGGAACTAAAAATGCAGCAATTAGCATATCTGGATTTATTCTGGACATCAAGAGACATGCGAGTGTTCCTTTTCTGATGAGATGAGAACTCATTTATTCAATATGTGGGTTTCCTACCTCAAATGTTAAGAAATTAAAATTGTATTTGTATGCATAGTAGAATATGTCTTTATTGGAAGCAGCACACACATTTTATGAGAACATGTATATCAACTTATTTTAAGTGAATTGTGATGAATACTAAAAAGAAACTATACGTTTTTACATGTTAAAAAGAAAGACTTCCTTATGGACAAAAATTGAATAGGCTATCCAAAGCCTCTGGGTACCAGAACTCAGAATGTCTCTATTCCCTCTGATTGTGGACTCACCGAGCAATCTGAAAGTAATTGGGTTTTCTGTGGATCTTGAAGGTGATATCAGGAATTATGGAATTATATGTTTGAGTTATCACAACTTCCTCTCTATTTTAAGTGTTATATAAACCTCATAAAATTGCTCAGGGAAACTGAGCAAATGAATGTGAGAGACTCTGATCACTTCAAGGCTCCAGGACTCAGTAACCTTTGTGCATTACCAGGCTGAGGATGCATTAGCACATCACTGAGACATGGCCTCCTCAGAACAATCAGGGGTCCTACAACCGTTCCTCTACAGCAGGCCCTAGATGGATAATCAAAATGGAATATGCTGAGCTAGGGAGAGAATGACACTTTCCTTCACCCTCTTTTCTCTATCATTAGGCAGCTGACTTTCATGAGCTTTCTTGGTTCTTTCTTCCTATTCCATGCATTGATCTTAATTTAATTCATGGTCAGTTTGAAGGTATAAAACTTGTTTAGTTTTACGATAACACAGTTCAACAGAGATTCTCCTGGCACTTACTGAGCTTCAGAGAAGTTAGTTAAATGTAAATTAGATTTTTCTACTCCATAAACAACTTCATAACTAGAGTATGAATTGATTTGTGACTTTGTTTACAAAAATAATTGAAGATGCTCTCTATTAGAAAACAAAACAAATTTGCTTAATAGCAAATGCTTAGCCTGTTCAAAAGGAAACTCATTTGAAACAAATTGGCAGAGTAGTATCACCATAGAAAGTTCACTATGACAAATAAATATATATGTGTGTGTATATATGTATATATGTGTATATATGTGTGTATATATATATATATATATATATATATATATATATATATATACAAGAACACATTCACACACAATTATACACATACACATGCATGCACATACATGTCCACGCATCACATACATACACACATACACAAACACAGCTGCTTTCTTCACTGAAATGCTAACTCTTTTCTATTACTCTGAATCATTTTAATTCTATAATATATGTCATTAGAATCTATTTTATTTTGCTGCACCTTGCTGTATTTTCATGCATCTTCTAACCAATTTTTAGTATATTTTGTAAAACCTGCAGAATCAAGAAATAAAATTACACCTCTCTGCCTCCTGCACACATTATTCCCCTTCTATTCAGTGAGGACTGCTGTGGTTTCACAACGTAAAAAAAAAAAAAATACTTCTAATAAAGCTTGTTTCTATTCTCTGACAATTAGTTAAGTGTTTTACCTTTTGTTTCCCTTCACACATCAGCAATCCATTTCAGCTTACCTGACAAGAAGCACAGGTTTGCATTTTGAAAATGCTGTGTTTTATAAAAATTTTCTGACACTAGAACTAAAAAAAAAGGACAATTTTCCTTTCTACAATGCTATGAAGAGTTATATAAACATTAATTATCTCACAAAATGATAAGGCATAGAAATTAGACTACTTGAATTATGTTGAAAACATTGATATTTTAAATCAAATTGAAGAAGTACATAGCATAACACATGAATCAGTACAGCCATGATTATTTAGATTACATTTGTTGTCACTGATGTACTTCAAGAGGGACCCAGATAACTCCCTGAATATCATGTTCTGTTTTTTTTTTTCACATCATGAAGCTGTATTTTATATAAAATATTCAGGCTGACTTGTACATAAACTAATTGACAGATGTACTCACCCCCATCTTGGGATAAGTCATGTGTCAACACAGTCAGGTACACGTGATATGATTCTAAGATAGCATGAAGAGACTCTTTCCTCATTCTTTCCATTTCCATGTTTTCTATTGTTTTATTTTAAAAGCTTTACTAGGCAATATACTATTTGCTACTGTTTAAAATTGTGCCCTTAAGCAGATAGCAAATGAGGATCAACTCTGATGGAAAACATTTATTTAAAAATAAAGCTGTCTTCAATAAGCATTTCAGCAAATCACCAAAACACAATTGCTTTCCCATGTTAAAACATAGCACCATAATTCATGGATTACCAAAAGTAAAATGTCATCTGATTTTTCTATACAGTCAGAACAAAGTGAGAACCTCACTCACAAAAGTAGTCCTGAGACCTGAGAACAGGATACAGATATTAACCTAGACACAGATTGACGTCATCATATTCTAAATTTTATTATCTATTTATTCACAGTTACTCATTTTCACTGGTGACTCATCGAAAGACGCTTCCTGAATGAACAGATTATATAGATTGGTAATAGTAATCTTCTGCCATTTTGAGCCGATCACTAAGAAAATAAAATCCCCAGAGGCTCTTTTCGTGTGAGCCATGCTTTATAACCACAAAACACACCATTCAGAGTATTCTTATTTATATAATATTTTAATGTCTGTAAATGTGGAAGTTCCTATTAGAAAATTCACAGGGCTATGCATATGAGCAAGACCTTTACTCCCATGTAGCCATTTCACTAGGTGTTCATTCACTCATTCATTCATTATATGTTGGATGGTGTCTCTTTATGTTTCAGCCCTTGGTACTGTGCTGGAAATTTATGAATGATCAAAATAAATAAGGTTAGCCAATATATTGCTTTTAGCCATTACTTGTTCAAACACAATTATAGATTCCCTATTAACACTCAGAAGGAATGAACTACTTCTTGAGTTTATAGCTGTTTAATAGACTACCTTCTCAAAGGTCATCTAACATAGCAGGCAATACAGCTAATTACCAAGATGCTTATAAGTGGCAAGCACATTTATAATTACTTTATTGTCAGTGAATATACCAAAAGAAGGTTTCAATAACTTAGATTCATCTTTTACCTGGATGCTTGAGATTCTGGATGCTTGGGACTATCTTACCAGGGGAAATTTTCCTGAAAATTTCTCTCTAGCCTTGTGGTTTAGGTTGATTATGACTAGGGCAATGATGCAGAAATGATGTTCGATGGGCTCCGAATTTTAGGAGTCAAAAACTTGTTTATGTCAAGTTCTTCCTCTTGGATCACTGTCGGTACTAATGTGGTAAAAAACTCACAAAGGAAACCAATTTGGTGATGAATTCCAGGCTCCTGACTTTAGTTCATCTACCAGTTTACTCTCAGCTAACCCAGACATAGGCACTAACTTATTCTTGCTTTAAGCAACTGTTTGCTGTGGGTGTTATAGTGTGTAAATACAGTTAAACTAAGTGTAAATGCAATAGATGGCAGATACTGTGAGGACAGCCTGTATTAATATCATAAAAGCTTCTGTAAGATCCACCTATATCTGTCCTAGAGTATAGAGTATTGCAAAATTACTATGACATGATGTAGAGGTAGAAAAAAATAAGCATAATATGCAAGACGCTATAGTTCCAGGGAAGGAAATATATTTTTCCCACTAATAACTATAAGTACAAAGGCCATGTGGCAGAAAGGAATAGACTTCTAAAGCCAAGCAGAGGAAACCTTGCATCGTAGGAATATAGTGATATTGCAATGAGAGATAAGGGCATATTGGCAGGTCAGGGATAAATATGAGAGTTATATCACAGTTTCTTGTGAAGGACATTGTTAGTAGCAGTGCCTGGGGGGCAGAAGGTGGGAGGGTACCACATTGAGCAGTTTTGCTTCTTTGTAATGGTGTCTTTTTTCCCCCTGAAGTCAAAGTTTGCATTTGTGTTGTATTACTCTGCATAAGCTTTCTGCAGAGGCAGCAAAGGTGCACCTTAAAGCTAGTAGTCACAGTGCTGCTTAAAGTCACTACTAGACTTTCACAGGGAAACCTTCAGTTATACGAAGTCTCTAAAACAAACGCGATAATGAACATTAGTTAGAGAGGTGAGCTTTGGGTACATTTGTCTCTCATAAGAACAATTAGACCATCACACGAGCTATGATTTTGTAGTTAAATATAGTAATGAAGCCAGGCAAAGAATAAGGCTGTACAATCCGGATAGATGCTATTCTATGTGCTCATCAACTCCACCAAGTCAACATAGCAAAAAAAAAAAAAAAAAAATCTTGGGTTGATGAAATGTTTCAGATTCTATTTTTATTATACACAAAGACATGTCTGATGGAAACTGTCTTTGCATTGTTTTCAGTAGGACCAATTCTAGTGGAAAATTAATTTTGCTTTTGCCTAAATTCTACAAATAGTAGCATTGAAATTAGCAATCCTCTCTCTCTCCCACTCTTTACCAGTTTCACAATTAAAAACAAAAATTAAAAAGGCCTCTAGACTTTTCAAGTGACCCANAGCCCAGACCCATACTGCACAGGAACATAAATCTTAAGAACCAAAAGTCATGGAGCAACAGACCTCAGAAAACAGAATTTTCTAAGGAAATGTACCAGGATTATCATATAGAAGGTCACCATCTGCAAATGTGTCATACAAATGAATAAATTTGGTAGTTATAATGGCACATTATGACAGTGGCTGTAAACATCAAATCCTTACATTACTTTGGAAGCTCATTACTTTCAAATATTATGATCACTTACAGTTTCATGACAACTTTTAGACAGGCAACATCTTGAGGGTAAGCACTCTTCAAGCCAGTGAATTTTTATATGTTGCATAGTGCACTGCAGTTATATCAAATTATTTCTTGCAGCATAATAATGAGAATAATGTTTTATTAGGGAATCCCACTTTTAAAGCAGTAAATAGCCTCAGAATTCAATTCTTTCCCTCAGCAGTTCAAGAAGCTTCATACCTTTTGTAAAGAATTGGTACCAGACAGTGAATTTGACTCAGAGTACTGTCTCGTGAGATTCAAACAATACAACAGGGTCTTTTCAGAGACTTGTCTCTTAGTCATGGAAATCTTTCTTTTTACGCATTTCTCAATTATAATCAGAATGATACATACAATAGTGATTACATAAAAACAGGGAGAAAGGTTGAGGCCTAAAAACAATGATGTTAACTCAAACTTTATGTCTCTTATGTCTCTAAAACAAATGAGAAAATATCTACCAATTTCTACTAGTGCAAAAACTTTATATTTGTCATTATTAGTGATTACATTGCTAGCCATTTTCAAATAACACAAAAGCAAGGGCTTAAAATGATAGAGAAAACTGAACATGTGGTTCCTTACAGAACACTTAAACTAGCCTTAAATCCACAGTTTCTACCCCAGCTTTCCTTGGCCCCATTTTCTCCACTTATTTACATGTATATAGCAATCCCAGAAAAGCTCCCTGAAGTTTTTATTTCCTCTCACATTTGTAAAGAAGACACTAAAAAGTAATGCAGTTTCCGGGGTTTATTAGTCTATAACCAGCCTTAGGACTTCCATGCCATAGGGACCTTGAGCAGAACATATCCATGGATCATAGATACAGAGTGAATTTGAGGAGAGGTGTCATTCTTTCTTTCTTATATCGACACATTACTTCTAAACACAGGATTATATTTCAGTTCCAGGAGTCAGACCATTTTGACATCTATTCTACACCCAGGGCTATGTAAATTTAGGTTGAAGTCTTGTTTTAGTCAAACTAGCAAAATTAGGTAGAGCTTGGCAATGGTCATAGACAATAGATCCTATCCATCATACATCCAGGTCACTGGCTTGACTTTTATTTTCTATTCAAAGGTGTGGTTTCAAAGAATTGTAATCCCAGCATTTGTGAGGCTAAAGATTTCAGGTTCAACCTAAGCTATATAAATAACAAGGTCTTTAAAAATACAAAATAGAATAGATTTGTTGCGCACACATGGAAACTCAATACTTGGGAGATGGAGGAAAGAGGGTAGGAATTCAAGCTCATGCTTAGATACATAGAGAATTTGAGGTCATTGGTTTAACAAAACAAAAAAAGCAACAAAACCCTAACAAACCACCACCACCAACAGCAAGTAAATGGAGGGAACCCTAACACAGAGCACAGAGTTTATCATTTTAGGGATTTTAAGGTTAGAAATACAATAGTTCAATTTATAGTTATGTATCTCTCTCCACATATATTTGTATAAGTGTTTGTGTGTGTGTGTGTGTGTGTGTGTGTGTGTGTAACATCCAGGTTAAAACAATGTGATGATTATTACCTTCATTTAAAAGGTGTAAGACAGTCTAATGTTACTAACCTAGCCTTCTGGAAATATTCAAAGGATGCTCTTCAGTCCTTATAAGAACCTTGCTTACATCAGATGAGTGTGTTTAACTATTAACAGCTGCTGAGTCCATTCTCCTGACTCAAGCAAATAAATATTGGCATTTGTCCTGCAAGGATGAAACACAGTAAGTAGAGTGATCAATTTTATATGTGCTCTATAGCATGTTATTTTCCCATTTAGTGCTTTTTCCTCTTTCATTTATTTAAGTGCATGGCAAAGAATTGACAAATATTTATTTCATCATTTATTTTCCTTTAAGCCAAATACATTTTATTTTAATTTCAGTTAGACGACATCACTTGTGTGGGATTTTAGGAACCTGATAATGGTATATGATTGGACACTTTTATATAAGAAATTAAGTTGAATTCTAGTCAAAAATTAACAATCTTTTTGTTTTTTTTAAAGATTTCTTCTGTGAAAGAACATGCTTTCATTTGCATAACTTACTGTGTTAAAGACTGTAGAAAATTCCTTGAAACCCAACTGCGAAGGAAGTTTGCAATTTGTCATATAGCTTTAAATACAAGTACATGGCTCCATGTAGCAGACGAGTTAAAGAAAACCTGCCAAAGTTTTGTCACCCCAAGCCTCAATATCATTAGGCCCTTGTTTTGCTTGTTTGGTGATATTTTTGCTTATATATATGGCAGACCTATATAATAGGACTTGCTATGAATAATGGTGATTTCTCAGAGGAATTCACAGTTTATAAACATAATTTAGGTTTATATTTACTTATATTATTCTTTTTCACATTGTTTTAGGGGTACATGTCGAACTTAGAAAGCATTAATAGTATAGCTGGCTATTTTTCCCAAAATAATGTCTTCTAGAAGCATGTATACAACTAAATGCATTGAATATGCCCACTTATTTGCCAACATCCATTGTTTAAGAAAAGTCACTACCATTTCATTCCTTCATAACTTTATCAGTGCAATTGGAAAAAATTTCCCATCTGGAGTAGAATTTTATTTCTTGGTCCTTTTCCGATAGGGACAGAGCTTCAGCTCATTCTCATTATATAAAATAGCATCCACTGTGATGTCATTTCAAAATCGAAACATTTAACTGTTACAGTGAGATGCTTCAGAAGTATTTTTCTTCTTTTGTATTGAGTGGCAAAGCTCAGTAA
Source organism: Mus minutoides (assembly GCA_902729485.2). Taxonomy (NCBI): domain Eukaryota; kingdom Metazoa; phylum Chordata; class Mammalia; order Rodentia; family Muridae; genus Mus; species Mus minutoides. Next base: position 196,917 of record LR750840.1, read on the forward strand.
GTGGCCTCACTGTTTGCCTGAACTTTTGATACAACATCACAGACAAAACTGGAGAAGCCCTGTGAAGAGCCTGGTGCAGGATAATGGTCTTTGGAGGATCTGAGTCACTGCCCTTCCATTGCCTCAGCATAACACTTCTTGTGGTCAAAAGGATCACTAACCCATGTGCCCAAATACTTATTTACAAATGGATCAATTTTGCTTCCTCAAGTTTTTTTGAACAGGCAGTAGCATTAAATAAAACTGATTTAAATTTACAATTATAAGTACATACATTTTGAAAATTGTTTTCCCAAAGCATTCCATAGAGCGAGTTCATTTCCCCAAATCAAGTTTCAGTTTATTTGTTAAAGTGTGAATGTTACTGAAACTCCTGCTGCTTTGGCTAGTGGGAAAACGCAGTTCATTTACAGCATGGGAAGAAAGGAGATGCTGCCACACATTGTCCTACCCACTGTGTTGTTTGCATGATCCAGTTTCTTCTCCATACCTTATGAATGTCAGAGGAACTTCGAGCATAGTGTGAGCGATGAGGTCATCAGGATGGGCTGACATAATTCACATGGTGATGGAAAAGTGCTGTGGCTATTTTAAAGTCTTTTTTCCCTTGGGTTCTTGCTTTCCTTTGCAGAAATTCTTGCCCAAACCACGATCTACTTCTCACCCTCCAAAGGGGACCTTAGCTATAGTTACTTAATGTGGTGAAGTGCAGAGCCACCAAACCTGGAAATCTTAGTCTGTAATCATTTTGTCAACTGACATCCTATTGTCCTTCTGAAGGATCCCAGAGAGGTCCACAAACAGTTTGCATTTCCCATGCAGTTGATCCTACATCTAGCTTGCAGGGATCTTGTGTGATCCATCCAGTTAAACCCAGAACCAAACTTTCTCATACTAAAGACCTCCATTGTCAATAATGTCTCATTCTTGATTATACTCAGTAGTGGCCTACACAACAATATACAAGTCAATGGGCACATATTAACAATTCCAAGCAGACACGTTAGAATTTTTTCTTTGCTTTTTATTTAAGGGAGGTTAACAAGAAATGATCCCATTGAGAAGGTCGGAGTTAGTTGATATGAGGTCCACAACACATATACAGCAGAGGACTGACAGGTCTGGGTTCAGTCAGAGAAGATGCACCTAACCCTCAAGAGACTGGAGGCTCCAGAGAGTTTAGAGGTCTGGTGGGGTAGATGGAGGGTGGGGACATGCTTGTGAAGACAGGGGTGGCTGGGAATAGATATGGAATGTGTGACAGGTAGACTGGGAGGGAAATAAAATCCAGAGTATATAAAAAAGGAAAATAATAATAATAATAATAATAATAATAATAATAATAATAATAATAAAGAGAAGGTTGGATTTGTGTCAACATGTCTTCCTGAAAAGACTAATTAAAAGGATACAACCCTTTCCATCTCCAAGAATTGGAAGGGTGCTCTCTTGGTAATGCTGGTGTGGCAGCCTACTTCCTCAGTTCTTAAACTGGCTTTGTAATAACAACTACAGATTGAAATTTGTTTCATCTAAACTGCCATTAAACTATTTCAAATATAATAGATTTAAAAAATAAAGGAAAACCTAATTCCAAATTTGATCATTTATAGGAATCTTCAACTCCATCTGACCTCCACACCCCATGACTTTCCTCCACCCATTCTGATTAAAATTCTTCAGGGACTTTATATGAATTTAAGATTCAGTCTAATTAAACCTACAGAGTCCTTCATGATCTATTATATTCTGCCCATCTTAACAAGTGTGATGTAATAAAATGTAACCACATAGGACTTCGTTAATTTGTCCTATGTGAACTATCTTTTTTTTACTATCTCCACACTGTTGGACTTTATACTTTTTTTTATTGTGAGGTTCTTTCCTATGTATCCCTGGATGTTTAAAAGCATAATTGGACTTCAACAAAAGATATTGGTGGCAAATAGGCCTTGTTATGACAATCAAGTATTTCCAAATAGCCAATGAAGAAGAGACAAATTGTCTCTTCTATTGTATCTTATGGATTTTACAAGTGATTTTCCTTCTTTCTAGAAGTTCCTCTTCCTCACTCTTCTTTGTACGTCCCAAGCTATCCTCAGCCCTACAGCACTTCTAGAACAAAGCCAGCTCTTGTGACAGGACACCTTTCATTTCTTTTTGAGAATAGTTAGGTTTCAACCTTTATCCTTCCTCTCCAAAAGAGAAGTACAGTTTGGGCCTTGCTGGTCCAAGGTACTTGTCACATGCCAGATCAGAACATCAAAATGAGGTTTATGATAACACAGAGGAAGGCTCAGGAAAATCGAAGACTTCAGGCTGTGGAATATTGTGCCCATAAGATCTATAGACTCAAGTGAATGTGAGTATGGAGTGTATGTTCTGAACGTGCTCTATGTGACTTCCAGAAATGATACATTTAATCTTTAAACAATATTTACACACTAAGCATTAACCATGGTGCAAGGTCACAGTCAGGTTCTAACTTCATTGTGAATGGGCAGAAAGAGAGAGGAAGGCCCTGAAACTGAATAGAGGTAGACATCTTACCAATTTTCAGTACATTTTCATCCTTCTTGTCTCAAAAATAATAAAAATATGTGTATATTCTCATCGTAAAAATAATCCTATATCAGATAAAATTTTTCCTAGACTCCTTTCTCAAAATTAGCAAAGCTACTAATTGCAATTTTTCACTTTAAATTAAACCTTAGAAATAATTTTCTTTTCTCCCTAAACCCATTAAGAGTCCAATGCTTTATAGCAGAAATGACACTGAATGATTTGCAAATTAATGAGAGCACTGTGACTAGTTTTACATTTCAGAGAGAGACCTGAATTGAAATGGAAACTTATAAAATGCCAGCTTTTCCAAACCAGCCTCTTGCTTCAGCACGTGTTCCTTATTTCAGTAGGAAATCCAGTTAGAGTCAATTTATGTGTGCTGTGGCCTAAGTTACTCTTTTCAGGTTGATTGGGGGTATTTTAATATTTCTACAAAGGCAGGTTAGTGAGCACAATTTTTTGTTTGATTGTTTGTTTTTGCTTTGTTTGTTTTGGGGGACAGGTGCTTAAATTACAGCTCTGGCTGTGGTAGTACTCACTTTGTAGACCAGGCTAACCTTGAATTCATACAGATCTGCATGCCTATTCATCTCTAGTGCTGGGATTAAAGAAACGTGCTATCAAGTGAACAGGAATGAGAGCACACACATAAAAGCTTTATTCTAATAGGCAGTTAGAAGATTCGTATAAATGATCAAATTTGGAATTAGGTTTTCTTTTTTAATTCTTTTATATTGTTTATCTACTATTTATTTATTTAATTTTATTCTTATCTTATCTGTATGACTCTTTACTAGCTCCCAAACCCAGGAGAAAGTTTTCCAAGAGACCCAAAATGGCAAACTACTTAGCAAACTTAATAATTTCAGTTTCTGAGATATTTAAGCTCAATAGAATGGGCAGTTCATAGGCTCAAGTACTATAATGGTACACCACACAGATTACAGGGTAAAGGTTCTGAATCCTAAAAACCCCTAACATTGAGGTCATTTCATCTCATTATACTTTGAGCTTTTATTCAAGGAATTTCATCTTTGACCCATCCTGTAAAACTGTTTCTTGATTAGGTGTTTCAAAGCAAATGTAACAAGAATAAGGCCTTGCAGCTAGGCAGCCAAATGTACCTTTTATAAATCTAGCTCTAAACTTGAAGAGAACTCTAACAATGGCCTCATTAACTTAGCAATCACTCAATGTCACAGCGATTATAATGTACTAAGCTCTTAAAAGAGGAAGAAAAAGGAAAATTGTTTTAATCCCATGATTTAATTTAAAATGAAAATGAAAGATTGCATTGCAAGTAGTCTTACTAAACTCTTTTGGTTTGCATTATGATTTAAAGGATAGGCTTTCTCTCTGGGCTTATGCTTTTGTCTTTGTTTTAAAAATACTGAATGCACATTCTCATCTTTATAGGGCATGTACCAATACAGTTGAAAAGTGAAAATGGTAAAATAAATAGATAAATAAAATTATACTGATAGCTTAGTAACAAACATAGCCCCAAATGAGTGCTACCAAAATAGTAAACGTCAAACCAATAACCATAGGCAGAATCCCACCTTTCTGGAGAAAATGCAATGTCTGCCTTTGTCCCTATGCTTACCCCTAAGCCCTGCATTATCATTCTGAGGTCAACTGAGAGTCTTATTAAATCCTACCTTTACTTCTGTGATGAATGTGCTATTTTTCCCTTGACTGCAAGGAGATTCCTTCTCAGCCTTGTCTTGAGATCAGCCATTAAAGGACCCACAAAGTCCTTTTTTGACAATATAATTTTATTTCTTCCTTAGCGTGTTTCTTCTATAATGTTCTGAGATTCTTGTCTCTTCCAGGCCCAGTTCGGAGAAGGAAGACCCCATCTCCCTGTGATTTCAAGTGCAGTTGGAATATTTAAATTCTTGTCTCATTCTTGTCTCTAAATAACCTCAGGAGAGATTATTTAGACTATATAGGCAACACCACACAAACTGTTTGTGACCCTTCAGATAATCGACTTCTAGAAAGGCTCAGCACAAGAGCAAACAAGGGAGTTTAATTCTAGGTTTCAAGATTCTCTTTCTACCCTGTGAATTTTGATGTAGAAATAATTTGGACATTGATTTAGAAGTTCCTTAAGTCCCAGAGAAGAGAAAATGGCATTTTGATCCATTTGCCCAAATAAACAGAGAAAAAAGAGGGAGGTTACTGTTTTACTTTTGAATATTCATTTTTATATTTGGCACATATACCACTGTTACATAAGATACTAACTTTAGGGAGACAGAGATAAAACACATGCAGGAATTCTCTGTACAATCTTGGTAAATTTTCTGTGAATCTAAAATTATTACAAAATAAAATTGCCTGGAAAAACTTATTGAATGTTGGAATGTTGAAATCCAATGATTTCAAATGTCATTTTTATTCTAGACAATGACATAGGAAATATTTGTATAGGACTAAAACTTGTTTAAAGTCCTATCTATCCTTCATTTGAGACTAATATCACGTAAAGAATCCACATTTCTGAATAAGACACCTATGTTTGTTGGGTGAAGTGTATAATATTATGTGTATTGAAAATACAAACCTCAGAAGTCATAAAAAAGTAACTTGTAGGTAAATATCTCATTTTCTTGAGGCCCTCTTTTACTTGATTATTATACAAATAAAATTAAGACAGAGAAAAAGATCAGTTTTTTTCTTTTGTCCATTATAAATATGTACAATTTAATAAAGTAGGTGGCTGTTAACAAATTTAATCTGGAAGGATAGGATGAAATTTTGATTAAAAAAGAAATAGATTACAAAAGATTACGATAAATGTCAAGTAGTGAAAATATTTTTTTTCTCCAATTTTTATCAACATCCTTCTCTAGAGCACTGGAGACTGTTATGTTGCATATGTACTTTTAAGACTTTCCCCATAACACTAAACTTCTTTTCCAAATTTGTTATTTGCATATCAAATTCATTTCTCTGGCTTAGTTTTCTTTTCTCATTATGATGAATTCAGCAAGTGTTTGTTTTGAAACCCTCTTTAAACAAGAGCCTTTATTTCTTTTCATCATCTGTAAGCCCTTAACTATGTACAAAATTATTTTGGTTGAACCAACTTTACAGTTCACGCACTATCACTATTAGAAATTCTATGATGAAATCTATCATTAGGTTAAAGGAATTATGGAGGGTCTACCACTTTCACTTTTTTGCTTGTTCTTGAGAAATTTGGTAATTCAAAGAATGAGCAAAAAGAATAGAAGAATATTTTGATTGTTATCAAATGATCCTCTACTTCATGATTTCAGATGGTTTTAAATGGCTGCTTTTAAACTAATAATTCTTCTAAATTGATATCACACCTTTGATTTGATAACTGTGAAGCCCATTTTAGGTGCTGATTGAAGGTGAAGAGTTATAAGCTCTGGATATATGTGGTTCTGTCTTCAAATGCTAGAATGCATATTACTCTCTATATACTTAGCTATCTGCAAAGCTCACATAAAACTACATTTAATGATTCAAAGAACGACCACTGTCCATCCTTGAAAGAATTTTACATAGATTTTCAATGTATAAATACCTATTTTTACTTCCATGGGTAGTAGTATCATGTTGTAAATAGGGATTAATTAAAAAACAAATATGTAGAATCCATTGAAATTTCAATGAAGAAATGTACATGAAAATGCAATCAGTGGCATATATATCGGCATTGTTCTCAACTGTGTTAGAAATACTAGCAAAGAGGTGCCACAGAATTCAGGACTCCCCACTGGTTATTGATGCTACAGGCTTGTGAGATTGCCTCTATTCTTTGACTTGCCTGTGCTTATTTTACCAGAAGTGGGTTTTTTTCATTATATAAATCACCTATAGTGTCAAGATCTCAAGTTCAGACAAGTTCATCTAGACTTTTGACTTAAGAAAACTGAAATAACCATCCATATAGGTTTTATATGGGTTCAACTTGATAAGCTGCTTATTGTCAGTGATTGCTACCAGTTTTCACTAGATTATAAAAACAAGGTAATAAATTTAACACACACACACACCAAACTCACTGAAGCGTTCATCTTTCCCCTTAGTTTATGTTTTATATTTCATGTTTATTTTTTATTACATGTTTGTACAAAAGAGAAATGACATGCATTGTGACTAACATGTCTTAAATGATAAGAATTAAAGGCCATATACCATTAGGTTTTTTTATTTTCTACCTCAGCAAAGAAGTTCATCCCATTTTAGTTAGTGTCTCTCTGCATGAGTCAGACACATACCCTCTTGTGACTTTGTTCCGAAAATTCGTTCAGTTCTCTCTCTCTCTCTCTCTCTCTCTCTCTCTCTCTCTCTCTCTCTCTCTCCTCAGCATTAATTCTTCCTCATTCCAAGAATACAGATTTTATTATCCCTGTGGTCTTCAACCTTCCAGACTATACTACAGGTAACTTACAACCTATATTTCTCTGCCTAGATTAGTCTCTGGCCACTTCTAGAGCAAAGACAACTTGATTCTGTGTGGCAGAAATGATGAATATACCATCAGTAGCATGTGTGTGGTCACAAACTACTCTATAATGATATATACAGATCTGGAAGTCCTGTGGCACAGGAAAAGCTCTTTGAAAAGTCTATATTTAGTGGCAGGTTGGGGAAAAGAGGAAGGGGGTTCAGGCTCCTTCTCTTTATACATCCCCCATCAGGTAAGATCTCTGCATTGGCATTTGGTCCCCATGTTGTGCTATGATGATTTCTTATAGCTAGATTTCAGTCATGATATAAATATATTTCAGTCTTAGAATTTTGTGTACCTACATTTGTACTTTTATGTTAGAACTCAGATGTAACTCTAAGGTTAACTCAAGTAGCTAATACTTACTACATGCCTGCAATCAGAGGCCATATGGAGAGTTTGGTATGCACTGTTATATTCAATTCAGAGGGCAATACTTTGAGCATGAATAGCTTTTATTTACATTTTAGGCATGAGAAAATAGAATCTTAGACATAGAATTTTTTCTAACCAATACTTCATTTAGATTTAATAATAATCCTTTCTGTTATTGTCAGAATGAAAGTTTCCCCAGTTTCTCTTGTTTTTTAAGGTATGTTTTAATAACAATAAATATTTTACTGATTGAATTTAGACTAGGATCATGGTAAATATTTTTTTGTCCCATTTCTCGATTCTACCCATGTTTAAAGTATAACAGCTTTGAAACATAGCAACCCTGGATGCTGGTTCTTTATTCTTTAAACTTATGGTAATAAGGCAGTCATTTTAATATGTCAGAATTCCTTCTTTCAGTATGAATTTCCTGTAGATTCAGAATAGCCATTATCCCTTTACATTTTATGGATACAATTCAGTTTTAGGAATGCAAGTCAGGTTTATCCCAGTTCTCACCTCTGTTAGTCTACTAGTGCTTGCCTGGTTGCTGCTGGTAAGAAGGATGAGGACTGCGTGTAGGTATAACAGGAAAGAGCATCCCTAGGGGTGAGACTATGTATGATTCTTGACTTTCTTGCCCATAATTAGTAGAGTTCTTGTGCACAGACATTCCTTTTCCTAAAAAGATTTATTACCAACACATGACAGAGAGGAAGACATCTTTAAATTTAATCTTTTTTTTTCTTTTTGCATTTACTAATATTTACAGTACTTTAAATATGTTTCTAAAGGCTCATGGATTGGTAAATTGTCCCCTACTTGCATCCACTAGGCATGCAGAAAAGTGTAAGAAGTACAGAGTAGTGGATAATCATTATACCCTTGTGGGTGAGGTCCTGAATGTGCCTCTGGGATTTCAAGCAATCTTCATCTGCTGGGTTTTCAGTGAGCAGGTTTGCTCGGTTTTGCTCTTTTCAGAAATGCTCTCCAGAAGCTTAGAGGCATTAGGTCTACTTGAAAATGGGCCATATCCTGGAAGCCAAAGACAGCACTTTTTTTTTTTTTTTTTTTTTTTTTTAAGATCGGTTGATTATCTCAGGAACTTGTTAGAGTGACAGATATATGACTGGTACTCCATTCTCAATGATCCTTTAAAAATTTGTCTGTGAGCACAAATGTACACATTATGCTATTTGCAGTTAATATATGCATGTATACACCCCAAAGTACAAGTGTAGTCTGTCTTATAGAAAGAAAGCTTGGTATTTCTCACAGGGAAAGTTTTAAGTGTTCTTATTGTTAGTTGTGACCAGTCAGAAATGCATAACACTTTATTATGCACAATATAGCAACTATAGGGAAATTAAGCATTTAGAGACCTTTCCTATAAAAGGAATATATATGAAATGAAGAATCAAAAAGCTTGAGATTTCACAACCTTGAGTCTCCCTTATATTTATAGATCCAAATAAATAATTAAATAAATAAATAAATAACAAGGTGTCCAGAAGGTAGAATAAAGACCTGCCTGATATGGAATTTGTGAGCTTTGACTCGGCCAATAGTTCCCTACTTTATTTCCTCCAGGAAATTAAAACTAGAATAAAAGTGTGGTGACCGTGTCCTGTCCAGTGAAGACACTGACAATTGACATGGCTTGTTCTGGTTGCTGGGGTACTTCCCAGAGGTACAATTAGAGCTTTCTCTTTTATTGTGGAATAGCCTACAGATAGAGTTCTGTAGTAAGGGTGAGATTCGACAGTTTTAAAAATCATGGTTCCTGTACTTACTGCCTCGTTTCACTCTTGGAGAAGCTTATTTGAGGTCACAGAGCCCTCAAGTGTCATTCCTACTTCTTTTCCCTTCTCTTCTACAGGAAACTACTGTCTTGGCTCTCCGAGGTGTCCCAGGACCAGAAGCCATGCCCAAGGAAGATGAGCTTTTACATGATCATCAAGTGCAGCTTAGGATCTGTTTCCAGGGTTTCAGAAGTTCATTTGGGATCACTTTTATCAAAGATATTTCTAAATCATATTAGTTTAAACAAGTGAGAGTTTCACTTTGAAAAACAATTGTTTTCTCTGTATCATCATGGAATCTGTTTTTCCATTGTGACATCCTAATATTAGCGTAATGATCCAGATTAAAAAGAGTACCCAAGGAGCAAAAAAGGAGGCCTCATTCTAACCAGGTTATCCAACTTCAAGAATTCTCTGTGCTCCCCCCTTCCCCCAAAAAAAAAAACTTTGTATTTGTCTTCTCAAACATAACTTAGACACATGGAAATGTGAAGTTCAGAAAGAGGCTGGGAGATGCATTTATATTACTGCAATAAAATTAGGGTTCAAACTGTAAATTATCAAGAGAGAATAGCCTTGAATGTGTCCTTTGGAATAACCTGTTGATGGACAGATAAAAATTCATTTTAGCGTTGACCCTTTAAAGAAGCATGTGGTTTGTTTATGAGCACGTAGATGACATAGGTTGGAAGAGCAATGTGTATAAACTGTATATGCCAACAATCATAGCAACAATACTGTGTTCTGCAAACATCTGGCATTGTTATTAGGGAAGAAGCTCCAAATACTACAAATGAATGGTACTGACTCTCATCACCATCATTCAAACACAAGAAAACAGCACCTTTTATTGAAAAAAACACAACACAACACAGCTAAGGTCTGAAAAAGCAAGGTAGAGCTTTTAAAAACACTAACCACTGACTCTCTAAGACTGACTCCTATGAACTTGACTAAACTTGTATACTTGAAATGACAGAAAGTCTTGGTGTCAAGGTGTACCGTACACCCTTTAAAAGAGAAGAGAAGACTTCCGGACCTTCGGAACCTCCTCTACTCCGTTATAACGTAAATATTAGTAACAGAATTCGATCGCAAAATTTGGGTCGAGTCGAGGTATCATTGTCGACAACAAAAGTTTACTGGTGTATTTCACTTTCAGATATGATTTTCAAAAGATTTCTTCAAATTTCATACTTTTTCTTAGCAAGTATCTCTGTTTAAATTCCCAAGATAAGAAGAAAATTGTTCGTCTCACACCTCCTCCACACGTAGGGAAAATCTGGGCTGCTTGTGGCCTTTTGCCCTAATGTATGATGCTGTATCAACTTTTATTCCCTTCTCATTTATCAAGCAGGAGGGGACCGGTGGTGGTAAGGCAATCCTGACCACAGGAATTGTTGCACAAACAGAGATTTTAGTCAAAAGAGTGGGTGCGACAGAATGAAAATCAGACCGTAGATGTAATTCCACTTTATACCCGAAATCGTTGACCCACTCCAGGTCTCCCCTTACATAGTTCATCTATCTCTTCCTCCCCTTCTCCTCTGAGAGGGTGGAACTCCCTTGCCTCCCCGCCCCCCCCAAGACCTCTGTGGGTATCCATCTGGCACATCAAGTCTCTTCAGGCCTAGGTGCAATCTCTCCCATCGAGGCCAGACAAGGCAGCCCAGTTAGGGAAATACAGCTCACAGATTATTTATTGATGCTCTGGGTGTACAGAAATTCTGCCGAACTACTGCCAATGGCTTCTGTAGACCTCCAGCAACTGGAGTGTTAAATTTATCGACATGTACAGGTACACTCTCTCCCTGGGAGAACTGGCCTCTTCTAAAGGTTCAGGCATCTTGAGGGGAACAGGGAACAAAAGAGGAAGAAACAGATTGTGAACCCCCTTGTTCATTTTAATTGATCTATTAAATAGAAGCCTTCTGGTTTATTAGAGACTAATGTTTTTCACTTTAATGACCCTTAGTATGTAGAGAAAACAGAGAGGGGACAGGACATACCATGAAACCAAAATACCTAGGCTTAAGGAAAACAATGTTAGGACTAAACATGCAAATAAACGGCCATCATTTTGATTGCACATGCATTGATACCTTGAATTTTCATTCCCTCAATAGAATTAGGAAGAAACTCTTTCTTTTATTCCCATTTTAAAGATTTTCTTTGCCAGTTGAAGTAATTTTAAATTCTCCCTGCTAGGAACTACTGCTGCCTAGAATTGTGGAGAATTCTTCTTTGCAGATTAGGCAAATGCTCCTGGATAGTGTTAAGCTAGAGAATGATTATTAATGCAGATATATTCGTTTTTAGCTTCACTACAGAGCTCAGGTTGGTCATGAACTAGTGACTATCTGACCCAAATGTCAGGACTACAGACGCGTCTCATAAAACTTTCTCATGACATTATTTTTAAAATAGCAAATATAATAGATTAAGCAAATATAACAGATACCTAACAGAAGAAAGATGAAAGGAAGCATACCATTCTTCTAGGCTGAAAGGATTATTGGGTTGTATTTTTAGTGCATAAAATTTGAAGTATTACGGAAGCTTTCTATCAATATGCAACGATGGGACTCTTTCATTTCCAAGGACAATTCTTATGACATAAAGATGACTCTCTGTTGTTCTAAAAATGTACGAATAAATAAATTGATGTGTGCTGAGGTTCTGAATTGGTTTCTATTAATAAAAATGGCTTTAAAAGTATTTTGGTATTATGGGAAAATGAGAATTTTCCAAGTAGCAGCATTTAAAAAGGTGAAGAGGGTAGACAGGCACAAAGATGAAACTGGTAGCTTGTTGAACTCCCTTCTGCCTTGCCTGCCAACATGCATCTGAGGGCTTTTCTACAGAATTGCAAGAGCTCTTCTTTACCCCTTTGTTAACCAATTCAGGGCATGAAGGCAAGCAGACTCAAAAGATCATTTGAAACACCCCTTGCCCTTTCCTCAAGACCTCCTCGCACCTTGCAGCTTAAAGAGTACATCACAACTGACTTTTGTCATCATTATTGAAAGATATCTTTCTATATTAGCACTGATTTACACGTTGGGGTGTTTGTAAACGTCAGACAAGCAAGCCGCACTTTGGATGAGTTTGTAAAAGTCGGGCTCACACAACGGCACTTAGGATGAGCCCTCTTTTGTGTGTCTGCTTCATTCCTTTGTTGGAGTTACACATTTTCTGTGTGTGGGATTGAAGAATCATGGAAAATTGCCACTTGTGTGATAAATTACTGTTTTCACCCGTCAAACATCGAAAATGCACCCTACGAGCCTCACACACCATTATGCTGTCCCATCTAGGACCCGTTGAAAGTCAGCAGGGTGCATCTGGCTGAAATTCAGTCAGGCGATTAAATTTATTCAAGCCTGGTGAACTTGAGAGCTTTCAAAAGAAGAGTAGCTGAAGCCTCGAGATTATAGTCCTGACAGGGCTGTGGAAAGGTGTATGACACCCGCCAGCTCTCAGCGAAGCCTGGTACCTGTCCCCATTGATCCACAACAAAGTTCCTCTCAGTATTTCCACTTAACATTTCCTCTCAGGGAACCTGTGCCGTTGGAGATATTTACGACTTGCTTTCAGCTTAAAAATAAATCACCTCTAATTCCTCTAAGCGAAATCAATCATAAACCTGTAAAAAATGGACTGGTTGTTTGGTCGATTCTGGCAGAAAGGTAAACAGCACTTCAGCGTTTCTCCGCCATTAAGGCCTAAATAGCCTAGAAAGTAAATCAATATTTCTAGTCAGCCTTTTGGCTATTGTTTAGCCAGTAGATATGGATTTGCTGTGGCTTACTGCACTCCTTCGGGACTAACCTATAATCCTCCGAGAGAAATAATAAGTTCGTTATCTAGTTCGGTTCTCTGTTGTCCATTTAAATGGACCACATCCATCAGCGGCTCTTGTTAAAGTTCAAAGATGAAGCCACCCTCTGAACACACTTTAAGCTGCATCACTTTCAACAGAGAGGACAAATTGGAGCTCAGATTTCTGCTGGTTGGCAAACAAAATAAGACCCCCACATGGGGGGGGGGCGGTGAGACAATAATTTGGGTATGAGAAGGCATACAGTACTTCTGATTCAAGACACGATGTGCTACTAGCTCAGTTCGAGGTGGGCTGCTCACACTAGGCTTTCGAGCTTTTAGGACCTGTACTCCTCCATCTCAAGTATTCAATTAATACTTGAATGACCCTGAATAATACCAGTGACTTAATACGCCCACCATCACTTTCTGAAATCATCAAACCAAAAGGCCACTCCCACCTCTCAGGAGCACATGGAAGGTCTTTCCTGATGTAAATAGTTTAATTGTAATTTTGTTTTGTTTTGTTTTGTTTTAAGGCAGTGTTTCTCTTTGCCATCCCTGCTGTCATAGAACTAGCTCTCTGTAGACCAGATTGGTGTCAAGTTCAAGATACCCCTACCTCTGCCTCCCGAGTGCCTCCATCAATGGCATGCATTGCCACCACCCACTGAAGTAATTTTTAATAATTGCTAGCTAATCAAATTTGAGGAGGGGACTTCGAATGAGTCTTCTGGGAGGCAAAGCAGATATTTCAAGGAACTGACTTGCCTTGCCTGCTGGGTGTGGTCTGTGCTCTCCTCCACATGCCATTCAAGTTTCCTGGCTTTGGGGGAGGTTAGGATAATGTTCGAATAATTCATCTAAAATATCCTATATAGATAACCTTCCTGAGATTTGTTATTTTTCTGATTAGTGCCAGAGACGATTTGTGATGATCACTGGAAAAGTTTAAATTTATATATTGGCAAAGTGCGAGCTCCTTTATTAAAAACAACCCATACAAAAAGAAAGCAGAGGCTGCCTTGTGCATCGAGGGTTGTACGTACCTAGCATCACATCTTCATCCACATTTTAGCTAGAACACTTTTGGGGTGTATTTAAGTAAGATTATAATAACAGAATTGACAAGGGCAAATAGAATTCTTTTAAATTAAACATCAACAGAATGTTTTAGAATTAGAATGTGTGTGCAAAGGTCCTCATTTAAAGTAAGCAAAGAGATGACTATTTTCATGGCAAAATGTTTGCAACTTCTTTTTTTTTTTTTTTCAAGTGATAGGGCTTTAATTTTAACATTGTTTTTCTCTTCATTATATAGAAAGTTTGTTTTATAAAAAACATTAAATTATGTGGCCATCTGCTCTCGAGAAAAAATATTTTAAAAAATCAATATGAAGCTGGTGTGTACACAGCTTGACCTATTTATTACGTCTACTAGCTAGTTAGTTATTGGGTGGGTTAAAAATAGAGCTACAAAGAATCAAATTGCTTTTGAGAGTTAGAGCTACAGTTAAGTTTGTATGGAGATGTGTTTTCTTTTTTCTATTTTGTTTTCTACCCTGTATGTTAGATCTGGTCTCATGAAGATGAACCAGCCTTCTGCCTCTACCACCTTTTCCGTTCTGTAACTTTTGTAGGGCAGAGCATCTAGAAGGCAAAAAGTTAGCTGGAAATAGTTCATCTTCATCCTTTAGATATTATACATAACTAACATTTCTTTTTTTCCCTTTTTAAAAAATTAAATATTTTCTTCATTTACATTTCAAATGCTATCCCCAAAGCCCCTATACCCTCCCCCACCCTGCTCCCCAACCCACCCACTCCTGCTTCCTGGCCCTGGCATTCCCCTGTACTGGGGCATATGATCTTCACAAGACCAAGGGCCTCTCCTCCCAGTGATGGCCAACTAGGCCATCCTCTGCTACATATGCAACTAGAGACAACTCTGGGGGTTACTGGTTAGTTCATATTGTTGTTCCTCCTATAGGGTTGCAGTCCCCTTTAGCTTCTTGGGTACTTTCTCTAGCTCCTAACATTTCTACAGTAAAAGCTTGACATACTTTAGCAGCAATATCTCCAAATCTCACTGGAGCTGTGACAGGTATTGGTAGAATGAATCCACCAAGAGATCTGAATGAATCCACCAACAGATCTGCTGTTGATGTCTGTAATCTGAGTGGAAAGTAGACAAATAATTCAATTGATATCTACTTGAAAGTTTAGAATACCATTGGAAAAAATCATAACACACCCTTAAAACTCACAACTGAGAACTGAAGAACATTTGATTAGACACATTCAAATTAGTAGACGATTCCTGTTTTGATTAGGGATAAACACAGCTTAAATATTGCTATGAAGAGACACCAAACTCTTCTAAAAGAAAACATTTACCTGGGGCTGGCGTACAGTTTGAGTTTAGTTCATTATTGCCCAGGCAGTAAACATGGTGGCATGCATGCAAACAAGGTGCTGAGAGGTGTCTGCGAGTTATACATCTGGATGATTAGGCAGCAGGAAGAGACAGTGAGACACTGGGCCTAGATTGAACATCTAAAACCTCAAAGTCCACCCCTAAGTGACACTCTTCCTACAACAAGGCCATGCCCACTCCTTTAAGGCCAAACCTCCTAATACTGACATTCCCTATGTGCCTATGGGTGCCATTTTCATTCAACACTACCACATTTTTTTTTTGTCCCACACTAAGTTTGTTGAAATAATTTTATAATATTCTCTCATATAAAGGTTCCTACTTAATTAGAGATAGCTAAATCATTTTTAGGAAGGGTTTATTAGCTATGGACTGAAAACCTAAGCAAACTCCATTTTTCTGATTAATTAAGCCAATTTACAAGTCCATTTAGCATTGAATTTTATATAATGTCTACATGTATTGTAGAAATTGTTTTTTTTTTTTTTTTTACTTGCAGTACAGTAATCTATGCAACGTCACTGATTTTAGTATACGGCTTCCAAAGAATCAACTTTCACTTTGACTTTTGCAGAAAAAGTGTGTTAATACATATTTCAGGGATATACGGTACTCTCGGAGAATTATAGATACTTATTTTGGGAACTTAGCCAACAGTGTCTTTTTGAAATTTATCTTCTATCCCTTCTTCTCATCATGAATTTAGCTCTTATATTAGGCCAGTGTTGGTTATGGAATTGGCTAAGGAAATACGTTTATCAATTTGATGGTTTCTTAGTATCTAACCCAGTAAAAGAATCTTAATTTGTACTATGTATACTAGAGAAAATGAACAAACTTTCAGACCTGCCTTACGTGCCATGAACTTTGCTTCTGCCATCCTAGAGTCTTAGACGAGAACAGTGTGAAATCACAGGCATAGGCCAACCCCAGGGGTACTATTGATTCATCTGTATGGTAAATTAAAAGGAAGATATGTACTTGAACATTCAGTTCATCTGTTATTCTCTAAAATAGAATAAAAATACCTCTTAAATTTAATTCATGATGATATCTAAAAATCAGTGATAGCAAAGAAGATCAATTAGGTCATTTAGCTCCTTCACTAAGTTCCAATTGTCTCATTCAGCATATTAACTTTGGCCTGTCCAAACTGAAATGGCTAAAGAGATGGGTTTCTACAACTTAACATGGGAGATATTTCTAAATCAAATTCATCTGTGGCAAAGCATCATTAAAGACTTTGCTATTAGGGTTATACTAAATTGTTCTCTGCTTAATTGCATCTCATTTGTCCTTCATTCCCCTTGGCTACCCAAATGCAAACTTTTCTTTTCTTTGACTAGATTTATTTTAGTTCAGATTACCCACATATATTATTGATGAAGACTATATCATCAATGACTGTTATTTATTAAATATATAATTGTTTGAATATTTGCAATCCTTGGCTCAGCTATGACAGCTGTTATGATAAACTTTTGTAATAAAAATAACCTTATTTCACAGGATAGATTTTTTTACATTCAGACAAGGACCCAACAGGTTCTATAAACATGTTCTAGCTTAATTGTCAGCATTATAAACCATGAATGTTCACATAAATTACTATTATGTATTAACTTTCTTCCCGATATCAATTTCCCTTTGATGCTCATATACTTTTATTTTCTGAAAATGTCAGTCATGGTAAAACTTCCCTTTTCTGCAATAATGTATATCTCCCATTCACTCCTTGATTAAGTTTAACTCAAAGTTCTGATGATGCTAGATTCAACAGCATGGTTCTCTTCCTGCCCAGTTGATGGATATCCTCTAACATGATCATGAATCCAAAAATGAGCTGATTAAAGAAGTATTAAGAAAATCTATACAGATGACTAAGTCAATCCATCAGTGTTTTGCCTCCATAGGATCAACCTTTTCTCTGTGTAGAAAATACCATGGCCAGGAGATAGCAATGACCTCTCACCTCTGAGAGTGTTGCAACAGGAACTAACAGAAAGGAAACATTTACTATTAGAGCAAATAGACTCCTAATCAACACATTATCGATCTGTCATATTTGTCAAGGTCACTTTATACTTTAAAAAATGATCTTACACTAAGGCTTTAATGGGAAAAGTGGACTAATTTGATTTAAAGAGTAAATGCTATTAATTATGAAAGAGAGTCAATAAAATGCTTGTTCTTCTAAACATAAAGGCAAATCTAGCTGTGTCTTGATTTATGGTAATGAATAAATTGATGAAATATGTTTACTTCTATCACGTATTCCCAATTCTACATTCTGCTGTTTAGATTCCTATATATTATAAAAATCCTTGACACAATATTTGTAATTGAAAACTAATTTTGGTTCAAAATATTTTTCTAATATTATTACTGTGTTTTTATGTTCATTTATACATTATTTTGAGGTTATTTCTAGGAGATCTATAGGTGATGATATAATAATTTACTATAGCTCATTCTAAGCTGATCCACAAACATTCCATATGGAAACTGATGTAAACAAGAACGATAATATTATTAAATTCAGAAAGGAAAATATGTTAGAAAAAGACCAAGTCTAAATATGTACCTTCACATCAATAAAATATTTAATGGTATAAATATCAAATACGTAATATCTCAGATTCTGAATTTTATTGTCTACTGGTTTTATTCTTAGTTTTTATTTTTTTTACTATTTTATCTTCAATAAATTAAGATATAAATTATTTAAGAAGAATGAACTCAGTACATTTAAAATAAATGAAAAAAATTGACTTTATATGTAACCCATATAATTACTAATCTCTCAAAGTAAAAGAAAAATACTTTTTCATCTAAAAATGGTTCAACATAACCAATGCATGCTACTCCACAGGTCACTGCAATAAGTAAAATGACTTGGTTATAAAATATGCATTGGAAGATGTACCTTCAATATAAGTTTTCCCACTTGTGAGTCATCAATGCGCGGGCTGACGTTTGCTCCCTTGGACTGTAATTACGTGACTATGTCACTGGAGGGTAGCAGACCAGGTCAACCTCACATTGTCTGTTAGGATTTGATTTTCCTCCTTTATGAAAGAACTTTATTGGTTAGGAAACAATATATTTTAAATATACTTCCTAAATATAAATAATCAAAATTTACAAACTTTAATCTACCTGCAAATGTTACTCAAGAACTACTATATACTTCTTTTACATTAAGAAGAATATATTTCTTGAAAAAATAATCAGTAAAAACAAAATATCTCATAGTAAACAAAAGACACCATCATATATTTTGCATTTGATTAAGAAAATATTATATGAAACAAATATGTCAAATCATTTAATTACTGAAACAGTATCTTATATGGAACAAATACCATGCCTTACCATCAAGAACTCTCTAAAATGCAAATGCCTGTCAGAGCACTTTGATAACTATGAAGCCTATCCCAAAAGCTGGTTGAAACTGAAGACTTGTAATTTCTGTTTGTATGTGTTCCGTCCTCAAATGCCAGGATGCATATTACTCTTCGTATTCTTAGCCATGTTCAGAGTTCCCATAAAACTGGAACTTAATGCAAAAATGATTTTCATGTTCTCCAATGTAAGAGGAACCCTAGCTCCATATGTACATTGACCAAAAGGCAGACAGGTTTAAACCTGCTTATGACAAAAAAAGCATAATATTCAGCAACTGCAATTACACATAGGTCTGTAAAGACAATCTATTAAAGACAGCTAGCATTCTGTGTTCAAAATGTTACACACCTGTGCTGGGGACAGGACTCGGTAAGGAATGTTACACACCTGTGCTGGGGACAGGACTCGGTAAGGAGCATGCTTCATGTGCAAGCATGAAAAGTTAAGTTGGAATCCCCAGAACACAAATGAAAGCTGGCAGCCGTTCGGTGGTGGTGCATGCCTTTAATCCCAGCACTTGGGAGGCAGAGGCAGGAGGATTTCTGAGTTCAAGTCCAGCCTGGTCTACAAAGTGAGTTCCAGGACAGCCAGGGCTACACAGAGAAACCCTGTCTCGAAAAACCAAACCAAAACAACAACAAAAAACAGAAAACAAAACAAACAACCCCCCCCCAAAAAAAAACAAAAACAAAAACAAAACAAAACATAAAAACAAATGAAAGCGGCTGTGTCCAGACATGCTTGTAACTCCTTGTTAGATGGACGGAGGTAATTCTCACTAGCTTGATAACCATACCTCAATGGGACAGGTTAAAGAGTGAAAAAGGGGGAATACCTGATGCCCTTCGCTGGTTCTGAAAACACATGTACAGTCATGCACACATGAATACACAAGACTGAATTCACAGAAAACATGTTCCAAATTCTGTGTTTAAAATGCCTGTGGACATTCTTCATATTAAGGAAAGAATAGGCTCCTATCAATACATACTTCTCTCATAGCTAAGCCTGCTCTATTATGGAATCATTCATTGAATTACAGAACAATGAACTTCTACAGAGCAGGACCATGTAAATGAACACATACAGGTTTTTCGCTGAGTAAGGAGACATAAAATAGTTATATATTCTATTTTCCTAGTCAGATGAAACAGAGTTACAACCAATGAGCTAAGGTTTATAACATGCTTCCTAACACACACACACACACACACACACACACACACACACACACACGTGTGTGTGTGTGTGTGTATATATATATATATATATATATATATATATATATATATATATGTGTGTGTGTGTGTGTATATATATATATATATATATATATATATATATATATATATATATGTGTGTGTGTGTGTGTGTGTGTGTGTGTGTGTGTGTGTGTGTGTGTGTTAGGTATAATAGTTATAGTTCTTATTGTTATAAAAACTGCTATAAAATAATAAAGAGTTATATTCTTGACTACAGGGGCTGAAGAGATTGCTTAGATAAGAAGATATTGCTCTTGGAGAAGAACAGACTTTGGATGCTGTGCCCAAAGTCTCATGACTCACAAGCCCCTACTAAGACCAGCTCCAGGCCATCTGATACTTCTACCACTGGCACCTTCCCTGATATGTAGTGTATGTATATACTCACAAATTAAAGTAATGCAAAAAAATCTTTAAATAATATTAGGTCAGTGTGAGTATGTGTGCCATGTGCATCCATGTTAGTGTGTGTGTACATGTGCGTGTGTATGTGTCTGAGAGACAGACAGACACAGACAGACATACAGACACAGACAGAAAAACAGAGACAGTGAGGGAGGGAAGGAAGGAGAAGAGGAGAGGAATTAGATAGTTTTAACAAAAAGTTTGGGAATGGAAAACTCCATGAAATTTATAATTTTTTGCAAAATTTTATAGATAAAATAAATTTTAACTTTTCTCATTAAGAGAAAATTTAATAATAAGCACTAACCACTACCTTCATCTATACAAATAGCTAAGATACCAAATGAGAGAGGTTTATTGGACTAGAAATGAACAGTCTAAAATCGGTGTGTGTACTGGTCATCATTATGCTTGGCCTACTTCTAACCTGCGGGCATTATGGAAGTGTTAGGCACACTACTTCACATTTAGAACTCTCCCCATTTCCAGGCTCCAGTCTCAAGTGTCTCCCTTTACTTAGCTCTTTGCTCTCTTGGTATCAGAAACTGCCACATTGGTAGCAGAGTTTTACTGCAGAGACATGTTGGGGCGAATCCATTACTGAGAGCCTAGCCCAATAAACTGCTTTTCATGCAAATTGAAACCCTTTATTGCCCCTTTTCTTTAGCATTACAGAATCACCATATCACTAACTTAATGGTCCATGGGAATCCTCTGTGCTGTGTGTTCTCTCTTTTCTATTGATGTCCTTCCCCTTCAGTTTGACCATGACTTGATGCACGTTGATATTTTGCACATTACTCCTGTCATCTAATCCTAACATCTACTGTATCGGTGCTTTCTTATAGCAAGTTTAGCCTTGGAGTCTTCTGCTCTCTAGTAGAGTAATTAATTGTTCTGGGGTGCTCATCAATTCAGCTTTGTTGTCATAACCTTGGAAGCCTTCTTTCATGCTTGTTTTCTTTCAAGATGAATGAGGCTCACTTTAAATGGCCAAATTTTACTGCAATCTCTGAACATTTCGCCTAAGAATAAACATTGGAACTACTTCAAAGAATGCCTTATCCACTGGAGAAAATGTGACACCAGCACTGTAAATACTCATCTACTGCAGTTACCTAAATATCTACTTCGATCTCATCTTCATAAATGATTTTGCTCAATAATGACCATTTGGAAAGGTTGTAGATGAGAACAGTGGAAAAAAAAATAAAACCAAACAAGTTAAATAGCATTCATTCTGAAAGTTGTGTTAAAATACATTTAAACACACAAAAATAGTCTCTGAGTTTCTTTAAGTTGAGTCCTTAAGTATGTGCTTGTGATTTAAAAAAGAAAATTATGAAAATGGACACCTTATAATGACTATCAATATGACATGTACTTGGAATCAAAGGCATCATCCTTTTAGAACCTTTCAAAGCTTTAAGCACAAATTTACATTATGATTTCAACAAATGCGTACTGTCATTTTGAAAAGCATCAGTGAAGAAAAGCTAATGAATTCTACTTTCACCAAAAGGAACATGGGCAAGCATATGAAAAGGTAAACTCTTGAGCTGTGTGTAGTATCATTTTGATTTTTTTCCAGTGAGCAAATAATCTATCGAAGTAAAAGTCACAGTGAGCATTGTAGTCTGATGGTCACAATGAGGAAAAGTGAGTCAGAGTGGCGTCTAGAAGCAACACATGAGAACGTAATTAGAGGGGACAGTGGTTACTGTGTATTTAGAGGTATCTACGGAGAGATATAGAGTTCAAGATGCCAACACACAATCTGATAATGGAATATAATAGAATCTGAAAACTGAGGGAGATATAAGAGAGATCTTAAGAGGGCCATTATTTTAAAAGTCATTAGGACACATGTTCCACTATGTTCATAGCAGCCTTATTCATAATAGCCAGAAGCTGGAAAGAACCCAGATGTCCCTCAACAGAGGAATGGATACAAAAAATTTGGTACATTTACACAATGGAGTACTACTCAGCTATTAGAAACAATGAATATATGAAATTCCTAGNACCAGTGCCTGGTAAACACAGAAGTGGATGCTCACAGTCAGCTATTAGTTGGAACACAGGACTCCCAAGGAAGGAGCTAGAGAAAGTACCCAAGGAGCGGAAGGAGTCTACAACCCTCTAGGTGGAAGAATAACATGAACTAACTAGTTCCCCCTGCACTCATGTCTCTAGCTGCATATATGGAAGAAGATGGCCTAGTTGGCCATCATTGGGAGGAGAGGCCCCTTGGTCATACACTCTATATGCCCCAATACCGGGGAACGCCAGGGCCATTACGTGGGAGGGGATGTGTAGGGGAGCAGGGCGGGGATGCAGGAGGGTAAGGGAAAATTTCTGGATAACATGTGAAATGTAAATGAAGAAAATATCTAATAAAGAGAAAAAAATGAAAACAAAACAAAACAAAACAAAAAAGTCATTAAGGTTTTCAGATTAGTCAAGTTCATTGAGGCTACCTCAATGCAAGAGCAATATGCAGGCTTCCGGACTGCAAATCCTGTATGTAAAGATACACCGGACCCTAAATGCTACATGACTCACATTTATCCTTGATGTCCCGAAGGAAAGGAATAGTGAACTCAGATGCATGTTGAATGTAAACAAACCTGACCAGGACTTTGTTCTGTAACTTAGAAAATGTATAACTATGAGTTATCGCTTTAGCTCCTCTACACTTCAATTGTTCTTTGGCAAAATTCCAATACTGCTACTCGTAGAACATCAGTAGTCATAAGAATTTTTTCATATACTACAATATATATCTGGGAGATAAGAGGGATTGCTAAATGGTTAGAACCAGAGAATCCATGCTTTTTTTTCTGTGTGGATCCACTATATGTATGAAAATAAATAACTTGTCATCTGCAATATTTCAGGTATATAACAATGTGCAACTCAATATTAATATGGTAAAACTAAACTGTTAATTAGTAGCATGTAATTAAATTCATATTAATTTAAGGAAATTTTCATTATATCACTTAAAATTACTCTAAGTAAATTCTGTTCTGTAAAAGTGATATGTGAAATCTATGCTTCACCAAGGAACTTTTAAGAGATTTAAATAATTAAGTATTCACATTTGGGATAAGAGAGAATTGACTATTATATACAATGACTATCTGATATATTTACTTCCATGAAAATGAATTATAAAGTTGGCTAATGATTAAAGAAAACTTAGAGCTGATAGTGCTGAAATTGAGACAGAGTATGGGACATCATCCAAATTATGTTTCTAGATTGGCAAAGAAAATGTACTTCAACAGGCTGTTCTTTGAAAAAGTCATTTCTCTTGAAGTTCTCAAAAATAGAATAGGGCACAGAAGATTCGCAAGCCTTTGAATCTAATAAAAATGAAAGAATTTTTAAAAACTAATCTCCATAGACTGCCAGAGATCTCACTTTTGATCAGAAAGTTTATCAAGAATTATATTAATGAAATTTTTAGATTTTGTGAAAATCAACATGAATTTTGGCAAGAAAACAT
The DNA here is from genome assembly GCA_902729485.2 of Mus minutoides. Taxonomy (NCBI): domain Eukaryota; kingdom Metazoa; phylum Chordata; class Mammalia; order Rodentia; family Muridae; genus Mus; species Mus minutoides. The sequence goes on from LR750840.1 coordinate 221,002, forward strand.
AATTTCTTTTTAAGGGAAGTTCTCCAGTGATTTATCAAACTATCACAAAACATGCCTTTACACACTGAGTATGTATAGATAATTTTGAAATTTTCATTTTGAACTTGAACATCAGTCTCTTAATTAAAATGAAAGTGTGAGGTAAAATACTCTACTGGTCTCCTGTAGAGCTAACATCATTGTTCTCCTGCAGTAAATAGAATAACACACAGACTCTGGTGCATTACGTTTAATACTTGTGACTTGTGGAGAAATTAACTGGTAACTCCTTAGAGGAATCACCCAACAGCTCCAATTTGAATACTCCAGGGTTCTGCTGCTGCCTCTACCTTGGCCAAGTACAAGCTTATACTCTGCCATTTGGAGAGATACTAGTGCCTGTGCAGAAAGCACCATATTCTCCAGAGAGCTGGCAAGGAACCACCCTCATATTGCCAGTGTAGAAATAGCATTAGAGCAAGACTAATTGCTGGAAAGCCTGTTCAGAAAGATTTGTCATTCAGGATGGTAAAAATAATCCCACTTTTCAGAGTACATTTAAACTTTTTTTTCTTATTTCTAGTATTTAATAGAGATCAAAACATTTCCCTTTCCTCAAGTGAATGCGTTTTATGTAATGCAGCTATTTCCTTTGATTTGAGTTCAAGCAGAGAAGCTGAAGCAAAAAAGAATTCTGTCTAGACATACCATGTTTGTTCCTTTTGTAAGTTGTAATTTATTAAGCCTGAAACGTGTCTTAAGGATATATTTGTATGTTCCATAAACATCTCATTGAAAAGTGGGTGCAATGTTGAAAATACAGCAGAGTCTAAGCAAGTTATCATGAGTTCCAGTGATTTACAGTATGGAGAGTTTCCAAGAACCTATATTTCAACCTGTCCCTGACTATCTCCCAGATCAGTCTGCTATCCTCATCTTCTATCTTTTGAAAATGATCACCAAATATGCTCACCCTCAGATCTGCAGTGGCCAGTACTTCCTATGACTTTAACAACCTGATTTTGCCGCCAGCAAAGAATCTCTTATGAAATCAATTGTTTCAGATGATCTTAAGTGTGCTTCAAACCACCCCAGAAATTAAAGTTATAAACCAAAAGGTTTCTCACTCTGAAACTCTAAATAGCCACGGTGTTATCTAAACAACGTCCAGACTAAGCCATTTTCATCACTCTTATTTCATGGTAACATGAACATAGTCATTGGATTTCCAGGTGAGGCTGGACTTATCTGTGATTTGTAACTCTAGAGAGTCAACATCACCACCATAAACAGAAAAGAAACCTGTTATGAGGTTAAACCATGTGCACAACTTGGCATTCATTCAGTGCACTGTAGCTGAAAAAATAACTGTGAGGCTCCATATCCCATTAACACTGTCTTAATTATTGTCATTGTCCTGTCAGCAGCTTGTTTACAACAGCTCTGGCTGACAGCAATGGTGGGATGTTCTGTCAAGGCCATCACCCGATGAGATTTGCATTGGCAAAAGATTCTTCTTCCCTTTACTCAGCTATCTTGGGGGAGTCAAGTGCTTCATTAACTTGTACATAATCACGTGTGCAAGATGCTAGCTTTTAAAAATCTTTCAAAGAGTGGGCAACACTGTCCCCTTTAGTATTATAGTTAACCAGTTGAAAATAGAGGTTGTTTAATTTCTACCAGACAAAAAAAACTTTACTCAGTTAAGTCAAATGTTAAAAAATAAACAACAACAACAAGAAAAAAAAAAACGCTGTCTCTTTATTTTTCCTGACGTATGAATCTATGCACAAAAATGTGTTCTTATTGGGACTAAAGTTCTATGTCAAAAAAAAGTAACACAATGCACACATGCACATGCCTGCATATGTATGTGTACACACACACAAGGAACAAACATGGTATGTCTAGACAGAATTCTTTTTTGCACACACACACACACACACACACACACACACACACACACTCACATATACACATATGCCATACACATTTCAACCAATAGGAATCAGTGTCCTTACTGATTGAAGGTCTGAGTGGGAGGAAGACTTTTAAATCTCTCTCAATAAGAAGGAAGCAAGTACCACAGACTGTTTGGAAATAACCGAGAATCATGCTTTGTTGTTCCCTTACTCAATATAAACTCTGTGAACATTTACATCCATTTCACTTCTTATATGATAGTCAGTGTAGATTTTCAGATATAAAAAAAAAAATCAACTCTCTTCTTATGATTAATGTGGTTTATTATAGCTTAGCTTGTTCTCTTAGTGAACATATTTCAAGATATATTAAAAGTACTTTTGCAAAGCTGTTGAATAATTCTAATTTAATGATAAAATGTATGCCCCTGCCTAACATTAATACCTAATTTTAATTTTGTGATCATATTATCATATTGTTTGGTTGTGGTGATTTTACTTCCTGTTAATAAGACATCTATGATGTTAGATATAAGTTATAAGATACAACTCAAGAGTTAGAGTTTTTACTCCTTGTTAGATCAGTGGAAATTGTTCCTGGTGGTCTTAAAATAATTATATTTTTGCTAATTCAGTTTTCTCATTAACATCACAGTATCAAAAATTCTGTCCTGTTTAACTCTGTCTGTACATAGTTTATTATTTTAAAAGTATGTAAAATACTCATCAAAATGTGAGAGTTCTTATCCATAACACTAGACCTAGACCCTGAGCACATACAGCAAGTATGGATTGTTTATTATATGCTTAGTAAATTAAGTGACTCAGATTTTCGAAAGAAAAGACTACACCTTGTGAAAAGACAATGTTTTATATATTAGTTAAATCTTTAGTAAGAAGATTATGCAAAATAACCTCCATAAAGATATACATAAAGTAGTTCTCAACATAACAGTAGATTGGTTCTAGAAGCCCAAGAGGATGTCAAAATCTGTGTATGATGAAATTCTATACAAAATGAATTGCATCTACATATACCATACACTGTATGCTTAGTTACCTGTGTACTTTAAATAATCTCTATATTGATAATAATGTATAACACGATGGAAATTGATATAACACTTGTATGCGCTTACCAGAGCTACTCTGTGTGTGTATGTGTGTGTGTGTGTGTGTGTGTGTATGTGTGTGTTTGTGTCTGTGTGTGTGTCTGTATGTGTGTGTCTGTGTGTGTTACTGTGTGTGCAAATGCATATGTATGTGCAGGTGCACATGAGTGCACTCTGTTCTTTATGACATGTTCTGTCACTGGTTGGAGCTCTCTGAATAGTTTACACTGGCTGGCCAACGAACCACAGACATTTATCCATCTCTGACTATACAGCACTGAGATTACTAGCACATGTCACCATATGTGGCTTTTTAAAATGTATGTTCTGGGGACAGAACTCAGGGTTTCCTGAAGCCGGGAAAGCACTTTACCAACTGAAGTATCTCTTAAGATTCCAGACACTTATTTTTTTTTTTAAAGTAGTTTTGTGATCCAGTCTACTAGATACAAAAGCATACAGATAAAGATGCCATTGAATGCATTGATTTTTGCTTCTCTTGAGTACTTTAATGCAGATAGCATTTGTTGGAAGAAATTATATTCTCTGATATCTTTCTCTTAAAAGCTAAACTCAGATCCTCTTCTTTGCTAACAAAGGCCTGGCAGAAGGAACATCTTCTCTCTCCTTGTTTCATAATTATGTCCTGCTCCCAGAGAGCAATAAAATTTTGCTGGCAGACCCTATCTCCTCTTTCCTCTAGTCCTGTGCAAGCAGGAGAGTAATTAATCCTCATGCTTACTTGAGTTTGGTTTGGCTTTGGCACAGCATGCTTTCCCTAGCAAACCATAATTGATTCTGAATAATTGATCAGTGATGGACATTCAATTTTCTTTATCTTCTCTTCCTCTCATTCTCCTGTGATATATATTTTCTTTGGGGAAACATTTTCCACTTTAAAATCAGCCCCAAATGCAAGGCCTTTTAGTGATCAAATCAATGTATGCTCCTTTCTGCCAATCTCGATCAACTCCCCGTGACTCCTATTGGAGAACTCCTAGGGAACCCTAATTAGGGTCCCACTCTATCCATTAGTTTTCACAAAGGAAGTAAACTTTTCAAGTAAAAATGTCGGAAACTATTTACATGTAACTCCTCTGTCATTTATCTTGCCCCATGCACTGGCATGCTCTCTTTCCCCTTTGTCGGGGTATGTTTTTGAAACAAGGAACCTTTCTGAGCTATAGAATCAAACTGACAGCCCTCAGAACTCATTGTCTGTGAATCTCATTTCAGCTGTGTTAACTCCCTCAATTTAGTCTTTTACTTTCCCTTTATATAAAGGCAAGGTCACAATAAACCAGTGTTCCCCCCAACCACACTTTATCTTAGTCAATTAGCCAGTAGATAAAGCCTCCTACAAAAACACAGAAACTAGTTTTAGAAATTCCATGAACTTAGGTCACAGAGAAGTGGGAATGCTTAGAAAGATAGCTATTGACTAAGGGAGATTGAAGAGATCCTTTCTACTTAAAATCACAGACAACTGAAGAGTCACAGAACAGAGTGGGTTAAGAACAGTTAGATATCTATATTCTCAGATATATCACACAAACATCTCAGCTGTCCCAGCTGGAATTGTTTCTTGATGAAGCAATGTCAATCTTTCTCCTCTAACCGGAAACAGGGACTTTCTCTTTACCAACTGCCATGCCATGTTCCCCACAACCTTTTCATTCTGCTGGGAACCAAACACCATGCTACCAAAAGAAAACTAGCATACACCAGTGAAAAATTTAAAAAAAAAATCTTTTTACTCAATATTCAGCTTCATGCTGATGCATAAAATTAACATTTGTTAAATGCTCTCCTGTGTCCTGGAAGGTAAGCCTTGGAAGAAACCAGAGCTACAGCCCTGTAAGCAAATATGAGAGTAGAGTACAATCCCAGCTCTTTATTCATTACTTCACCACAATTAGTCTTTTTTTTTCTTCCTGAGTTCCTCACTATACCAAATCTGCTTTCTTCTGCCTTAATCTTATTTTACAGTGCCTTCATCTTTCTGTATTCTTCAGAATTGTTCCTTCCTGCGCCTGTATATCCCTTGCACATTCATCTTTCTGGTAGCTGGTCCTTTTCAGTCTCTGTCATTCACTCTTTCTTTTCTTGTGACCACCAAATACCAGAGAGACTAAAGCTTCACTCTATAATCTTTCCTGGAATCATCTCACATATCTCTGAGACCGGAGGAACCACCAGAATCTGGCTCCTCCTCAGTTCATATATAACATCTTAAATGTGGACAAGTAAACAGAATTAGACTTCACATATACTATATAGTTAAAACCCAATTCTTGATTTCATATTCACTTTGTCCAGCTTTCTAAAACCAGTAATCCTAGTCATAATTGCAGATCTGGATAGGTAAGATAATACATATGGAAACAAATGTGGGAAATGTTTGCTATATGACCTTGTAAATATCATTAAGAATAAAAAAAATGATACTTTAAAAATACATTATCTTCAATTTATTAATTTTAATAAGTTATGCTATTATGATTTCTGAAATAATTTACATTTTGCAAGTTATTCAATCTTTCTAAAATTATATTTCTAAATTATTAAGTTTGGATCATCATACTAGTTATGATAAGCTTATAGTAAGAAATATGAGGTTGTTTTTCTGAAGGCTATTGCCAGATTGTCTTTAGTAAAGTTTCTCACTCACAAAGGAAAGATGCATCATAGGTTTAATATGTCTCTTTCCAGAGGCCGAGGATAACAGTAATAAGGCAGATAAGGGTTCAATAATCAAGGAGCTACAATCAAATTGGAGAACACAGTCAACATCTATGTAACAAAACATTCAGGGAATCAAGGGGTTCCATGTATGGTAGGATGTGGAAAGGAAGGGCCATTTACAGGAGATAATCATTGGGATAAGATGTGAAAGGGAAGGAGTCTCTCTTGCCCAAATATGAGGAAATAAAGAGCATTGTAATCCAGAAGCACTTGGAAAGGGAAATTAAAGCAGCAAACATTATACTGTAACTCAGGACTAGAGACAAATCCAAACGGGGACAGATGAAGCCTAATACAATTAGTCATCTCAGAAAGTCACCACTCCATATTGCAGGCAGGAACCATTAGGGGAGATGCTGTTCTATAGTGCTGTGTTCTAGAGGCAGACTCACCCACCGGAAGATAGATTTTTTTTGTTGGTGCCTTTAAGAGAAGTCAGATCCTCCAAAGAGGTACAGTTTCTATTAGAGACACTCATGAGTATTGGTGAAAGAGTAGCTACAAAGGCCACTGAAAGCACTCATCATACCTCAGCTAACTCTATAGGTAAAACAAAGAACAAATATTTTTATCAGAGTCTGATTGGCTCAAAATAATAGCTGAGGTCATTAACAGTTAAAGTCTTAATACTTAGGTTAAATAATCTCAGTGTAAAATAAATTCAAATAAATTTAGAAATACAGTTTTGGTCCACTATAGAAAAATACTGTCTGGCCCTAGTACAAAGCATTAGAGAAATCTGATGAAAGCTGTAGATCTATGTGTTGTCCGTGTCAAAATCACACTTCAAAAGTATATCCTCAAGTCTTACCTAGACTTTCTCAATGATGGTTGCATGTGCAAAACCTGAAAGAAATGTTCACATTGCCCCTTCTTTGCAGCCCACCAAAGGCAAACAAACCTGCAAGTGTTTAGAATGAAGTAAATTGATTCTCATTGAGACTATCTAACACTGGGAGATTCACAAAGTGGGAGATGAGACAAAAAAAAAAATAAAGCTTTTACTTCCTGCTATTAAGCTAATTGACCTCTTGAACAATTGATTTAAGTGATGTGAGATATTGCCTATGGGTCTTATATGGACATATTCATTGGCTATATGAGGGTCTCTCTTGGGCTGCTCCTCTCTGAGTGCTTTACTAGAGAGAGGACCTGGGTTCAAAATGAATGTCTATTTTATATGCTTTTGCTATAGAAGTTAGAGCCAGGAAGGCAAATATAAAATTATTTAGGTGTATTTAAAAAAAAACAATTTTTTTTGTACTTTGTATTCCCTTTAACCGATGTGTCAATATCTTCTAAGCTATCTTTAGCTGAAATGCCCAACAGTGGAGATATAGAACCTGAGGAGACCACCTCCACTAGATAGACTGGGCTCCAAGTAGAGGGATGTGGTCACCAACATACCCTCAAAATATTTGACCCCGTATTTTTCCTGTCTAAAGGAAATGTAGGAACAAAAATGGAGCAGAGGTTGACGTAAATGTCCCTGAGTGACCAGTCTAAATTATGCTCCATCCCATGGGTGGACACCAAACCTTGACATTATTACTGATGTCATATTGTGATTGCAGATGGGAACCTAGCATGGTTGTCCTCTGAGAGGCTCTACCAGCAGTTGACTGAGACAGATATCCAACCATCTTACTAAGGTCCTAGAACCCTTATGGAAGAGTTAGGGGAAAAAAAGAAGCACCTGAAGGGGATCGCAACCCCACAGGAAGACCAACAGTATCAACTAACCCAGTCCCTGGGAGCTCCCAGAGAATAGGTCACCAAATAAAGAACATACATGGACTGGTCCGTGCCCCCATCCCCACCAACCCCAGGCAGAGAATTGCATGTCTGGCCTCAGTTGGATTTATGTAGCAGAGAACTGCATGTCTGGCCTCAGTGGGAGAGAATTAGCTTAATCCTGCCAGAGACTTGATACTCCAGGGAAGAGGGATGTGGGAATTGAGGTGGGGGTGGTTGGACAAGGGGGCTGGAGTATGTGTGTGTGTGGGAGAGCACCCTCTCAAAGGCAAAGGGGAGGGGGAAAGGGGTGAAGAACTCTTGGAGGGAGAACCAAGAAAGGGGACAACATTTGGAATGTAAATAATAAAACAATTTCATTAAAAAAATTTGTTTCTGGAGATTATAATATAATTATATCATTTTCCCTTTCCATTTCCTCCCTCCTAGCCTCCCCATATACCACTTCTTGCTCTCTTTCAAGTTTAAGGCCTGTTCTTTTATTAATTGTTGTTATATACATGTATGTATGTGTGTGCATGTATGTGTTTATATGTCTGTGTATGTATATACATGTAATTTCCTATCTATTTAACATTGTGAACGACGATAAATGAATGGGAAAAGCTAGTTATACTGATAAATTAGTTGTATAACATATTTCCTATCTGTTGCTGTTAACCAACATAAATTACATGACTCAAATTGAAATTAGGCTTTTAGATATTTTTAAGATAATAATATTAAGATTACAGCAATATTTGTGATTGTAGATATACAGTGAAAAACTCAAGTTATGATGAAAATAAAGAAGATAAATACTACAAACAGATACTTCAGTGATCCTTAGAAACCACAGGTAATGAGTCCAAGGTCATACAGTGGCAACAAGGAGAACTAGAATAGACAGGATGATAAAGTAAATGTGATTCTGCCCCCAAATCTGCCAAAATACAGTATGGATAAGGCGGCAAGGCAGTGCTAAAATAAAAGCCACTCTATTAATACCTTCAAAACTCAAGAACATGGTTGAAAGAGGTTTACTACCAGTCATTAGCATCTCACTAAGACACAATCTATACCATAGATTCAAAATAGTAGAGTAATGAGAAATGGTTCCTGATAAAGCAACCACCAATCCCTTTCAGAGTTCAATAACTAGCTACTGGGTAGAAATTTGTCTCTGAAGCTATTAAAGGGATAACTAAAACTTGCACTTTATTGAGTGACTTTAATTAGACCCAAATATTAACTCAGAAGAAGTGACTACTGATCATGGAATCCAGAGAAATAAAGGAAGCATCTTAGATTAATAAGCACACAATTAAGTGATTATTTTTGGCTGCCATGTGCTAGACCGGAGGCTAGAAATGATAAAGATCATGGGAGGGAGGAATCATTTCAATTAGATTAAGTCATCTAAGCTAACTACAGTATTAACATTACCTGGGCTTTTAGCAAATACTCAAATTCAAGTATTTGGTTATTTAAGTAATTTTCATGTTGAGTTGAGGACAAATACCATTGCAGCACATATATAACGACCTTCAAAATTCCAGGAGAAATTACTAAGTCTAGCCTATTTAATTATCACATTTTTCTAAATGATGCTTTCTTAATGCTTAAAATTTGATGGTTCAAAATTAATATTTTTATTTGATACTCAATAATTATTATATATATCAAGCATTACAAATAGTAAAAAGTAAGGTTAAAAAAACAAAACCAACCCAACCTTCATGCCTTGAATATCCACGCTCTCTATCCATAAGTAATTTTTCTACATCAATTTTTTGAAACTTTTCTTTATACCACAATTGTTTACATATATACAATCTTTCTATAATTTTCCATCAGAGTAATTACCATATTTTAAAATTTATAATAAAAATGCATATTTTTATAAAGTCTACTTCTGTATAACTTTCTATTCATTTTGTTCCAAATTTCTTTCATGTGTACATTCATTCTATTTCCAAAACCTTTTGCTATTCCTATCTTTAAGACATTTCTATGCAGCAAGGCATATCTAAAATAGATTTCATTTACATTTACTTATATAACCAGCTATGTTTATATTTGCAAGCACATTTCATCAAGAATTAGTTAACATTTATGCATCATTAAAATGTTTTCTGAAGTCAAGTCTCAGATGGTAAAAATTGTGCTTGAATCAATTTGGCATATAAAAGGGTTAACATGACTATAACATTAAAAGTATACACATTAAGTGTTACTAAGCAAAACAAAACAAGAAAGGATTTAAGGATCGGTAAATATTTACAACATAACAGGTATATGTTGTTCCTGTTATATGTCCTATAAACAGAAGACCTGATTACCTTAAATATATTACAATAAAAATTGTAAAATGTAAGGTTGAATGATTGAAAAAAATATATCAAACTTTACTTTTGCTTAAACATATATGCATTTACTAAAATAAATACACATTTAAATGGTAAAAGTGGTGGCTTTGATTATTGAAATTGTGACTTCAGACAGCCATAGATCCACTGATTATTATGAAATCCTCATAGAACATTTGAAAATACTAATTATGCTCAGGAACTAATATTTAATATGTCTTTTAGCATTCAGATGTAGGGTGGAAATTTTTCAACCATCAATTGCTATGCTATCATAACCTCAGTATTTGTACTATGAATCTCAGTTAACCTTTCTCTAGGGTTTGAATAGCTGTCTCAATATACTGCTGCAAATAAACACAATAGTTGATGCGCATCTCAGCGTGCTTTCCTTCTTTTTTTATCCTGTGGGTTTTATGTGCATTTTTCTTTTTTCTTTTTTTTTTTAAATTTTTGTTAGATATTTTCTTCATTTACATTTCAAATGTTCAAATCCTGAAAATCCCCTATACCGTCCCCCCCTGCTCCCCAACCCACCTGTAGAGGGCCGCGCCCGAGTCGGCTCAGGCACCATTCTAAGATGGCGCCTGCATCCTGTTAGAGCTAGTAAACAACCCGAAGACATCCTGTTACCACCCCCTGTACAGAGCTAGTAAACAACCCAAAAGCGCATGCCCCTGCTGCTTAATCACTGCCCAGCCTGGGTCTTAACATGAGTGATGGCCCAGCAGCCAATCCAGTTAAGACACGCCTCCTCCTTGGCTATATAAGCCGAGGCTTTTCCGGGCTCTGGGTCTTCCTCTTTCAAGGCTTCAATAAAGCAGACTGTAGAAGGATCCTGGTGTTCGCGTGTTTTCCTGCTGGCGGGAAGGTAGTGCTATGCACACCCACGCACTCCTGCTTCCTGGCCCTGGTAAGCATATAATCTTAGCAAGACCAAGGGCCTCTCCTCCCATTTATGGCCAACTAGGCCATCCTCTGCTACATATGCTACTAGAAACACAAGTTCTGGTGGTGGTGGGGGTACTGGTTAGTTCATATTATTGTGTGCTTTCATTCAAACCATCTCTGCTCTGTAGATGAAAACTACGTGGTATGTCATTATTCTCCTCATTTCTCTTTTCTCCTTGGAATCATTATAATATAAACAATGTTTTGGCATATGAACATGTTAAAATAGATATTAAGTCTAAAAGTAAAATAAGAGGGTATTGACTTGATGTGTAAAACTCACACCATGTGAGAGTATGTGACAAGGATATAGAAAAATGAATGAAACTATTTATTAAGAATGGACAACAAGTACTGACATTCCAAGTCAACAAGGTCATAAAAATGTATGTCTTATTGTCACAATTTTGTTTCCATGTATATGTGGAAGGATCTAAGTCATATCTGTGAGTATGCCTTATAGTGTATGCACACATATATGATAATATATGTACACATGCACACACAGATATAGACAGAGACACAGACAGAGAAGGATTATGAGAATAGAAATCTATAAACATTGAACCATTCTAATGCACTTTATAAAATCATACTATATTGCTATATATTAACTTTTGTCAATAAAAGGGAAGAAAAGAGAAACAAAACTTTGTTATGAAGTAATTAGTATACGGAAAGGGAGACAATAGTAGAATGATATCAACCTTTGATTTCAAATTGCAACTAGAATTAACAGCAAGGAGTGATGGGAAAGCAGATTATTTGTATACTTCCTCTGCAAAGGAAGTCATATCAGCTTCTTTGCTAAAGATATACATAGACTGAATTGAGAGAGAAGGCACCTGTAAGACGAATAAGAGACTGCTTTTATTGTAAACACAATGAATGTGTAAGGAAAAAAATTTATTTCAGAATTCTAAGGCTAACTCTACATTATTCTCATTCAATATTTTAAGTGGCCCATGACTTAAGTTAACATTCAGTACCTTTTCAACTTTTCAGACATCCACTAGATTTATAGGTTTATCATCTTTCAGGATTCATTTACAAATAGAAGTTGGTTGTCCACCAGAACTTAATGCTGAGGGCTTATTGAAGACAGCACCCATTTTGGTTGTGGGACTTAGAGAAATCCAGCTGGATTTGGGCTGGAGACTTATCCTTCATAGAAAGATTTTTAAACTGGCAGATGACATATTGAGGCAGCAGGGTGGAAAAGTATCTGCAGCCTTACCCAGTGTGGATCTTGTATGTTACATTATCAGCCTGCCTGGCAAGGTGTGTGGGCCTGTGTGCCAGAGGCTTTCCACGGAGATCTCTCGCCCAGCCTGGTACAAGAGTTCCAGAGAAGGGAAGTGAGTGAGGGCAGGGAGGAGATGTCATTTCTGCAGCTGCAGTTGGCTCCACCTCCATCTCTGCCATGCCTTCCAGGTTACTTGGTGATGTCCTGCACTGACTAGCCAGAGAGGAGTGTGGCAGAGCTTCAAGCAGCATTTTTGGGAGAGCAGACCTCTTTTCATCTCCAACAATGGAGTAGTTCTCACACACCTTTATTCCTTCCAGATAGGATTCTTATACACAGTTTTAGGGTGGGTAAGGGTATGACAACAGGTACTTCTCATTGGTTTGGTCTGAGAACATTGGGGAAATCTTATTTACATGTGGGAGGGCTTGGTGCTACTCCTGTGATTTTATGGCTACATATCTAACTCTGCAGGGTGCTCTGGGAGGCTGTAGCTGCAACAGGAGCCAGGGACCCAGGAGGCATAGATCACCCGATGTCCCATGCAGGTGGAAATCACTACCCACCAGGTCACCGGGGTTCCAAACCTTTGCTCAACTGGAGACCAGGCTATCTGTGCACAGCCCACTGTCCCACAAGGTGTGGCACTGGAGCAACACTGGTATGGCTCAATAGGTCTCAAACTAAAAACAAAAAAGAATCAAACAGACAAGAAAGTGAGATGGAAACTTGTATAGAGACAGGAGGATTGGCAAGGGATAAAGAGGGGTAAGAGGACGTGAGAAGTAGGTATGATCATAGTATACTATGTGCAGGACTGAAATTCTTAAAATAATTTAATTAAAAAATTTAAAAGAGAGAAAGAGTAAGTGATTTCAAATAAGAGAAGGGACTGCTTATTTTATATCAATAAAAAATGAAGTAAATAAAATAGAGTAAACTGTGCACCCTTTCTCTATGTCTTGAGCTCAGAAAGTGAAAACTGACTAGAGAGGCATCCATCAGAGATAAGTAAGGGGATCTGAAGACAGTAGGCAAAATTTAACTAGGGCAGACTTTGGAGTGGTATTAGAATTTATTTAAATAATTAAAACATTTTGCCCTGAGGTGAAAAGAACCCGGTGGTATTAGGGATAGTACCTATTATGTAGCAAACAGATTGTCCCAGAGATTGTGTAATACCATGGCTGTAAAAAATTCCTCTTCAAGGAATCAGTCAGAGGGCTTGGTGCTATCGCTGTCAGTAATAAAGTGCTGTTTAATTTACTCATATTCTAGTGTGGTACAATGTGTACTTAAGGAGCGTCCTTGTCTCAACTGTAAGACTCTTAGAACATGAAAAATTCTGCAGATTTCCAAAAGAAGATAAAAGATATCAACAAGAAAAAAAATATTGACTTAACCTTCAGTTTCTGTTTTTTTAAGTTTTTATTGCAGGTCTCTGTAAATGGGATAAAAGTGACACGCATTGCTTGACTGACTACTAAATGGATTGGCAGGGGTGTGAAATGACATTTTACAGCCAGGGGTATGTGTGAAGGCCACTTAACATTTCTGACAAGTTGAATCAGTTGACATTATCTCCTGTGTAACTTCTCTATTAAAACCTTATCTTGTATACCTATAATTTCTACCAGCTGTATAAAATTTAAACACCCTGATGAAATTGGCTAATGATTTTGAGACTCTTTGATGTCATTTATGTTTTTTAAAAAATTAGCTTTAGTACAGAGTAATAGATCTAGAAGTCAAAGACATAATTGCAGAAGTAAATAGGCTAAAATACATTGAAAATGATACACATAATATACAAAGTGATCATATATAAATATATTTCTGATCCTTTTGAATAAGACTGTTTTCTGGTATGTGTTAAAATTAGCTTGGACTTCTGCATTGCAGCAATAATTAAGATTGAGTCAAATGATATACATAAATTTTTAATTAGGCTTTGCTTTGATTATATTTCATCTAAGTGAATAAAAGTCTATGATGTTGCTTCTCAGACATGCTTTGTAGCATGGAGATGAAATTTAAACTTTTACAATGTAAGAGAGGTCACTGATTCTCAAGTTTGCAAAATATAAATAGTGTATAAATGAGATGCCTCTAGACAATCTTCCTGTTATGGATCCTGGCCACAAGTTTACCAGTGACTTCAAAACCTTCCATTAACTTTGTTTATTTAGACAAGTAGTCAATTAAGAATTATCTGAAGATCTTGTCCATACACAGAGTATTACAATAAAAAGCTCTGATAACACCCTGCTTTAGACACATGGGCTAAATCAGAATGTTTCTTATTTCACATCTTTTCATGTCATTAGACTTATGATAATAAAAGAAAATTATGGAAGTATGTAATATATGCAAGTAAAATCTTTGGTAACTCTCCTTAGTCCCTGGTAAAGATGAAACCAAACCTTTCTGTCTGACAGTTTATCAAAAACTTCTGTTCTGCTCTAGCATGACCATTCAATGTTTTTTTTGTGTGATTGCCCTATGAAAAACTCTCAAATTGTTTCCAATAATGTCAAAGAATAAGACAACTCCCCTTACCAGACAGCATTTGTTAGACACTTTTCCCCTTTTAAATAGGTGCCCTCATGCTATTGAGTTCTAACCTCTCCTGAATTCACTACTGATTAATGGACATAGATACCCAATGGACAGAAGTAAGACCACAAAGATATTACAGTACTTCTTATCTAGTCATTTACTTTGTGACCTTGAAAAAGATGCTCCATTTTTGATACTATCTAAGTGCTTTGTAAACTTTATTTTCCTTGAATGTTTTAGGGTTCTACATTTTACATCTATTGTAGTTATACCTAATTCCAAAGTTTCAAAGATTGTTCTTTAAGCTTGTTTTGAGACTGCTATTTGCATATACACCTGAAGAATAAGAAACAAACTGTGAACAATTAAATATGAATTTTTTTATCTTGACATGAAACACTTAAAAAACAAAACACAAAAATCAGCTTTCCTGGAATATTTAGTTAAACTCTGATGATTTTGAATGGGAAAAACTGTCAGAGCTCTGCGGAATCGTGTGATTCAGAATAGACCTGCAGAAATATCACAAATAATTTCATTTTTAATCTCTGCTATAAAAATTCTTCTTGAACCTAAGCAGAAAACATTGGTAAGGAACACTTAAAATGATTACAGATCATTTATGTAATTTAAGGGACCTTTCAAAAACAAATCTCCAGTTCTACTTTCTTAAATATTAGTACCAGAATGTGAAAACTAGAAAAAAATAATAATTTGTCCCCGCTAACATTTTTCTCTTAGATTTGCATACAACATACTTAAAATGGTATTACTTCTAGTGAATAATGAAAAGTGAACTTCAGGAGATATTCCTGTCTGGCACTTTGTAAGAGAGAGAAGTCTGAATGGCTGTGTCTCTAGGATGTTTGAGGAAAGGCTCTATTGGGAGGGGAGAAAGAAATAACACCATTTTACACCCTTTTAGACAGTTTGGATTGAAAACTACTTGAGTATATTATGTGCTTATTTATTTAAAATGGAAATCCAGGGAGTGAGAAATACAGGTGTGCACAGGCATGGTGAAAACAAAGCCATCTTTGGCGTTTGAATGACTACAGCTCTCTGTTACTTAGTAGAGGGTAAGGCTTTCTGTGGGTATCTATATATTCTCATTCCATAGGCTCAGAATGTAATGTTTCTAGAGTGATTGTTTTTCCTGAAATTATATAAGTACATACATATTTATACATTTATCTATATGATTTGCCTTTAATGGCAAGGTACCGATAACAACTCCTTCTAAATAAAATATACAGCACATACTGCCAAATGAAGTACTATGTGCCCATGTCCGACCAAGTGCCCATGGCTAGTTTACAATACAAGTAGTTTATAAATATTAGGCAGTGCTATTTTTATTAAAAAACTGGAGACAAATAGTTCATGTTATTTTGCTTTTAACGAGTAGGTTATCTTTTTAACAATATTGGGTTATGTTTAAAAATGTAGGTAAGTGCCTGAGTTTAACTGAATATAGATCTTTTAATTTTGTTGTCTTACACTGGTTTTAGTAGGTACCAGTAATAGTTATGTTACTTATGCCAAAGACCCGTGACCAGTAAATTAAATAAAAACTTGATAAAAATATCAAATAGTCCATCACAAAACATAACACAAATGACATCTAATAAATTGCTTTTCAAAACACCAGCATGTGCAGGCATTCATAATATCCCAGGCCATGTGTTCTGCAAATCACATAATGGGGACAAAAATTACTTCTACTGGGCCCTTCATTTTGTGTGTTTTGTACCCAAGACCTAAGAAGTATATTACACACTTTATTATAGGATAAGAAAATGTTTACACTATTAAAAACTCTTTACATAATAGCAGTCAAGTATTTTTATGAAACTGTATTATATTTAATACACCCTTCTGAAAAACTATTTCTGCTATGTTAAAATAGTAAAGGGAGAAAGAAATGTGACTAGGTACTCTTAGTGTGACCTATATTAGTTCAGAACACATAAAACTATGATTAAAGCAATGTATATAAAATTTTACCAGGGCACACACATATGAAGAAATTGCACCACATTTCTTTGCTTTGCCTCAGTTAACTGTAAAGCTAGTATTGTCCAGTTACACAAAATATGAGTTTTATAAATGCTTTAATTATCAGCATTCTTGTGACCATCTGACTATATATGTCATACGGCAGAAGAACACATGAAAAAGTATTCGAGTAGGATTCCTTGTTAGTTTTTTTTTTTTAAGCTCACTTGAAATTATTCAAGGCCGAGGTGCATAGTTAGATTATCCATGCTCAACAGGAGGAAACACGTGCCCCGAGTGTAAACCTAGCCAAGCGCTTGTGGTTGGGGAGGTCATGGATCCTAGAGGAGAATTGACTGCTGCTCTTTTCCTCAACCAGTATAATTTTTAACTATATTTAAATATTTAGTTTGTACAGCTCTCACTTCTCATGAAAGATGCTCCTTCTCACAGTAGATAAAGACTATTAAAAAATATGGCATGCTGGCAAGACTCCCAGTGGAGGGAGAAGTATAATAACCCACCAACAAAATCTTCCACCAAAAATGTGTCCTGCTTACCAGAAGTGCAGACACAAGGATGGAGTAGAGACAGGGAATAGCCAGCTAGGGAACTGGCCCATCTTGAGAACCATTTCACGGACAAAAAAAAAAAAAAAACAATCCCTTAGACTATTAGTGGTACCCTGTTATGTTTGAACACACAATTCACAGCAAACCATTACTTCATGCTGGGAATGTCTTCTGGAATAGTTGGAGGAAGGATTGAGGAACTAGGAGTGGATATGACTCCACAAGAAGACCAACAGTGTCAACTAACCTGGATGTTTGTGGGCTCATATTGCGTGAACCACCAACAAAAGAGCATATGTTGGCAGGACGTAGGGCCCGTGTATATATGTAGCAGATATGCAGCTTTGTCTTCATGTGGGTCCCCCACCACTTAGAGACAGGGTTTCCTCTGACTCTGTTGTCTGTCTGTGGATCCTGTTCTTCTAACTGGGCTGATTGTCTGGCCTCAGTAGGAAAGGATATGCCTAGTACAGGGGTGACGTGAGGGGCCAAGGTGGGTTCATAGGCAAAGGAAAGGAGAGGGCCTGTGAGGAGAGGAGAGCTGTGATCGGGATGTAAATTGAATAAACAAATTAATTAGTGGAAAATTTCTGTCATGAAGTCCCTACTCAAATGACATGTTGACAAGCTGTCTGAGTTTTTGTCATAACATCTTCCAGTCCTATGTTGTCCTGGGCTTGCACTGAGAAATGTCAATTTGAGGGAGAGGTGACCATTAGCTCTCCCTAGTTTCCTACTGAGCTCAGGATCAAATCCAGAAGCATTGGTTCCTCCGGATATCCTTTCAGATAGGAACTGCCACCCTACATCACTGATTGTATACTCCCTGAAATTTACACTGAAAATCTTATTCACCTAATTGAAACATTTAAGTAATTAAATATTCTCTACCTGATAAGGTTTTTTTTATGATCTTACTTTACAAATTTGCTGATTTTAGTATTTAAAGTGATTTGTTTCAGAACTCAAATACTGAAAAAGTTGCATTTTTGTCATAAAACACTCCTGCTGTTCTCAAGAACAGAGGGTTGGATGTACAAAGAGTTTAAGAACAGCCAAGCCATGGACTCACCATTTGCCAGCTGTTTCAATATAAACAAAATGATTTTCACCATTTCTAGTTGATAAACACTGAAAATCATAAAGAAATCACAACTCATGGTTTTAATTTCAGAATTAAATTATTTTAAATAAAAACATAAATTAATTCATATGCTCTTATAATGAAGTATCTGCTTATTCTAATTAATGATAAATATAGTTTTATGCTTAGATAAGGCAGATAACACCTTCTCCCAAATAAGTTACTCAGATTTCTTTAGTCATTAAATTCTAGAATTTCTCATCTCAAAGGAAGAAAATGTATTGCGTTACAACCTTAATCAATGGAAAACTTAATCCTAATGACAATTTCTATAAACACTTTATTGTGTGGAGATTCTTAAAATTCTCAAATAGAAATAGGGGGATAATGGAGACCAATACTAAGTAGTGACTTTGAGCAGACATACAGCACATTGTTGGAGCACATACAGCACTTTCAGATATAGCTAAAGAAAATACACCCCTGGGAGATATCCTAACTGCTGTTACTATTTTCAAACAAATTCAGAACTTAGAAGTTTCTATTTAAGTGCTGATATTAAATGTCCTTTCATCTTCCCATTCTAAACCCTTCTTTTAGGAGTTTATAAGTAGGTCATAAAATTTTACTTCAGGTACTCCTTACCATCCAGAAAAGCTATTATATCCCCCCAGGAAAATAATAAGCATATTTATAGAAACTTTATATAAAATATTGATATATAATGTTCACCTATTTTTAAAAGTGCACTTGCGATGACTAATCTTTATCAATTTGCTGAATCATATTACCTTTCTCATTTCCATTAACCTAAAAGGAAAATAACAACTAAATCCAACCCCTTTCAATTGTTTCTAAATATGATTCATCTATTTTCAACAAATATCACTGTACTTTGTGCTGCCTTTTGGTCTGAAGTGTCACAGGGGGCGTCTGTCTTTTTCAACCAGAATGAATATATATTTATTCTTCTGAAATTTGTTTTTGTATTGTTGTTATTGGGAAATACTATTCCAAAAATAATTGAGTACAATAAAAAATATCTATTGCTAAATCAAATAGGAGACTTAGTAGGAAATACATACGTTCTTTCTAATGACTTCTCTAAAACCAGAGTTTGGAAATCTATGGTTACTTCATAAAACCATGCCAACTTTTCCCCAGTTAACCTTACACAGTATCTCAAAAATAAGAAGACCTCCTAGAGCCTAGCAAACAATACAGTCAGGATGGCTATAGGCGACCCCATGAAACCAAAGGGCAAGATGTCTGCTTATGCCTTCTTCATGCAGACATGCAGGGAAGAACATAAGAAGAAAAACCCAGAGATTCCAGTCAATTTTGCAGAGTTTTCCAAGAACTGTTCTGAGAGGTGGAAGACCATGTCTAGCAAAGAGAAATCAAAGTTTGATGAAATGTCAAAGGCATATAAAATACGCTATGATCAGGAGATGAAAGATTATGGGCCAGCTAAAAAAGGCAAGAAGAAGGACCCAAATGCCCCTAAAAGCCCTCCATCTGGATTTTTCTTATTTTGCTCTGAATTCCGCCCCAAGATCCAATTCACAAACCCTGGCATCTCCATTGGAGATGTGGCAAAAAAGCTGGGTGAGATGTGGAATAATGTAAATAACAATGAAAAGCAGCCTTACATCACCAAGGCAACAAAGCTGAAGGAGAAGTATGAGAAGGATGTTGCTGACTATAAGTCTAAAGAGAAGTTTGATGGTGGCAATGGTCCTGTTAAAGTTGCCTGGAAAAAGGTGGAAGAAGAAGAAAAACAGGAGGAAGAGGAAGAAGAGGAGGAGGAAGATAAATAAAAACTCTGTTTCCTTGTAAATACTTTAGAGTAAGAGAGCGCTGTGATTGACACACCTCTTATTTGAGTTGTGAATATTGCCCTAGTTGGTTTAATTACAAAAGTTGATCACAATCATATCCTAGTTTCTCAAAGTGTCAGTGGTTTACATGAAGTGGCCGTGGGTGTCCGGAGCACCCTGAAACTGTATCAAAGTTGTACATAGCTCCAAACATTTTTAAAATGAAAAGGCACTCTTGCATCCTCCTCACTCAGTGCACTGGGCTGCCGGTGTGACAAGGCATTTGAAGATGTTTCTGGCATTTTGTTCTCAACCCGGAAGGTAGTGTTAACTATATGGTTATTGGCTAGAAATCCTGAGTTGTCAACTGTACATATCTATAGTTTGTAAAGAGAACAAAACAACCCAGACAGGTTCTTGATGCTCCTTGTTTGGCGTGGAAGCTGTTAGGGGAAGATGCCTTTTAGAGGGGGCTGTAGCTTAGGGCAAGCACTGTGAGGCTGGACCTGTTGGTACTGTGGTGGGCATCCATTTAGTTTTAGGTTGTCCTGTTTTTGTATATAGTGGCATAGCATTCTGCTGACATTCTTAGTTGTGGAAGGTGGGGAGGGGTCGGCTGGCATGAGAAGTGTTTGGAGTTTTTTCTTTAGTTAAGTGCAGTAGGTCTTAAACTTTTTAAAGGAACTGTAGAACTCATTGTTGTCAGCAAAGCAAAGAACTACTGCATCAATGGAAGTTCAAGAACCCTCTGGACCTAAATGCAATTTGCAAGATTCTGTTATTTTTTGTACGTTTAGAATGCTGAAGTTGTTTTGAAGTTAAATAAACAGGAAGAAGAAGAAGAAGAAGAAGAAGAAGAAGAAGAAGAAGAAGAAGAAGAAGAAGAAGAAGAAGAAGAAGAAGAAGAAGAAGAAGACCTCCTAGATGTTACTAACTTCAACTACTTCAACTATTTAAGGAATCTAGAAAAGAAATACTTTTGGAATTTGTTGTGGATAGCCCTGGGTCTAATTATATTTGATGTTAATTCTGTTCTCCTGAGAGTAGCTGCAAACAAGGAACAGTCTGCATTCAGGTGATTTCCTGTAAACCTGCTTCCCACCTTAATTTGTAAAATACAGGAGAGCTGATGATTAGGCAGATAATAGGGGAGGTAGAGCAGAAGGTAGAGAGAACAAGGGGAAAATGGAAGAGGGAGAGGACACAGAGGAGGAGGAAGAAGAAGAAAAGCAGAGCAAAAACCCATGGCCTGGAGAAATCGCAGGTTGTAAGGGGTCTGATAGATGTGGAAGATGGTAGTATAGCGGTAGATCTGCCCAATCTAGGCGCACAGTATATATTCGTATTAACTGAGTTGTGTTTTAATTGCGGGGCATATTTGGGTTGGTGATTTACTGCAACAGCATTTTATTTTATTTTTTTATTTATTTTATTTATTTAGTTTTATTTTGATACAGATCTCTCAGTGTAACCCAGTCTGCTTGTGCATTCCTGATGATACTGTCTCAGCATCAAATTAGGTTTGTTGTAGTTTACTTGATTGTAAGATCTTAAGATTCTATTTTTCTTACAGGATAATTATGTCTTGTTTTAACCTTTTAAAAGAAATTTTCATACTTAATTTTCTGATTGTTAAATATGAGAGCAGGCACTAAATTAATTTTCAGTTAAAACACTGTTCTTCAAAGTCAATAATAATATTGTAATACAAGTACAAGGATAAAGCATAAAAACATTCTTTTGAGTACATCCTGTACTCCAGATGGCCTTCAGAGACATATATATAAAACCATCCCAATACATTTCCAGGAAAAGCCTCTGAGATTTGTCATGTCTCTATGTTGAAGACTAATCCAGGAATGACTCTTGCAGTACCACACAGCTAATTATTAGGAATGCTGGCCTCTCATTCTATTTGGGACATGATGACTTATTTATTTATTTTTTTACAATTTATTTATTTTTCTCTCATATATTACATCATGACCACTGTTTCCTCTCTATCCTCTCTTCCCAATACCTCCAACCCTACCTTATACCTATTTCTCTACAGAAAATGGTAGGTCTCCTGTGGATATCAACCCAACATAGCACAAAATTTGCAGTAGGACTAGAAACATCCCCTCATTTTCAGGCTAGAGAAGGCAGCTCAGTATGAGGGAAAGGTTTCCAGTGTTGGCAAAAGAGTCAGAGATATTCTCTGTTCTTTCAGGTAGGAGTTGCAGAGAAGGCAAAGCTAGACAACTGTACCATATATTAAGGGAACCGAGGCTAGACCTATACAGGGTCCCTAGTTGGTTGTTCAGTCTCTATGGTCGGCCCTTATGAGTCCGGATAAGTTAATTATCTTTTTTTTTTTTTCTTATGTGGTGACTTTCAGGTGGGGGTGATGATGGAGAGAGAGAGAGAGAGAGAGAGAGAGAGAGAGAGAGAGAGAGAGAGAGAGAGAGAGAGAACTGGAAGAGACAGACACCTGGAATTGGGAAAAATCTCAGGGTCTAGCTAAAATCCTAGTGCAATGGAAACTCCCAGGAATCCAAGATGGTGAACTAGCTAAGACTCTTAGCGGTGGGGGATATGGAGCCTGAACAAGCCACCTCTTGTAACCATGCAAAACTCCAAGTGGAGCGATCGGGATACCAACCCAGCCACAAAACTTTTGATGTACAATGTTTCCTGCTTACAAGATGTGCTGGGATAAAGATAGTACAGAAATTGTGGTAGTGGTCAACCAATGACTTGTCCAGATTGAGCCCCATGCCTGATACTGCCTAGAAGGACAGGACCCAGAGGCTGGATAACCCAGAGAATTAGTACCTAATCAATCATAACTGGAAAAAAAAAAGACAGTGAAATGACTCATAATGATATTCTGCTATTGTCAGAGATTTGTATCTAGCCTAGTTGTCATCAAAGAGGCTTCACCTAGATACTGATGGGAAGCGATGCAGAGACCCACAGCAAATGTTAAGTGGAACTCAGGAATCTTGAACTGGGGAATGTTTCAGAAGATGGGGAGAAAGGATTGTAGGAGCCAGACTCAAGGACAATATTAGATGACTATATTTTATAAACAAGCCCCAAGGATTTTTCTACTTTAGAGACAATTTAATTAAATTAAATTTTCTAACAAGAAAAGAATACAAGATTAAATTTTAGATAGAAAACTACAAAATTAAGATTGCTATATTGCTGGACAGTGGGATGAATAAGAGAATAAAACTGTCAGATGTATTACGTATTCTTAAATACAGAATGTTTCTTCGCTATACTAGAAGTGTGGCTTGAAATTTTCTACATACCCTAATTGTGCATGTAAGATAAAATATTTGACCTATCTTCAAAAATCACTCTCAAAAGAATAATGGTATTTATATTTCCAAATCTTCAACAGAATATTAATTACATGAAAGCTAATAAAATCATCTGACATTTAAAAAAGTTTTAAGTAGCCTCCTAAACAGTGAAAGATACTAGAAAGTCTTTAAAAAAAAAACAGGTTTTTCAAATATCATCTGGCCCATAATTCGTATTAAACAACCAGTGAATGGAGTGAAGATAGATTTTTTTTTTACTTAACTGTATAATTACTGCTTACCAGTACATAAAACTGGGTTGGATGCAGTTGGGGAGGCTTGGCAAAGGCTTCCTCACCCTTCACTCATGAAAGTGTGATTCAATATAAAGTTACATGAAGAATCAGAACAGGAGTATTTCTACATAAAAAAAAAAATTAACTGAAATCATTGACATTTAACACAATGATGATTACATTAAAACTATTGACTCACAGTTAACATTTAGAATGAAGCTAACCTTTCAATTCGGTTTGTGGCAATTTATTGAAACCAAAACTCCTAAGCTCCATTCCACCAATCTTCCTTCCCCATACTATTTTTCTTTCAGTAAACAACCTCTGTTATTGCCCACATTTGAGTCTTCCACATTCTATTACTTCTTTCTTAAATCCCATAGAAAATTAATCATCAAATTTCATCAATATTACTTTCAAAATGTAGCCAGAATTCAGTCATTATTTTGTCAGCCAGTTCACCATCTGTCTGGTGCTGCCAGTCTCACTCTTGCCCAGACGTGAGCAATTGTTTCCTAACTGGTCTCGCCTCTTGCTTACTGTGCTCGTTCACTGAAGTGTTAATGGAGTGACCCTATACATTGTTTTTAGTCCTACGATTTTGCAGTATCTAATCTTACTACCTCTTCTGAGGCCATGTGTGATAAAGATGTCTAATTTTAAATGTCTCATTCTGCATGTCTCATTTTTCCTTTCAGTCACTACATTCCTGTTTCTGTGTTGGTTTGTATGACTAAGTTCATGTAGCTCAGGGTGACCTTAAACTCATGATTTTACTGTTTTCACCTCAGAAGTGTTAGGATCACAGGCATATGCTACCATAGGCAATGTCATACTGAGCTACACATCTCCTTTAGATATATAGATTAATCCCTAAGACTATACTTCTTCTATCTCCCATTAAAAATATGGTTCCTATAGCCTTCTGTCTATCATATGCTTTAATTTTTAATATATTCAACAATCATTTGATAAAACATCTCTCACCACGTTATGGATAACTTAAAATGACTTATCCACACCATGTCATAGAACCTTTGTTTTATTTACAAAAGTCTTCACTTGTAGACACTCTGCTAAGTGAATTGCCTTTGTTACTTCTTGATCTTCAAAACAATTCTAAGAAAGGTTTTACTATTTCTAAATTTTTACTTGATTTTTGCAATATGTTTTGTCATTAAGGTCATAATACATAAAACTTCCTATTCCTATGCACATATTTAGATAAAGGTAAAGATATGCTTAAGTGTAGCTACATTTTATAAAGATGACAGCCTGTACTGGTTTAAATCGATTATTTAACATATTGCAAAAATCAAGTAAAAGTTTAGAAATAGTAAAACCCTTCTTAGAAATGCTTTGAAGATCAAGAAGTAACAAAGGCAATTCATTTAGCAGAGTGTCTACAAATGATGACTATTGTAAATATAACAAAGGTTCTACAACATGATGTGGATAAGTCATTTTAAGTTATCCATAATGTGGTGAAAGATGTTTTATCAAATGATTATTGAATATATTAAAAATTAATTATTTATAGAAGCTATTTCTAATATACCAATAATTTTGTTTATTGTCCTTCACTGTGGGCAGGAATTAGAAAACCCATTTCTTTCAATGTAGAGTGCAAATACTTTTCTAATAGATTATAATTTCCAATAGCATCTATATTAGTTAGCAGCAACTATCAGCTTGACATCCCCTAAGATTAAAGGCAGAGAGTTTTGATGAGGAGGTACATGAACTTGGCATGTAGGCATGTCTAGTGGGAATTGTCTTGACTGTTAATTGATGCAAGGAGACTCTAAACCTTTTGAGCAGAGTTATTTCGTTCACTGGTCCCTGGACTGAATTACAGTAGAGAAAGCTAGCTGTGTATTAACAAAGTAAGGAAGGATACACAATTTTGCTCTCACTTGGCTCTCGATGCTTTCACTCCCCCACAGTGATTTAGTGTACAGTTATATTTAAGTCAAGGCACCTCCTACCCCACCTTGCTTTTCTTTCAGGGTATTTGTCAGAGCAACAAATGAAACTAGAACTGTATCCTAGGAGTTCAACAGAAAGTAACTTTCTTCTCAAACAGAAGCTTTCTAAGAGCTAGGCATGGTGGTGCATGCCTTTAATCCCAGCACTGGGGAGGCAGAAGCAGAGGCAGGTGGATTTCTGAGTTCGAGGCCAGCCTAGTCTACAGAATGAGTTTCAGGACAACCAGGGCTATACAGAGAAATCCTGTCTCGTAAAAAAAAAAAAAACAAAAAAAAAAAAAAAAAAAAAAAAAAAACAAAAAAAAAAAACCAAAAAAAAAACTTTCAAAGGGAATTCAATGCCTTTTTAATTTTAACCACTTTCTCTATTGGCATATTTGCTAAGAAAGTGCACCCCTCTATTATGCAGAAGGAAGAAATCCCAGACTATAAGTTTCTTTATAATTAGTAATTATTTCTCGTACACTTAACATTCATTGAGGGTCAATGTGAATGTCACACTGCAACAGAAAACAAAATAAAATAAGTTGTAGAATTTTACTTAAAATATAATTACTGATAATAATCATTCCAGGTACAGGGAAGAGTTTACTCTATTGTTCAAGTTGGTGTTGAAATTGTGATTGTTCTTCATCCTCGGCCTCCTGGATACGAAGATTATAGATGTGAGCCACAACATTTGAATTCCCTAATACTGTGTTTTTCTTCTTTGTTTGAAATCTAAATGAATTACTTAGGTTATTAAATGCTACTGAATTCTACTTTCTTGTACATTTCACTTTCGGTGATTTCCTAGTGCTTCATTAACAAGATGCACAAGTATTTCTAACCACAAAATTCACTCAACCCGGTCCAGGCTTAGCTCCAATTCTACTGTGCTGACCTTTGTTTTAATTAGCAGAGTTGCTATGCTTTATGAGTAAGAGTACTGGAATTCCAAAGAGTGCATCATCCTTACAAATACTTTAATGAACCTCAGGGTGAAACTACCACACTTACATGAACTATTAAAAGCTGCATAGGTACTAGCTTGATTTCATGGTATCCATTAATTAACTCAATTAATTTTCCCCTGTTTAATGAACTTACCTGAATTGACATTTGTGCTTTTTTTTTTCTTTTCTTTTCTGCTTATTTATGTGTTTTAGTAAGAAAAAAAAGCAAGCTCAGCAAACCATAAATTTTAGTTTTTTATACACAAAATATATTTCTGGAAGCTAAGACTTAATGATTTATGAAGATGTACTTCATTTTAAATATATGGAGGAACTGATAAACTTATAAAAGAAAAATGGAGGTTCAAAGAACATAATAATTAAAAATTAAATGAAGTTAATGTCCAATAACCTGTTCCAGGAGATTAATATTTCAATCTTATTTTTATTCAGTAAAAGATAATCAAAATAAAATTATTTTGGTTATTCTAAGTGTACCATACTTTATTAATATTTTACTTACATATTACATTTCCTAAACACTTTGTTTATTGGCCTCTGGAATAGGAGAATAAAACTCCAAATCAATGAGCTATAATGACTCAATTTGAAATTTGTTACACTTTTAAAAGTATCCTAAACCTATTCTTTTAAGTGTCTTATTAGAAATTATTCACTTACTACATATGATTACATGGGCTAGTTTTATTTGATGATTTGCTGTTTTGATTTCATATCTCCACAATTTTAGTGAAGGTCGTTGTGTTAATTTTGTTTTCGAAAGAGTATTTTTCAGGACAGAATTGTTTCACTAGTAATAGTTAGTCACTTAAAAGTATCATCAATGATACATTATTAGATATTCAAAGATGATTCTCAGCTGGGCATAGTGGTGCACGCCTTTAATCCCAGCACTCGGGAGGCAGAGGCAGGCGGATTTCTTAGTTCGAGGACAGCCTGGTCTACAAAGTAAGTTCAGGGACAGCCAGGGCTACACAGAGAAACCCTGTCTCAACTCCGACCCTGCCAAAAAAATAAAATAAAATAAAATAAAGATTATTCTCTATTCATTCTGCAACCTCCAAACTTGACCATAGGTTTCTACTTAAGTCCCTACAGGAAAATTATCCAAAAATGTGTGTTGTAGAGAATTTCAGGGCTAAGATTTATAGATACTTTATCACTTGTTATATAACTAAAAAATAAGAAATAAATTAAAATTCAGTACTTTCCCCTAACATAGAAATATCAAAACTTCAAAATCCATCCATCAATTGATCTGTTTTTTCCCCTCTTGTAGAGTTTTGAATTACCAAAACCTTTAGTCTCCTAATGTCCCTAAGTTGATAACCCTTATTAATGATATTGAAGTTTGGGAAATTATAAAGGTACTGAACAAGCCCCACAACCCTAATGCCACCATGAGTATCTACCTAAAGGAAATGAAAACTATGGGCTACTTGGGCAAATTAATTTGATTGCGACCTATTGCTATTAGTCAGAATGAAGGCACTAGGACTGGAGTTTCTGTCTCCTGAGCAGGTCTTTGTGCACTTGATGAAGTTGCATTAGCTGATCAAAAGAGCAAATAAAAGCTGGGTTTTAAACCATTCTATCAAGCCATTTGTGACATTTGGAGACAAACTCTGTAGAGAAAGCTTCAGAAACTTTTGTTATCTTTGTACTCATATTCCAAATAGTAAAACTATTTTAAAAACCCACAAAAATCGAAATTAAGTGCAGACCCTCCCTCATTAAAGGGATATTATTAAGCCAGATTTCTTTTAGGTGTTGATTAAGAACAGTTTGCTACCCCAAACCTCTCTTCTGGTGTTAATGTAATCATTTAAATAAAAGCAGAAGGAAAAGTGCCATGAATCTTTGTTCCTGGAGGAGAGAGGTTGGAAGGAGGCTGAGATTTCCATGATCCATACTATGAATGCTGTGAATTACAGATGACAGCATAAATACATACATTACTTTATCTCAAATTAGAGCCAGACACTGTGAAGCAAGATGTTCTTAAGGTAGCCTTATGAGTGATGAATGTTGGTTGCAAGAAAAGTTTCAGTCCAGCAAAATTATTTTTTAAAGAAACAGATAATTAATCATAACTTAATTCTATATATCCTTAGAAAGGTTAACACATCCAAGTTGTGTTTTTCTGCTTTTATTGTTTTGTTTTGTTTTTGTTTTTAATGCAGTGACCTGGGTGGTAGCTTCCCATAATAAGTTTCAGAGGTTTATTTAATTTTTTTTTTACATTTACCATTCTACATTAATGTAAAAATTATGAATATATATTAACAGAGAATATTTATTTTTTAAAAGAAGTTTCTTTTCTCAGCTTTTATGAAGGCAAGAATGCCGGAATTTTACATAGATTCCCAGAGAGGAGGCACTGACCAATATGTCTCTAAGGGAGAACAAAAGATAAAAGAACACTGAGAAGAGGAATTCCCTGTGGAAGCTTGTGTGCACTTGGCAGGGGCTACTCTCAAAACTGTCCCACTTGCATTTCCTGTGTACTGCATTAGTTTCTGATATAAGATATGAATTCTTCATATCAATTTGAGACTAAAACATTTGAGGTTGGTATCATTCCTTCATTAAAAAGTATACTTACAACTTTCATTATAGACAGCTTGTTAAAGGCTATTATACAGTAACACACACACACACACACACACACACACACACACACACCTTTTATTCTCAATATGCCAAGAATTTTATCAAGAATTATAGGCCTGAATTTTTCAAAACCTACTTTTTTTTTTCTCCAATCCTTCGAACCCTTCACCTGGATTTTAGGTCACTGTAGAAAGGTAGGAAAGGAAAGATGTAAATAAGACAAGGGGATAGGCACCTGAGTAGACATAGTTCTTTGGTGTTATTCCAATCTTCCTTTGCCAAGATACCAGCAGCCTAGTTCAGTAATGATAGGACGAGACCAGTTCAAGAGTATCTCCAAACACAAATCAGTGATGGGGGCACTCTCCAGCAGAAACCGCAAGGCTTCCCAAGCTGAATCTGCATGAGCCAGCAGGAGCAACCAACCAGAAACAGATCAGATGCCAGGAGAAGTACTCTGCCATGCCTTTCTCAACAGAGTGAAGATCAGCGATGATGCAAGACCAAGAAAGCAATGCAAGGCTAGCTATGGAAGCGCCAGTCACTGCCCATTGACTCCTATTTATTCTCTATCTAAATACCATGTGAGCCTGCCTCATCAGAACATGACGTGAAACTGTATCATATGACACAACCAGTAATTTCCACTTCAAATAATAAGTATTGAATTTTATTTATTGCCTTTCTTTTTGCTTTTAATTAACTAATTTTGAAATAGTTCTTCTTTAATAAAATCCTGATACTGAATCATCCTTGTATTTGGGGCTAAAATCCAAATTTGTCATGATGGAATTGGTGTAAATACAGAATGAAAGTTAGTGGATAAGAAGGGAGCATCTTAGTCCTACCATGCCTCTACAGCTGACAATTTTCAATAAAGGAATATCCAAAGAATAGTCACAGAAAAAAAAAAAAACAACATTTTTTAAATAAATGATTCTGGAAAAAACTGACTGAAATATACAAAGGAATAAAAGTAGATATCTGTATCTTACCATCTGGAAAAATAAAGTCAATGGAATTAAAGACATCAAATAAGATATAATACTGTGAAAAAGCTACAGGGGAAAAAAGGAGGAAAAAATAGTGAGATGTCCCAAAAGCACATGACATGAAAGCAAACATGTACTATCATTTGATCCAGAAATCTGTCTACTAGGTAAATATGCAAATTCAGTGATATATGCTTAGTGATGAAACATCTGTATGGCTGTCTTTATTGCAGTACTATCAAAATTGCCAAGAAACAAGGACAATAGATGATCAAGTGATTAATGAGAAAATTAAAATGTGTAAGATACATGCTATCAGATATTAATCTGCCATAAAGAATTCAATGTTGTCATCTGTGACATTAGACAGAGCTTAGCTTCCTATGTTAAGTGAATTAAGCAAGTTTTAGAAGGACAAACGCTGTATGGTTTCACTGGTGTGTAGAATCTAAAAGCAGTGTTCTGCTGTGATTTGGGATTTAAATAGTGGACAACAGAGTCTGTAGAGCCAGGATGAAGGAATGGAAAAAGAAATAGGTTGCCCATCTTGTGCAAAATTATTGGTATGTAACAGCAAGGGATTCTGATTTGCTATTGCGAATCAAGGTGACTTAGGACAACAAATATATTCCACATACTTTAGAAAACTAGAAGAAAAGCTTCTAAAAGTCTTTGCCACAAAGAGATGAATATTTGAGGAGATATCTATTTTTAACATGATTTAAACAGTACACAATGATACATGCATTAAAAATATCACATGGAACTCTCTAAATATGTATAAATGATTTTTATGTTTTATGTATCAGTTAAAAATAAATTTAGATAAAATATTCAACAGGAATACAAAGTAAAATTGTTATTTCTCAAAAATGATACCAATCAATGGCATAGGAAATTTTATAACTTCAAAATCATATCTCATAAATGCTAGATCACAGAGTATCACATACCAGGGAGTAATCTGCTACTAACAAGTAACCACTTTGGTATAATTTATTTATTTTTTTAACTTTTGAGAGTGCTGTATACCATGAAATATAATTATATATACCTTTCAAATTTTTTCGTATTCCCCAAACATGTCTCTCTCCCTACTCAAAATTTTTGGGGGACAGTATATTGCTAAGTTACATAGACTAGCCTCAAACTTATGATCCTTCTGCTTCTATTTCATCAGTAGTTAGGATTACAGATGTGTCCCTTACAAGATCTATTACGTATCAGCACAGACTTCAAATACCTTAAATAATGCTTTTCCTAATTTGGAAATTATTTATTGTTGTGAGTGGTGGGTATAACCAAATGTTAAATTGGATACCGTGGATCATAGTTTTGCTATATTCTTTTTTCACATGGAATTGAATCTCTGTTTATATGCCATAACGTCTTACATATTCCTTGCAGACAAAACTGTGGCTTTGTGAATTGTCTAAAAGTATCCGAGATATAAATTTCAGGTTATTTTGAAGTTGTGCCTGTTTGTATCATTCGCCCACTCAAGACATCACACATTCTTCAACCACCCCCTACACTTGGAACAGACACCCAATTAATACATGCCAGGCAGGCCACCTTGCTCTTCTCCTTCAAAAACTCCAAAAAAACCATCTGTTCTGGGAGGCTTTCCAGCTACAATAACCACCTACTACTTTTCATTGCCTATAATATCTGCATCATTTTTTGAGCACTGCTAAGATAGTTTGCCATTACAAAATCCATAAGATATTTTCTAAATACCATATACTGGTATTTAACCTCTTTTCAAACATCTACATCCTCTTAGAATAATAGCATATTCCTGCAAGCTTTCTTTCCATGATAGAATAGAAAAATGTGAGCTTTTAAATAGTAAGAGACTTAACATTGATCTTGGAACAAGATTTTATCCAAACCAGTTAGGTGTACTAATTAGTCTTCTGTTGTCAAATTCTAATAGAAAATTTTTATTGAAACTGCCTCATTGGATTTTTGTGAAGATACTATCTTGTAGAACATAAACAATGAGATACATTGTTTTTTAAATAAGCATACTTTAAATTTCAAATTTTATTGCAAATGTCTTGCTAGGCAACAACAGTTAATTTTGATCTCATGACATTTTGATGAATTATTCCATGGAGGAAAACAATAAAATACAAGTTGTTTTATCGTTAAAAAAGTAAAAATAAAAACGAGAATTTTTTTTCTGGAATTTTAAAGTTATATGTATGATTGTGGTGGATAATAGGAAGTCTTGAAACTTTGTGAACCTCCTCCAAGTCAATACCATGCTCATCTTCTATGAGGCTGTCAATGTCCCAATAGAAAACTAAAGCATCTCATTCCAACTGATGTCAATGTCAAGAGTTTTACTTTTCTATTACCACAGTAGGTGTTGTAAATCATGAGGCACACACCAGAGACTGCGGCTTGATTGAAGAATCTATACACTGATACTACACGTTAAGGAGACACCATGAGAGACATCTCCTAGGCTAGGAAGGCAGAGCCCTCTGTAGGGATATTGGGTGGAGGAATGGAGCACAAATCATAAAATTGTAAAAGGAAGAGTTTAGAAGCAGATGTTAGTCCTCTTGTTCATCAAGTCAAAGTAGGAAAAAAAATATAGAGTAAGACAAGGCTATTAAAGCATCTAGAAAGTAGCCATGGAAGAAGTTCTTATGATGCAGGAAGACAATGCTGTTTTACTCACTTGCACTACACAGGAATAGAAAAGCAACAATGGCTCAAACTGGGTCCTTTTCCGGTGGCTCCAAAATAGGTAGGTTCTAGCATGGGAGCCTACACTTCAGACCTTCCCACAGTAAGCATTTATGACTGCTGAGCGTGAAATAGGAGGCTGAGGGTGAGGAAAAATAAATGGTGATTGTGAGTTCTCTCTATCCAATTCTGTTTCTCTGGAAGATACTAGGCTATCTATGTTAAGAGGAAATACAGGTCCTTTGTCCCTAAGTATTGTTATTGAAAGAAGGGAAACAAGGATGAGGCCAGTGGAGAAAGACATGGGAAAGCTGTGTTGCTGCATGGGTAAGAAAATGTATAAAAGCAGAAAGTCTAGAATATTTGATAGACCAGTTGTCACTACATCAATGAGAATGAAGACTCAAAGTAAAAAGGAAGTCTTGTAGAAATAAAAAATAAATCCTAATCTTTTACAGAAACTTGTAACTGCTGTATATTTTATTGCTATACTAACATAGGTATTGCAAAATATATGTAATGAACTAGTGGTTATTACCATGGCCTCCATTTTACAAGCACACAGATACATAAGACCACCAAAAAATTAAATATATATCATTTAATGATTATCAACTGCCTACAACATACAAGGCAGGTAACAGAGATATAATGAGAGATGTGATGTCATTTTTACCATGCCTTTAAAGGTTTAGCATCATAATTGACACTAATAAGTATCCTGCTTTGAAACTTCTGAGATAATTTTTCCTCAACCCCTTCAAAAAAAAAAGTCATTCAACAAATTTGCTTTGAATTTTATTTGGAAAGGTACACCTGTTTTTGACTGTTTAGAAAATATTAATTATCACCATCAATATGCTTGCAATAATTCCTGCCAAGTGGAAAAGAGCAGGCATGGCATACATTTCTGGGCGTAAACATATCAAGATCACATGGTGTATTTTACATAACCGCAAATCTAAAGCCTTAAATCAGGATGAATACTCTGTTTCTTTATTCACACAACAGTGGTCAAGGTCAGCAGCCTTCTTAGAATGGAACAACAATGAGGACACTGTTCACAATGTCCTCATATGAATTCTAAATCATTCCAAACCATCGTCAAAATGCTATCCATCCTCACAGTAAGGAGCAGTCTATCAGCCAGGATTTGAGTTCCTCCTTTTTTGGGAAGTACTGACACTTCTTTCATCTACTCAGTCACAGAAGAAATAGATACATAGTGAAAGGATTCACTATCCGTTATTTGCCAATCACTTATAGTACAAGTGTATCTTCCTAAGGACATTTCTTCCCTGAAATTCGTGGATAAAATTCTCTTGAAGGGAAAATTAATACAGAACTCCATTCTTTTTGTTTTTTTTCAACTTTTATTAGATATTTTCTTCATTTACATTTCAAGTGTTATCCACAAAGTTCCCTATACCCTCCCCCCTCCCGCCCTGCTCCCCTACCCATCCGCTCCCACTTCTTGGCCCTGGCGTTCCCCTGTATTGGGGCATATAAAGTCTGCATGACCAAGGGGCCTCTCTTCCCACTGATGGCCAACTAGGCCATCCTCTTCTATATATGCAGCTAGAGACATGAGCTGAGGGGGTACTAGTTAGTTCATGGTTCTTAAAGACCAATCACAAAGTGAAACAGATGCCTTCATACCACACAGGGAAATGTCTACTTAGTATCAGAAAATGAAAAAAAGCTGACCTAAGCCAACACAACTGCCTGTGGAGATAACAATAGCAGTGGATCCCACATCTGGAATTACTATATGCAAGGAAACCTTCCTAGCTTCTTAATTGAGTTAACTTGTTTATTCACTAATACTCTATAGCAGCATACATTCTCATGGCCTTTCCCATATCAAACTGTGGGTCATGACGCCTTTGTAGGAGGGAACGCGGGGGGTGGGGGGAAGGGAGGGGAGCGGCAATGAGTCTTTCCCAGGCATCACCTCACACCATTGGAAAAACACAAATATTTACATTACAATTTACAGCAGTAGCAAAATTCCAGCTATGAAGTGGCAACAAGATTCAGTGAATGGATAAGAGTCACTACAAAATGTAGAACTGTAATAAAGGGTTGCAGCATTAGGCAGGTTGAGAACCAATGCTCTATAGGGAAAGAACAATTACTATGACATTTTATAAGGTAGCAGGTCCCAGTGTCACTCAGCTGGTAAGCAAAGGAGCCTGAAGATATAGTTTGACTGAAATGTTCCAGAGGGAACACTGTCTCTGATGGACATCAAATTCTGTTTTTGATATGTATTCATATTCCTAACTCATAAACACGCAGTGCTTAGGTATACCAGTGACTCTGCTTCATAGTTGTATGTGGACTTCATGAATCACAACCAAAATGTGCTTCATTTTGCAAAGTCTTTTCCTCAACCACTGGGTATTCCCACACCATTGCAGAGTAGGATTAGACATTACTCATACACGTCTTTCCTTACCCATGTCTACTGTATGGATAAAGCAAACCATAAAGCTTGCACTTCTTGTTCCCTTCATCCGCTCTGAGATTCACCCTCAGCCTTTGAACACTTTCTTACACAGTTAGAGAATCCCATCTGTTACAAGGGTGACACAGATTCTCTGATAGTAAATATTTTCAGCCTTGTGGGTCATATGGTCTCTGTCATAACTCAGCTCTGCCCTTTGGGTTTAAATATGGCCATAAGATGGAGAAAACAGTAACCTTGGTGATGTATCAACATTTTTTTTTTAGACCAAAGCAGAAACCTGGAACTGGGATGTGTGGTCTTGCTTGCCAACCCCTAGTCTATCCTGTATAATGCAGAGAAGGGTTTTATTTTGTTGTGCCTTATAAAAAGAAATATAGCTATTTGAAAACTTGCCTCCAAAGTAACAAGGCCAATAAACCCCATGGCATCTCCGTGTATCTCTCAAAGAGGTATTCTCATCTTAATCATGATTCTGGATTTGACAATCAATTCAAGCCAATTCTCATGTGTCATGGGTTTCCATAAGTTATTGTCTGTTGGATCTAATTGCTACAACAGGTCTGTCGGTCATCTTTCCACACTCAGTGCTATACAGAGAAACCCTGTATCAAAACAAACAAATAACCAAAATACACAAAAAGAAAACATTTCCAATTTACAAAGGATATAGCCTTTAAACTTTTACAATAAAAAAAAAATATGTTTCCTCCTAATCCAATGTTGTCATTATCACCAACATTACCACCACTACCACCACCATCACTATCATCATCATCACATAGCAGTCTTTGTGTCCCAACGAATATCATGGCAGATTACTGTAAGATATATGCAAACCCTTAATTTTTAAAAATTTCAGATACTTCCAACTCTAACTTTAATTCTCTTGGAATCACTTAATAGTTAAGTCACACCTTCCTAAGTTTTAGAGTAGCAGTTTTCCAACTTCCTGATGATGTGACCCTTTAATATGGGTCCTCATGTTGTGGCAACACCAATCATAAAAATATTTTGTTGCTACTTCATAAGTATAATTTTGCTTCTGTTATGAATATGTAAATATTTGATATTAAGGATACCTGATATGGGGCCCCCAAAGGGGTCACAACTCACATGTTGAGAACCACTGTTTAGAGGACCTGTGTGCTTATTTTTTACAGTCTCAGTCTTTCTCACTTACAGGAGTCAGATACCAGCTTTCTCCTTGTGTGATTTGTTTGGATCTGTTTTTGACACAAGAGTTCAAGTTGTCCAGTCTTGCCTGGAATTCATACATAGCTTTGACTGGCTTGACCTACTAATTTTTATGCCTTTGCCTCCTGAGTGCTAGGATTACAAATTTAACCCACCATAGTAGCAAATGGTGGCTAATATACCAAATTCTGTGAAAATAAATGAGGAAGGGAGATGGTAATACATTAGTTTTATCACAAATATATTTATTTAAGTTTACCATAACAATAGCAAGGACTAGGAATTACTATTTCATTGTTGTAAATGATGAAGAGAGGCTCCTAAATAGCAAATAATTTGCCCAAAATTTTACAGCTGGTAAGAAGCAGAATTGGATTCTTACAAAGACAAGAATTAAAAGCTTATGTTTTTTATTTGGCATTATGAAGTGTTTTGTGGAAAAGTTATCTATGAAACTAAATATCATGTTCACATTTCCAAACCATCAATATCATCTTGGTTTCTATACACCCTGATTAGAATTCCGCATATTTCTCAGTGAGCATCAGGACAACGTGGCTGCATAAATTGAACAGTGAAGTTAAAACCTGCAGAAATAACACAAGTATAAGTTGTATTGCTGTTTATGTGCTTCGGTACTCAGATGATTCTGAATGAAATTAAAATGCATTTCACTGGTGTGGAATCATGAACATTTGTCAAAATTGTTTTGTACAAAATTCTCTAGCTTTTCACAGCTGTATAAATGCTCCAGCAAAGAAATGAGCACCAAGTGAATAAAAACAGATGTGGCATTTTGCGTATTATCAACAAAATCTCTCCTGTTTTCATCTTCCCAATGTCTTACCATAACTTCATTTATGACATAATTCTGTACATAAAAATGCAGGGAAAGTACTTGATACTGACATGCCCCACAATGGCCTTAAGTATAGCATTGTGGTTACTTATATTTCTCTAGAGATAACCTTTGCACAGGAACTAATTTTCTAACTAAAACTCCAACCTTCCATGCAATGCACTCAATGTGACACCTCCAAACACTCTCCTCTCTACTGAATGTAATTGAGTCAGAACATTTAAAAGCACCTGAAATGAATGTGCACTGAACATTCTCCATTTTGATTCAGGAAATGGATTTAGGGAATTTTTCAATACCCTGTGAATTTTAAGGAGAGGAAATTAACTTTGGTTATTTAAAGTGAGAGAAGCCATGCTCAGAGCCTTAGGCCAATGTGTTGTCATCAAGCCCAAGCTAGTTGAAAGGGTCTGCCTCAGGAAAGTCACTAGTGGCTTTGCTTTATAAGTTGTGTTTTCGCAGCTCCTATTAAAATGCCATAGAGTGGATATTCTAGCGAAACTCCACATGGGTGCTCATCTTGAAAAGTTAACTGCTTTTTACTTTGTTTCTCCAACTGTTAGCCTTCCAGAGGGGAGCCTTACCAGTCTTAGACTAACTTGGGATAGCAGCTCCAATCACTTTAAGAGTTCACATAGAAATATATTTTACAGCTTTTAATTGTTTCAAATTTCTATGAGGCTGCAATATGTTTAAGCAGACATCTCCATAAGTGACATGATTATTTTATTCTAATCTGAAAACCCAATTATCACCTTGTTGTGGAAGACAAGGAACAGCTTTAGAGTTAAACTAATATATCCTATCAGTGGGACGGTTTGTCACTTTTGAAATAATAGTCATCTTTGCAAATAAAATTGCTCTAGAGCTTCATCGAATGAAGAAGAGAAATGGAAACCCCTCATGCTGTTACACATTAAAATGAACTTCCCACAGGTTTGTAAGCTGTTTACTACATGCTCAGTGTGTTGGATCATAAAGGGATGTGACAGCATCGACAACGCAGAAGATCAAAAGCAAATGTGCTTTCTACCAGCTTTTAAAAGTAAGCAGATTTCACACACCACATAGATACATCACATGTGCAAATGCGCACAAATGGAAGAGCATGCTGGATGCCACAATAAGGAGAGATCACAGCATACTAATAAATGGTAGGAAAAGAACCTGCATTATTAGAATAAATAGTACTTTAATCACTTCAAATGAACAGTAGCCAACAATTTCTGCTTGCAAATAGCTTGCTTGTGTGTTAAAATTTTTTGCTTGCTTTCATGATGGCTATACAAGAAGAATTGAAATAACAAACATATCAAAGATTCAATGTAAAAACATATTTAAATAGAAGTTGGCATTTATTATATTATTAAAATCTGTAAAGTATTATTCTAAAATAATAATTATATTGGAAATAAATTTAGCAGCATAGTGCGTCACAGGAGTGCTATGATATAGTTAATTTCTCCATGTATTTACTTACAAAAAGTATGGAACATTTTAAAGAATCCACTCTGTTCCCATTAGAAGATAATCTCATACTTTGGCTTTTATTATAGCTAGTAATGCTATGATTAAGTCCGTGTATCAACCCTAAGACTTTCCTGCAGCAAAGCTCTTTCCATATAGTGTTAAGGCTGGCTTGTTC
Organism: Mus minutoides; assembly: GCA_902729485.2. NCBI lineage: Eukaryota > Metazoa > Chordata > Mammalia > Rodentia > Muridae > Mus > Mus minutoides. Next base: position 260,108 of record LR750840.1, read on the forward strand.
ATCCAGTGTGATCAAAGCTCTTTAATTAGTCAGTGGGGTGGGGTGCATTGATGTCCTTTGCCCTCCTGCTGCACACTGCTGAGACGCTGGCGCTTTATGACAGACTCTAAAGCATACTGGCTGGCATTCAAACGCAACTCAGATTACACTTCGTTAGAAGAGCTGCACACTTCCACATGAGAAGGACTACTGAGGTAAATAATCTAAGTCCTGGCAACGCAACAACCAAACAATGAGTTTGCCAGTGAGCATATTCAGCAAGGACTCATCCAACATTCTCTAGGAGGCTGAACTGTTGCAAAGCTGAGTGCATATGCGCTCCCGCCCTCTGCTGGCTGGATTCTACAATTTCGCCAACGTATTAAACATCTTTTAGAGACTTATAAAAAGTGATTTCCTTCCTTCCTTCCTTCCTTCCTTCCTTCCTTCCTTCCTTCCTTCCTTCCTTCCTTCCTTCCTTCCTGCCTGCCTTCTTTCCTTCCTCTCTCCTTCTCTCCCTCCATACCTTCCTCCCTCTTTCCTTTCCCTCTCTCCCTTCCCTCTCTCCCTCCATCCCTTTGTCCCTCTTTCCTTTTCCTCTCTCCCTTCCCTCTCTCCCTCCATCCCTTCCTCCCTCTCTCCCTTCCCTCCTTCTCTTCCCTTTCTTCCTTCATGCCTTCCTTTCCGATATCCTCACTTTCTTTTTTACATATTGAGAACTTACTAAAAAGGTATGTTTTAAACTGAATTCCAAAATTTATATACAATTACACCTTGAAGATCACATTCAAATTACATCCCTACATTAATTATATTAAAATAACAGAAATTTTGATTAATTTTATTCTTTATTAATAAGAAGCTCTTTTAAATAAACTATAACAAAATAATTCAAATACATTGTTTTTGATATATCAACTAAAAATGAACAATCACAAAGTAAACAATAATTTTTTTCAAAAAGTATGAAATATAATTTAGCAATTATTTTAAGTGGATAACTTGAACATAACACATCAATTATATTTAAAATAACCAAATTAAGTTAAGTAACTTACAGCATGCTACTTGGAATCACTCCAGTTTTACAAATAATGGAACAAAAGTGACCCCATTATAGCAGTAGATGATTGGCTCCAGCATGCAGATTACCTAATGACTGTTCAATACGGTTTGCTGTCTGTGACATAGGTGTGGATGGTGCATCAATATCTCATATCCAACAGATAGGAAACTGGTCTAGTCATTGTCATCATCACCCCTTAGGGAGCTCTCTTCTGTATTGACCTACTGCTTGGCATGGCTTTCATCCATTCTGCATGCTCACACTTCCATTTCCAGCCTCTTGCTTTTTGCATACATATTCTCTTCAGCTTTTACGCAAGGCAACTATCAAGACTTTTCTTCCAGAAGTACATTTTCTTCGTTTTACTTCATAAAATCTGATTTTTCATAACACTTCATTAATTAAAATATGTGGGTATGTGTGTGTGTGTGTGTGTGTGTGTGTGTGTGTGTGTGTGTGTGAGAGAGAGAGAGAGAGAGAGAGAGAAAGAGAGAGAATATATCATCACTAATACATATATAAGAACATATATGTACATACATTTAAACACACAGACATACATACATCACACATATTCATGTATATGTACACACAATGGCTTGGGTTTGAAATCTTATATACTTGAAGTTGACCTTGATCCTATGATCTTCCTGCCTCTGGCTCCCAAGTGCAGGGACTACAGATGTGCACCATCACACCTCATTTTACTTGGTGGATAAAGATCAGATTCTGAGCTTTATGCTTGCTAGACAGGCACTTTACCTACTGAACAACACTCCAAGCCATCATCTGTGATTTATTAAGGGAAAGGGTAAAGATCTGCTGTATGTTTTAGGTTTTTTGTCACTACAGGATGGGCAAGCTCTGCGGTTCAAGCACCTGTACCTAAGTACCCAGGAGTCAGCTTTGGAATGGGGTCAGCTGTATGGATCCCTGTGAGAGTTTCTGCTTCTTACTGTTCACCAAGTTTGGTCTTAATGATTAGCTCAGGTTTTCCAATGACAGTCACAGAAGTAGGACAAGGAAAACATGGGAGAATCAGAGTCCTGGGAAGAAGAATGGATGCATCTGAGAGGGGGAGCTAGAGTTTGGTGGCAGTGAGAATGCTGTGAATGGCGACTCCTGACTATAGTACATACTGGCTGGTAATCACTATTAAAGGGTTCTTACTAGAGGGCAAAGTCGGAAGATGGGTCCTCCCGAGAAACAGGAATATGATACTCACATTAAGGTTTTATAGCTTTAATTTCTAAATATTTCCAGAAATTTTAGCCATTTAAGAAATGCTTTCTCAGAGGTGAAGGAGAAAGGATAATGGGGCGGGGAGAAGAACTCTGCAAAGGGGAACTGGGATGGGGGACAATATTTGGGATGTAAATAAAATAATTAACAATGATAATAATGATAAAGAAATCATTTCAAAAATAATGTTTTCTTTCAATTTTTAGAACTAATTACGATCAATGTGTAGAAGTAAGAAGGTTACTTGGGTACAATATGTACTTCACATGCATATAGTTCATGTAAACTGCACACAAGAAAATATAGACTTGAAAATGCTACATGCATGAATATTTTTTTGTTCAAAGAACACTATTTGTAAGGAATCCTTTCTTTTTTTTCCCCAAGAAAAAAAGCCTTTCCATGTTAATATTTCAGAATGAACTTTGTTCAGACAGAAAATGATCCTTTACATGCCTGTGTGATCACATATTTTCTAAAAGAAAGGTATTAGTAAGTAATGCTTACGTGGGACCAGAAGCAGCCCAGAGCATCTAATTAGTTCCAATTAGCCATGTCAGGGGATTACTTCTAGGTAAAATTACCTTATAATGAGGTGATTAACCTCTTTGGAAATAGTTCAAGATAGACTTATTTTATATTTAATATGCCCTATAAAGAAAACCGTTACAACAGGGGTTCTCAATTTTTCCCTGGGATAATTTCTATGAAGTATCAATTGATCTTATTCCTGAAAAGCTACATGACACTTTCATCATATTATTGATATAGTGAGTTCTAGTGTATCTAGAGATGAGAAGTCAGGTAAGCCTCATGTCAAATCAACTCACTTAGATGACATTAAATTATATATACTAAGAAAATAAGACTTGAACTCTAATCAATTACAAATGCTGGCTCTATATTACCCATGAACAAAAGAAGGAACAATATTGCTCTCAACTTCCACCCACGTAGTATAATCATTTGTAAAAGTTGGGAGTTCATTGTGTATTAGTTTAGAGAGTCTCTTCCATGTCCAGAACACAATTTGATATTGTCAACAACAACAGATTAGATCAGAACACGAGGAGGACTAAGGTCTGAGACTTTAGCACATCAAATATTTGATAAATTTGGGTTAGGGTGACAGAAAAAGGAGTTTTAATTGCTGCCTTAAATGCTGCCTAAATTAATTCCATTTCTTTTCAGTATATATATATATATATATATATATATATATATATATATATATATATATATATATATATATATATAATGTTTGCTGCCACACTTTCCAGGACAATATGTTCTATTGGTCAAGGATAAACACATACTCAATACATATACTTATTTTTACTAGTAAAGAAAATCATTGTGCAACAGTGCTGTCCTAACTGGTACAAAAAAAAAAAAAGGTATCTTTTCAATCACATCAGAAACAGATTCCATTCGGTCTTCAATTATAGTATTTGAACATCATAAACGTGTTGTAATGAAAAAATAATTCTACATGCTAGAAGCTATTGCAAATTAAAGTCAATGTGTTGGACAAAGTATAATCCATAAATGTTCAGAGTCAATGGTGCATGAATTCAGTAAATCCAGTCCTAAGTAGAACTAAACCAAAACAAATACAAAAAAAAAAGTAAAAAAATCTTGACCAAAGATCCTGACCTAGAATATCTAGAGAAGTCCTGTGCTCTACGAGAGACCATGTCAGACCTGTCCACAGCTCAGCATCACTTCTTAGAGCCCACCTTGGCTCAAAACTCCAAAGGAAAAGGCCAAACCAGTATCAAGAAACCCTAAAGTCCCCTGTACCACTAGAGGCCACCCCAGGGCTCAGAACCCCAGAATCCCAGAGGTTTCTCAAAACCCCAGAATTTCCTCAGGCTGACAAAATTCCAAATGGGGAATGTTACAGGACAAAGGGACTCATGGGTCATCAGAACCACAGGGTACTCATGCCAGAAAAACAGAAAGGAAACAGAAATCAAAGAGAAGGAATCCAACAAAGATAAACCCAGAAATCAACACATAAACCTATAGTTACCCCAAACCCAGTCTACAGAGATATAGTAATAAAAAAAAACACATGGTATTGGGAAAAAATATACAGGTTGATCATTTAATGGAAACAAGGACACAAAAGCAAACCTACAAAATTATGGAGACCCGATTTTTGATAAAGAAGCCAAAAATATACAATGGAAAAAAGAAAGCATCTTCAACAAATGGTGCTGGACTAGCTGGATGTCTGAATGTAGAAAAGTGCAAATAGATCAGTGTTGGTTTTTATTTTTTTTGAGTTTTTTTATTAGATATTTTCTTCAATAGCATTTCAAATGCTATCCCAAAAGTCCCCTATCCTCTCCCCTGCCCTGCTCCCCAACCCACCCACTCCTGCTTCCTGGCCCTGGCATTCCCCTGTATTGGGGCATATAATCTTCCCAAGACCAAGGCTCTCTCCTCCCAATGATGGCTGACTAGGCCATCTTCTGCTACATATGCAGCTAGAGACACAAGCTCTGGGGGTACTGGTTATTTCATATTGTTCCTCCTATAGGGTTGCAGATCCCTTCAGCTCCTTGAATACTTTCTCTAGCTCCTCCATTTGGGGTCTTGTGTTCCATCCAATAGATGACTGTGAGCATCCACTTCTGTATTTGCCAGGTACTGGCATAGCCTCACTAGAGACAGCTATATCAGAGTCCTGTCAGCAAAACCTTGCTGGCATATGCAATAGTGTCTGGGTTTGGTGGCTGTTTATGGGATGCATCCCCGGGTGGGGCAGTTTCTGGATAGTCCTTCCTTCCATCTCAACTACAAACTTGTCTCTATAACCCATAGATCCATATTTTTCACCCCAAGCAAAAGTCCAAGTGAATCAAAGACTTCAACATAAAACCAGATACAATGAACCTGATAGAAAAGAAGGTGGGGAGTATCCTTGAATTCATTGTCACAGAGACAACTTTCTAAACAGAACACAAATAGTATAAGAACTGTGATTTATTATTAATAAATGGGACCTCATGTCATTGGAAAACTCCTGAAAGACAAAGGATACTGTCAATAGAACACCATCCTATTTTGAGAGAGCCTATAGAATGGGTATAAAAAATTTACCAACTTGACTTCTCACAGAGAACTAATATCTAAAATATATCAAGTACTCAAGAAAGTAGACATTAAGAAAACCAAATAATCCGATTTAAAAAGAGGTACAGATATAACCAAATGTTCATCAGAGGAAACTCATATAGCTGAGAAACATTTAATGTTCATCATCCTTGGTTATCAGGGAAGGGCAAATAAAAATGACTCTGTAATCCATCTAACACCTATCAGAATGGCTAAATAAAAATCACAAGTGACAGTTAATACTGGCAAGGATGGAGCAAAGGAAGTACTCCTCCATTGCTGGTGGGAGTACAAAATTGTACAACCGCTTTGGCAATCAATATGGCTTTTTTAAGTTTTCAGAAAATTGTGAATTGATCTACGTCAAGACTCAGCTATACCACTTCGCGGCATATACCCAAAGGATGCTCCATCCTAACACAAGGACATTTGCTCAACTATGTTCACACAAGTTTTGTTGGTAATATCCTGATAGATAAAGAAAATGTGGCACATTTACACATTAGACTATTACTCAGCTGTTAAAAACAATGGCATCATGAAAATTTCAGGCAAATGGATGGAACTAGAAAAAGTAATCCTTATTGTCTTGAAGGTGATCTGGCTTACCTTTAAGTGGGGTAACCAGATCCTTAAAGACAATAATGGTATGTACTCACTATTAAGTGGGTATTAGATGTAAAGATAAGCATGCTACAATTCACAGAACCAGAGATACTAAGTAATAAGAAAGGCTCCAGTGGGGTCACAGAAATCTCCCTAGAAATGGAAAACAGAATAGAGATTGTAGATGGGCTGAGAGCAGGTAGGGACTAGAACAGGAGTGGTCAGGTCAGGAGAGGATAGATGGAGAAGGTGATGGAAGAGATTGTTGGAATTAGCCTGGGTATTTGGAGGAAAAGGGAGTAATCCAGCATAGTGGAAACTCCAAGTAACTTATGAGGCTGACTCTAGTAAAGACTCCTAGTGATGGGAGAAAAAGAGCCTGAAGTGGCCATCTCCTCTAACCTGTCATGTGTTCCACTGGAGGGATTGACGTACCCACCCAGCTGCCTTAGTTAGTTTGGTTCATTGCTGTGAAGAGATACCATGACCAAGGCAACTCTTATACAGGCAAATATTTAATTGAGGCTGGCTTACAGTGTCAGAGGTCTAGTCTATTTTCATCATGGAAGGAAGCATGGGAGTGTGTAGGCAGACATGGAGCTGGAGGAGCCAAGAATTTTCTATCTTGGTCTGAAGGTAGCCAGGAGACTCTGCATTGAACTCACTAGACTTGACCATATATCTGAGACTTCAAAACACCATCTCCACAGTGACAAACTTACTCTAACAAGACTACACCTCTTCTAGTAAGGCACCACCTCTTAATAGTGCCACTTAAGATGGGCCAAGCATATTCAAACCACCTCACAAGCCACAGAACCTTTGACCTACAAGTCATGTCTGCAGGATGTACTGTGGTAAAGGTGGTGCAGAACTTGTGGCAGTGGACAGCCAAAGATTGGTTCTGCTTGTGACCAGTGCCGAAAGAGAAATCTAACCCCTGACAATGCCTGGAGGGCCAGGGACCAGATGCTATATAGCGCAGAGACCTAACATAGAACTAAATACAATAAAAAATGTCAATGGAATTATTCTTATTAATATTCCGCTGTACTCATTGACTAGAGCCTAGCAAAACTGTCATCTAGAGACTTCATCCAGGAACTTAAGGGAGCAGATTTCAGAGGCCTCACACCTTCTGCGATTGTTTCAGAATTTATTTAATCAAATTCAGAGGAACAACTTTTTAACCATGCACTACTTGACTGTGTTACATTAGTTTGGCATAATCAACTAATCCAGGCAAACTGGACTCACAGAGACTGACCTGACAAGGAGACTACATGGGTCTGACGTAGGCTCTCTGAATTGCTGTTGTGGTTGTATAGCTTAGTCTCCTGGTGGGACTCCTAATAGTTGGTTCTGGGGTTGAAATTGACATTTACTAAGCATGAAATAAATAGCTATAGAAAATGAATATGTATAAATACATAATTATTATATTAAGAAAAAAAATTGAATACTTCTTTAATATTTCAAAATGTATTTAATCAAATTCAGAGGACCAACTTTTCAATGGTGTGTTGAAGTATAAAATTACTTGGTGATGTTCAGTTTTGACATTACTCAAACATTTTTTTCTCAGTGCCAGGAATCAAATGTTAGTGGTAGCTATGTACATGCTAGGCTAGCACACTATACTCCATGTCACCCATAAAGCTTTCCATTATTTCAAATCCAATCCAGATTTTATAAAAAAAATTCAACTAGATATTTTTCTGTTTAGATAAGAAATAATAATCCTCTGTTTTATTATTTTCTCCTTTGCATATTTTTTTCTACAGCAAAGAAGAAAGTTTAGGATAGATTTTGTTTTTCTGTTCTTATATTGAACATTATAATTTGCAATATTTAATAGGTTACAGAATGTAAAGAATAATGTGCTTTCTTAAGTAAGGCGAGATAAGCACTGTCCACACAGCTCAAAGAATGTGTACCTGTAATATTGAAAATCAATAAGTATGATTTATGAGCTATTTATTTTGACTAATTAAATATTGCTTCAGTAATATATCTTTTCAGATGGATAACATTTATTTAGAGTTAAATTTTTCTGGCTTTTGTAAATAGATGAATACCATGTTATTTGGTTTACTAAATGAAAGTATACATATATGTAGATGTATGTGTATAGGAGGTGATACTTTGTACATTAATATAGTGCCACATAAGAATTAGTAGACAGCTGATAATTATACTTTGCTAGCCAATTAAATTGAGAATAAGAAGCAAAAACTAATAAATGAATGTGAAATAGTTTCTTTCCTTGATGCCGTAAAATAATTCACAAGATACAACTCAAGCAAGAGTTTCTTTAGTTTATACTACAAGAGAATACTTCCATACAACGAAGGTCTATCAGCAAGGAAACAATACACCTGGGCAAATTAAGTCTATAGTCAGGAAGCAGAAAGTAATGAAGGTTGGTTCTAAGCTAATACTTCCTTTTACTTATAGTGTGCAAGTTTGGCCTGTGAAATTATACCACCTAAGTCTAGACTTCCCACTTGACTTGGTTAATGTAGAAAATCCCTTACAGACATGTCCAGAGATTCATCTTTTTTTTTCTCTTTATTAGATATTTTCTTCATTTACATTTCTCATGTTATCCAGAAATTTTCCCTTACCCTCCCGCGTCCCTGCCCCGATCCCCTACCCACCACCTCCCACGTAATGGCCCTGGCATTCCCCTGTTCTGGGGCATATAGAGTCTGTATGACCAAAGGGCCTCTCCTCCCTGTGATGGCCATCTAGGCCATCTTCTTCCATATATGCAGCTAGAGACATGAGCGCAGGGGGAACAAGTTAGTTCATGTTATTCTTCCACCTAGAGGGTTGAAGACCCCTTCCGATCCTTGGGTACTTTCTCTAGCTCCTACCTTGGGCGTCCTGTGTTCCAACTAATAGCTAACTGTGAGCATCCACTTCTGTGTTTACCAGGCACTGGTATAGCCTCCCACAAGACAGCTATATCAGGTCCCTTTCAGCATTATCTTGCTGGCATATGCTATAGTGTTTATTTTGGTGGCTGATTATGGGAGGGATCCCTGGNCGCCAGACTGATTTCCAGAGTGGTTGAACAAGCTTGCAGTCCCACCAGCAGTGGAGGAGTGTTCCCCTTTCTCCACATCCACGCCAGCATCTGCTGTCACCTGTTTTTTTGATCTTAGCCATTCTTACTGATGTGAGGTGGAATCTCAGGGTTGTTTTGATTTGCATTTCCCTGATGATTAAGGATGTTGAACATTTTTTCAGGTGCTTCTCATAACTTGCTTATTGTATCATCAAGTTAGTAATTAATATAAACTGTCATATCTTCAACACTTGTCAACTTGATAGTTCCCTGCATGACTTTTAGGCTGTAAGTATCCATCCATAGGCTCCTGATTATCCCATAATGCAAGCTCCATCCAGTCAAACTTAATGTACCAACAGTCTTTACCCGTTCCAATGCTGTTAAAAATGGAAATATATAATTTCTTCTGAGACTTGGGTAATCTCTTATCTGAGCATTTGTCTAATAAAATAGGCTACATATTTCCAACTTGCAGTTGCACAGGTAATCAATCTTATTCCAAAAGGAAGAAGGAAGGGAGGCACATGAAGGAAAGAGCAGACCAATGTAAGACTTTCACCAACAGTGAAATCAACAAAAGCTCTAGCTCCCAGTAAGGTTTCTGGTGCTCATGATAGAATTATCTGGACCCAAAGGGTTTGGGTAGTCCCATATGACTGGCTTTTTGTCTGAGGCACATGTAGACCATTTCTTTGGGTTATACCAAACTGTGCTTGTAACGTTCCTTGGAAGAAATGTAATGATTTTCTCTTCAAGAAATTGGAGATCCCACTGCAGGACAAGTTTTGTTGCCTTGGCTTTACACAGTCTCTCAGGCCTTGACTGTGGGAACTGATGCGGCCAATCATTGCCAGGTGTTAGGGCTTCTCTGAAACCATGGAGTAAGACTTGATGATCAATGTATTCTTCATGCCTTTAGAGCTTCTTTAGCAGCTGCAAACCCTTCAATATCCCTCCCTCAAACCAGCTCCAAAAACTTAAGTACAATATGTTCAGGTTTACCAGAGCAGTGGCTCCATTCCTATTATCTGTAGTTTACAGCATTTACTTTCTGCATTAATGTGACAGAATGCCTGCCAAGGAGCAATTTTATGAAGTAAAATTTATTTTGCTTTACTGTTCAAGGGAATACAGAACATAAGGACATAGAAGATAGGGGGTAAGAGGAGGAGACAGCTTGTCACACTGACTCTGCACTTAGTAAGCCGAGAGGTGAAAGCTGTTAATCAACTAGATTTCTTGGTATGTAGTCTGGGAAACTACCACTTCGAATGATGCCACTGAAATTTGTATGAGACTTTGCACCTCCATTATCCTAATCTAGAAAATCTCCAGCAGTTACGCTAAAAAATTTGTCTTCAGGGCAATTCTAGATTCTGTAGTTAAGAAAACTATGCCTCATTGTATAAATCAGAGACCAGATACTTTCAAGGTGCAGTGTACGAGGAAAACTATTATACCATTATAATCATTTATCATAGTGTTTCCTAACTGGTCCTTTTAGTTCATTCCAAGAAAATTATTTTAGATATAATACATTAAAATGTAAATTAAAACACTTCTGATTAATTAATTCTATGAACTCAAGTGAAAGGAGATGTCTGAAATATTACCAAAACTTCTGGCATAGAAGATTCCACCTGACTTGTTATTTCTTATCATTGTTCAGTAGTGTTGCTTCTGAAACAAAATTTTTTTTCTGAAAATATTAGGTCCATATAAATATAATTTTAATGGAAGCAACTTTATAGAGACTAGTGAACAATTAATAAAAATAATTCTTAAGAACAAGAATTTAAAGTACTCTAAATATAACCAGAAGAGGTGAACTATCTGTGAAATCACAACAGCTTGAAAATGATTGTAGATGCTAACAGTCAAGTTATATTTATATTTTAAATACCAATATTATATAACATATGGTTTTAAATTGTATTAACATGTGTACTTCAAACACTATTTTGCCTTGAGTTTAAATCTGAGAAGTCTTTATATATTTTCAGCTTTATTTTAAACTTTAGAAAGACAGACAGTGTGTTACATTTTAACAGTTAACTTAGATCTATCTAGGAACTTGGAAAGGATAAGATATAAACCTTGCAAAGTACACTTTTTTTAAGCACCAGCAAATTAAAATTATCTTTCCAAATTATTTTGATTCCTAGCATAAGAAGCATAGGTAGTCCAAATTATATATATATATATATATATATATATATATATATATATATCTCCAAATATATATACAAATTTATATATATATATATATATATGTATATATATATATGTATATGTATATATATATATATATATATTCCTTAATATAATTTTTAAAATATGATGTTTTATATAACATAAATGTATTTCAAGGTGAGCATGTTGGAATATGGCATTAATGGTAGACAACTTATTGTGACAAGAGCTTTGATCTGAAACACTTTTACTAGTATCACTTCAAAAAGTCCATTTGAAAATATGAAATTGTACTGTGGCTGGACTTGCCTCAGTGCTGAAATTAGATATCTGCCCTGTTACATTAAATTGTTTTATGTATAGTTCACTTTTTCAGGAAAATATTAATATCTTAAATTTTTATCTTAGTGCTTTGAGAGTTGCCTAAATGTTTGGGAATTTAAATTTAAAAATCTACAAAATTATAGGCTAGAATGTACATATCTAACTGACTTGAAGCTGTAGAGATGGTTTCTATTATAAAGCATTTTATTAATTGTTTATACAGTCTATACACTTAGGATTTATCTACATTTTTCAAAGTTTTGATCTTTGAATTGAAGAAATCTAATGAAATTGAAATACACAAATACAAGCTAGAAAGTATAAAATAACAATCTTTTTTATAGTAGATATACATAATTAAATAAATATTTTAAAAACAAAACTAGTTAAGAAAACATCAGAGCACATGTCTTGTTCTATTGCCTTTCTGACAGGAAGTTCCTGATTCCTGTCTTCACAGACCTTTGGGCTTGTCTAAAACCAATTTCCTCCACCAGCTCTTAACTTCCTTAAAGAGAAGACTCTGCTTAGACAATACTGCAGAGGAGCACACAGCTAGCAAATCTGCATCTTCTGCTTTCTCTTTACATGCCATTCTTTATAACAAATGATAAGTTTCATAGCAGGGAGGTGACTGAGTCAGTAAACGTTCTCTATAATAGCATGAGAATTTGAGTTCAAATCCCATGTGAAAGAGCAAAAGATGGGCATTTTTGTATGTGTCCATCAGTGCAGCGCTGGTGAGAATGGAGACAGGCCATCCCATGAACTTACTGGTTGTGTCTCTGTTTCTTGACACCAGAGCCTCACTATTCTCCGTATCATGAATTCTAAAAGCCTTGAATCAAGAAATTGAGGATAACTCTCCTCTCCAGGTACCAGATCTCCTATTGTCTCTGTAATTCCCTTCCCTCTGTATTCACTTCCTCTGTTTATTCCAACAATTGAGATCATCTGTTCTCTACTACTAGACTGAAGGCTTACTCATCCCAGTGAAGCCTTTTAGAATCTTTCCTTTTACAGCTAGTTTTGCTCATTGCCTTATATACCAAGTAAACCTCTCAGTTTCTAAACTCTTTAGGAGTGGACTCAGAACCAATCTCTGTGTGGCCAGTTCTAGAGAGCAGTTCTGTCTATCGGGCATGGGTTAGGTAACAGTTAAACATAATGTCATTCCTTAGAGAGCAGACAGTAGCACCAGATAGATCCCAGCTCTAAGCGTAGTTTATCACTCCATAACATAGGTTATACTCTTTTCTATGTATTAGTTGCTGGTCAGTACAATGGCTTAATATGTCCAGAAATGAAATTTTAAACTGCCCTGTTGGATTGTCAGAATGGAAATAATGTCTTAAACAGTAAGAGAAAAGAAATGAAGGTCCTTTCATTTTTTGGTATTTGGTACCTGGTTTCCACATCAGAAGAGAAACTATAGGCCTAATACCCTAATATTTAAGCCTAATATTCCCTCTTCATGGCTTGTTCTCTAAAATGCAGATACAAAAGCAAGAGCTAAATACTGATGTTTGTTTGGGACACACAGAGCTTATGCAGTGAAATAAAATAAAAGAAGTGTGGGAGGAAAAAGAAGCGTTACAAAGTGATGCATTTCCAGAGTGAGAATTACTTCATAAGAAGCCTTGGAAAGGCATCCATTGGATATGTAGGGAATTTCTCCTTGATTGTGAAGTTATGTAGTAATGGTGCTTTTCAACAAATATAGAAGTTAGTAAAAATGGCAGGGTTTTTTTGTCCTCTTTTTCTGTTAGTTCCCATCAGTGAAAATTATTCTTCCTAAGTAGCAACCCTCACCGACTTTTACTTGCTAGCAAGTATTAGTGAACAAGAATCCACGCTCTTTGATGCAACACTGCATCTAAACCTGAGTGTTATTGGAGGAAAGGAAGCTGATCACATGATAAATAAACTCCAGAGAGAATCTAATATTGTATGCATTATAGGCCACATACAGTTTAATATTTTTTTTCTAATTTAACAATTGAGGAAACAAGTAATAGTGATCCAAATCTGTCCTCTACTTACCTGGCTAGCAAGTTGCAAGGTTTAAATTTAAATATAGTATGGTTTGTAGATGCTGAGGAAGAATAAGATGAAACACATGAATTCATATAGTGCCCAAATATGGCTAAAGAATTTGAGATTAAGAGACTTTAAAGTTAGGAGTGATATTAAACAGACCTCCTCTTTTTCTCTAATATGAACTAGAATTCTTTTCATTTTTATTGGTGATTTCAAATGTTGGCCACTGCTTTTATGAGGGTGCTCACTCACCTACCCACCCATCCACCCACTCCCACCTGACCACCCTAGCATTCCCCTAGGCAGGGTCATCGAGCCTCCACAGGACCAAGTGCCTCCCCTCTGACTGATGCCAGACAATGCCATTATCTGCTACATATGCAGCTGGAGCTATTGGTTCCATCATGTGTACTTTTTGGATGGTGGTTTTTGTCCCTGCGAACTCTGTGGGGGAGGGGGTCTGCTTAGTTAATATTGTTGTTCCTCCCAGTCTTAAACAAAACATTTAGTCTCTACTCTGCTACTTTTCTCGTCTGGGTAAGCAGAATCTGAAGTCTCCAGAAGGGAGAGAGCATTCAGGCAGTACTTGAGGCTCTATGAGGGCTTTAAAATGAATGGGCCAAGAAGTGGGAGTGCGTGGGTAGGGGAGAAGGGCAGGGGAGGGTATAGAGAACTTTCGGGATAGCATTTGAAATGTAAAATAAGAAAAATATCTAATAAAATTTTTAAAAAATCTAATAAAAAGTGAAAAAAAAAGAGAAATGAAAGTGGGAAAAATTGGTTTTAAATTTTAATTTGTATTCAATTATGCCTCTCAATTTTTCTGTATATAACAAAATTTTACTAAAGTGAAGAGTTAGAAACAAACAGGAAGGATCTAGGCAGAGAAGCAAAGGCTAAATGAAGAGTGGTGAACAATATTTAGAACAATTTCCAAAGTGGTTTGCTAGTTTATGCTATCACAAGCCATGACACATAGTTCATCTTTCCCTACATCTTCTATAGCACCATTTATCCTTTGTTTTCTTGATAATATCTATACTTACTAGAAGACAGAGTTAGAAATATGAGCTAGCCTCATTGTTATTTGGGTGTGTGGAAGTCCACTCTTCCCAGTAACTTTTGCTAAAGACTCCTTTTTCCAGTAGACTTTTCAGATCCTTTTGTCAAAGATTAGGAGGCTAAAATTATCTTTTCTTTTCCCTTTTCCTTTTTTTTCCCTTTCCTTTCCTTTCCTTTCCTTTCCTTTCCTTTCCTTTCCTTTCCTTTCCTTTCCTTTCCTTTCCTTTCCTTTCCTTCCCTTCCCTTCCCTTCCCTTCCCTTCCCTTCCCTTCCCTTCCCTTCCCTTCCCTTTCCTTTCCTTTCCTTTCCTTTCCTCTCCTCTCCTTTCCTTTCCCTTCCTTTCTTTTTCTTTCCTTTCTCTTTCTTTCTTTCTTTCTTTCTTTCTTTCTTTCTTCCTCTCTTCCTCTCTTCCTCTCTTCCTTTCTTTCTTGTTTCAGCTTGTTCTCTATTTTATATTTTTGAATACACATTTTTTAGTAATAGCTTTGTATTTGTTTATTTATTTATTGGTTGTTTTATTTATTTAAATTTCAAATTTTATCCCTCTTCTCAGATTCCCCTCTGCCAAACCTCCTACCCCATCTCCCCCCCCCCCCCCC